>OX578139.1:40668505-41268505 GCA_951213105.1 Amaurobius ferox | reverse complement strand
CAGCTGCCATAAACCTTCGGGTTGGTCGTGTGGCTTGGGTCTTCTACATATCAATGAAATTTTTTTTTGTTTTGTTAGAGGAGAGTACTGAAATGATGTTTGGTTAACATTTATCTGTCAGACCAACCATCCTACTTAGTAATACATTTAGCGAATTTTTAAATGTCACCAAATTGATAAAAATATTTTCAAATCTATAAAAATATCTTGAAATTGATAAAATTGCGCTACATAAATGATATTAATTGTTTTTTGTTAGGGGATAGTATTGTGATAATATTTCGTCAATTTGTCGCAAAGTGGAACTGTCAGCTCTACAGTCCCACTTGGCGATAAATTTGGCGATTTTTTAAAATGTCGCTAATTTGACGAAACTGTCGCCAAATGTTCCATAGAAATATAACTATTTAGACGATATTTTTTCTACCAATTCATTTGAAGCAAATGATATCATGTCGCTTAGCAACGGATTTACATCCAATGTGTTTATGCGGCAGACGATTTTTATTAAATCCTTTCCGATTTGAATAATGAAGATATGTATATAAAATAAATTTCATTGCCATTTCATTTTGGACTGGATAATATCAATGATACTCTTCAGGTTTAAACATTATTATTATTGATATTTTCCGGAATTATTGATTCAGGGATTATTGATATTTTCAAGTTATTACGCCATTATTTTATTGCGGCAAAAATTGCTGCCACACGCATATTGTACGTTGTACGAGTAATCTTCTAGGAATGCGCCGGGTATATCTTCTAACCTACGAGAATATAAGTAGTACAGGTATATTGACATATATTTTGACATATATTGGCATATATATTGGAATCAAGTACAGTCTTCTGGTATGAAGATTAAGGGGATTAATTATATATTCAATTTATTACGTCGTCTGTTGTATTTTACCAAAAACCATTTGTGACTCATATTGCAAAACGGGCAATCTTCTACTAATAATCGGACATTATAAGTAGTACGTGTATATCTTCCCATATAATTTTAGCACTTTAATTTTGACATATATTGGAATAAATGACTGTCTTCAGATTTAAAGATTACGGGTTTATTGGTATTTTCAATTTATACATGTAATCTACTAATACAGGTTATATTTTCTAATATTCGCGTATATAATTAGTACGGGTCCCATACAATTTTAACTCTTTTATTTTGCATATATTGATTCAATTCCATATTTTTTTTATATTTGCTTACATAAGGGGTCCAAGATGTTTTATTCTTCAGATATGTCCATGAAGATAATTTTATATAGCGAGAACAGATATTCTTAAACTTCTTTTTAGGAGCATTATATTAAATATTTTAACAGAATATTTTGATTAAACATGTCATTTAGTATACTATAAGAATTTGGGCATGATTATGAATTTCAAGTTTCTTTATATTATATACTCCGTACGAAGAACGGGTATGCTGCTAGTCTATATAAATAAAATTGAAAATCTGTCTGTCTGTCTGTCTGTCTGTCTGTTTGTCCCATCATCACGGGAGAACGGCTGAACCGAGTTTGGTGAAATTTTGTGGGTAGCCTAGAAATAGCCCCACTTAAAATTTAGTCTATGGTTGGAATTTCTACGACCAGTGGTTCTCGAGATATTAGTAAAAAACGAAACTTTCGTTTGTCTCATCATCACGAGAGAACGGCTGAACCGAATTTAATGAAATTTTGTGGGTTGCCTTGAAATAGCCCCCCATAAATTTTGCCCAAGTTTCAAGTTTCTAAGACCAGGGGTTGTCGAGATATTAATGAAAAACGGAACTTTTTTTATAGGAGTTCTACTCTCCAACTCCGTGGTTTATCCAAACGGAAAGGATAAAAATCGTTTGTTTAAAGCGTCAAAGGGAATTAAAACTTTATTTTTGAGTTTGATGCAGGATTTTTGCATTAAATAGTCACTATCTGGAAGCATGAATTGTTTGAAACATGAATTTAAATGGAAAAATCTACCTCCATGTTTTTACATGTATTAACCTCCATGTATTTCACAAGCTTTTACTCAACGATTAGAAGTATAAAGAAATTAAAATGGTTATTTAATTTCGCATTTTATGAGGAAGATTCTATCTTATATCATGTTGCTCGGCAAAGGAATGGAATTAAATGTGTTTGTTAATGATTATTATTATTTTTTCTATTTGTATAATAAATAAATGGATGTAAAAATATATTTTATAAATGAACGGTTTAATTGTTCTTTTAATTATATATATTGCGGACTGCATACATTACTTTTATTTATTTTAGCAAAGAGGTTTCAAGCTCATATATTGTGTTTAGCTAATAAACTCATAATAAATGAACGGTTTGATTGTTCTTTTAATTATATATATTGCGAACTGCGTACATCACACTTTTATTTATTTTAGCAAAGAGGTTTCAAAGCTATATTGTGTTTAGCTAATAAACTCATATATTGTGTTTACCCAATAAATTCATTTAGCCGATTGTTGAAGCAGAAAAAGAGTAGAACGGATGTATGTATCTTCTAATACAATTTTAGTGTTTTCATTTAGTATATATACAGACCGGATATGGATATTTTATTCTTCAGATCTGCAAATTTAGAGCTACGAATTTAGCGGAATATCTCTAAATAACTTGTTAACTTTTCTTAAACTTTACCAAATTAGAGGAAATATCTCCAAATTAATAAAAATGACCCAAATCAATGAAATTAAATTTGTTTTTTTAGAAGAGAGTACTGAAATGATGTTTCTGTAGCATTTGTCGGTCAGTCCATCCATCCTACTTAGTAACGCATTTAACTAATTTTTTTAATATCACTAAATTGATAAAAATATTTGTAAATCCATAAAAATATCATGGAGAAGAAAATGTCGCCAAACCTTCCATGGAGATCACATTATTCTGACGACATGATTTCCATCAATTTATTTGAAGCAGATGATATCATGTCGCTTAGCAACGGATCCAATGTGTTATGTGTCATACGATTTTTATTAAATCTAATAAAAATATGTATATAAAATAAATTTCATTGACATTGCATTTTTGACTGGATAATATCAATTACGGTCTTCAGGTTTAAACATCATTATTATTGATATTTCGGGGACAGTTGATTCCGGAATTATTGATATTTTCAAATTATTATGCCATTGTTTCATTATGACGAAAATTGTTGAAACTCATATATAGTACGTTGTACAAGTAATCTTCTACAAATGCACGGATATATCTTCTAATCTACGACAATATAAGTAGTACAGGTATATTGGCAAAATTTTTATATATATTGGCATATATTGGAATCAATTACGACCTTCTGGTATTAAGATTACGGGAATTTTTGATACTTTCAATTTATTACGTCATCTTTTTTATTTTGGTAAATATTTTATGACTCATATTACAATATGTTTAAGCTTTTACTAACACACTGGCATATTTTCTAATTTGCGACAATATAAGTAGTACGTGGTTGCATATATTGATTCAATTCTTTTTTTTGTGTGTGAATTTGTTTACAAAAAGGGCCAGGATATTTTATTCTTCAGATTTGCCCGTGAAGATAATTTTGCATAGTGAGAACAGATATTCTTAAACTTCTCTTTATGAGCAATAAATTCAATATTTTATCAGAATTTGCACATGATTGCGTATTATAAGTTTTTTTATATTATATA
This sequence comes from Amaurobius ferox, assembly GCA_951213105.1. NCBI lineage: Eukaryota > Metazoa > Arthropoda > Arachnida > Araneae > Amaurobiidae > Amaurobius > Amaurobius ferox. Next base: position 41,264,826 of record OX578139.1, on the reverse strand, counting down.
CTCCGTACGAAGGACGGGTATGCTGCTAGTCTATATAAATAAAAATGAAAATCTGTCTGTCTGTCTGTCTGTCTGTCTGTCTGTCTGTCTGTTTGTCACACCATCACGGGAGAACGGCTGAACCGAATTTGATGAAATTTTGTGGGTAGCCCAGAAATAGCCCTACTTAAAATTATATCCGTGTTTTGAGTTTCTACGACCAGTGGTTCTCGAGATATTAGTAAAAAACGAAATTTTTGTTTGTCTCATCGTCACGGAAAAACGGCTGAACCGAATTTAATGAAATTTAGTGAATAGCCTTGAAATATCCCCCCATAAATTTTGTCCAAGTTTCGAGTTTCTAAGTCCTGGGGTTGTCGAGATATTAATGAAAAACGGAACTTTTTCCTAGGAGTTCTACTCCCTAACTCCGTGGTTTATCCAAACGAAAAGCTTGAAAATCGTTTGAAAGTGAATTAAAATTTAATCTCTGAGTTTGATGGGAGATTTTTTGCGTTAATTAGTCACTTTCTGAAAACATGAATTGTTTGAAACATGATTTAAAAGGGAAAACTATCTCCATGGTTCATGGTTTATTTAAAACAAGCTTTTACGGAACAATGAGAAGTATAGAGAAATCAAAATCGTTATTTAATTTCGCAGTTTATGTTATAAGACATGACATATTTAACATGTTATAAGATTCTATCTTATATCATGTTACTCAGAAACGCAATTAAATTAAATCTGTCTGTTAATTTTAATAATTATTTTTTCGATTTGAATAATAAATAAATGGATATAAAAATATATTTTAGAAAAGAACGATTTGATTTTTCTTATAGCATTTTTGACTGGATAATATCAATTACGGTCTTCAGGTTTAAAAATTATTATTATTTATATTTTCGGGGATTATTGATTCAAAGATTATTGATATTTTCAAGTTATTATGCAATTATTTTATTATGACAAAAATTGTTTAAACTCATATATTGTATGTTGTACGAATCTTCTACAAATACACGTGTATATCTTTTAATCTACGAGAATATAAGTAGTACAGGTATATTGACATATGTTTTGATATATATTGGCATATATTGGAATCAATTACGACCTTCTGGTATAAAGAGTACGGATATTATTGATGTTTTCAATTTATTACGTCATCTCTTTTATTTTGGCAAATATTTTTGAGACGCATATTGTAATACGGGTAATCTTCTACTAACACATTGGCATATTTTCTGATCTGCGACAATATAATTAGTACGGGGTTGCATATATTCATTCAATTCCTATTTTTTCTTCTGTAAATTTGCTTACAAAAGGGGGCAGGATGTTTTATTCTTCAGATCTGATCGTGAAGATAATTTTGCATAGTGAGAACATATATTCGTAAACTTCTCTTTAGGAGCAATAAATTTAATATTTTAACAGAATTTGCACTTGATTGCGAACTTTAAGTTTCTGTAAATTATACACTCCGTACGAATAACGGGTGTGCTGTTAGTGGTTAATAAATTTTAACATTTTAGGAGGATATATCATGTTGCTCGGCATCGCAATTAAATTAAATGTGTTTGTTAATGTTTTTATTATTTTTTTTCGATTTAAATAATAAATAAATGGATAAATGGATATAAAAGTATATCTTATGAATGGACGGTTTGATTTTTCTTTTAATTATATTAATTGCTGACTGCGTACATCAATTTCATTTATTTTGGCAAAGAGTTTTCAAGCTTATATCGTATTTAGCTACTAAACTCATATGTTGTGTTTAGCCAATAAATTCATATAGCCGATTGTTGAAACAGAAAAAGAGTAGAGCGGGTATATCTTCTAATACAATTGTAGTGCTTTCATTTAGTATATTGAAACGGGATAAGAATGTTTCATTCAGATCTGCAAATTCAAAGCTACGAATTTGGAGGGATATCGCTAATTTGACAACTTTTCTTAAACTTTGCCAAATTGACGGAAATGTCGCCAAATTGATATAAACGACACACAAACAGCTGCCATAAACCTTCGGATTGGTCGTGTGGCTTGGGTCTTCTACATATCAATGAAATTTTTTTTTGTTTTGTTAGAAGAGAGTACTGAAATGATGTTTGGTTAGCATTTATCTGTCAGACCAACCATCCTACTTAGTAATACATTTAGCGAATTTTTAAAATGTCACCAAATTGATAAAAATGTTTTCAAATCTATAAAAATATCTTGAAATTGATAAAATTGCGCTACATAAATGATATTAATTGTTTTTTGTTAGGGAATAGTATTGTGATGATATTTCGCCAATTTGTCGCAAAGTGGAACTGTCAGTTCTACAGTCCCACTCGGCGATAAATTTGGCGATTTTTTAAAATGTCGCTAATTTGACGAAACTGTCGCCAAATGTTCCATAGAAATATAACTATTTAGACAATATTTTTTCTACCAATTTATTTGAAGCAAATGATATCATGTCGCTTAGCAACAGATTTAAATCCAATGTGTTTATGCGGCAGACGATTTTTATTAAATCCTTTCCGATTTGAATAATGAAGATATGTATATAAAATAAATTTCATTGCCATTTCATTTTGGACTGGATAATATCAATTATACTCTTCAGGTTTAAACATTATTATTATTGATATTTTCCGGAATTATTGATTCAGGGATTATTGATATTTTTAAGCTATTACGCCATTGTTTTATTGCGGCAAAAATTGCTGACACACGCATATTGTACGTTGTACGAGTAATCTTCTAGGAATGCACGGGTATATCTTCTAACCTACGAGAATATAAGTAGTACAGGTATATTGGCATATATTTTGACATATATTGGCATATATATTGGAATCAAGTACAGTCTTCTGGTATGAAGATTAAGGGGATTAATTATATATTCAATTTATTACGTCGTCTGTTGTATTTTACCAAAAAACATTTGTGACTCATATTGCAAAACGGGTAATCTTCTACTAATAATCGGACATTATAAGTAGTACGTGTATATCTTCCCATATAATTTTAGCACTTTAATTTTGACATATATTGGAATAAATGACTGTCTTCAGATTTAAAGATTACGGATTTATAGGTATTTTCAATTTATACATGTAATCTACTAATACAGGTTATATTTTCTAATATTCACGTATATAATTAGTACGGGTCCCATACAATTTTAACGCTTTTATTTTGCATATATTGATTCAATTCCATATTTTTTTTTTATATTTGCTTACATAAGGGGTCCAAGATGTTTTATTCTTCAGATATGTCCATGAAGATAATTTTATATAGCGAGAACAGAGATTCTTAAACTTCTTTTTAGGAGCATTATATTAAATATTTTAACAGAATATTTTGATTAAACATGTCATTTAGTATACTATAAGAATTTGGGCATGATTATGAATTTCAAGTTTCTTTATATTATATACTCCGTACGAAGAACGGGTATGCTGCTAGTAATCTATATAAATAAAAATGAAAATCTGTCTGTCTGTCTGTTTGTCCCATCATCACGGGAGAACGGCTGAACCGAATTTGATGAAATTTTGTGGGTAACCTAGAAATGGCCCCTCTTAAAATTTAGTCTGTGTTTTGAGTTCTTACGACCAGTGGTTCTCGAGATATTAGTAAAAAACGAAATTTTCGTTTGTCTCATCATCACGGAAAAACGGCTGAACCGAATTTAATGAAATTTTGTGAATGGCCTTGAAATGGCCCCCCATAAATTTTGTCCAAGTTTCGAGTTTCTAAGACCAGGGGTTGTCGAGATATTAATGAAAAACGGAACTTTTTCTTAGGAGATCTACTCTCCAACTCCGTGGTTTATCCAAACGGAAAGGATGAAAATCGTTTGTTTAAAACGCCAAAATGAAATAAAACTTTATTTCCGAGTTTGGTGCAGGATTTTTGCATTAATTAGTTACTTTAGGAAAGCATGAATTGTTTGAAACATGAATTTAAATGGAAAAATCTACCTCCATGGTTCATCTTTCACAAATTTTTACTCAACGATGAAAAGTATAAAGAAATCAAAATGGCTATTTAATTTCACATTTTATGAGGAAGATTCTATCTTATATCATGTTGTTGAAATTAAATGTGTTGGTAATATTTATTATTATTTTTTCTATTTGTATAATAAATAAATGGATGTAAAAATATATTTTATAAATGAACCGTTTGATTGTTATTTTAATTATATATATTTCGGACTGCGTACATCACTTTCATTTATTTAAGCAAAGAGGTTTCAAGCTCATATATTGTGTTTAGCTAATAAACTCATATATTGTGTTTACCCAATAAATTCATTTAGCCGACTGTTGAAGCAGAAAAAGAGTAGAACGGGTGTATGTATCTTCTAATACAATTTTAGTGTTTTCATTTAGTATATACAAATGGGATCAGGATATTTTATTCTTCAGATCTGCAAATTCAGAGCTACGAATTTAGCGGAATATCTCTAAATAACTTGGTAACTTTTCTTAAACTTTATCAAATTAGTGGAAATGTCTCCAAACTGATAAAAATGGCCCAAATCAATGAAATTAAATTTGTTTTTTTAGAATAGAGTACTGAAATGATGTTTCTGTAGCATTTGTCGGTCAGTCCATCTATCCTACTTAGTAACACATTTAAGGAATTTTTATAATATCACCAAATTGGTAAAAATATTTTTAAATCCATAAAAATATCATGAAATTGATAAAATCGCGCTTAATAAATGAAATTAATTGTGTTTTGTTAGGGGATAGTATTGTGATGATGTTTCGTCAATTTGTCGCAAAATGGGACTATCAGTTCTACAGTCCCACTTGGCGATAAATTTGGCGATTTTTTAAGTTGTCGCTGAATTGACGAAAATGTCGCGAAACCTTCCATGGAGATTGCATTATTCAAATGATATGATTTCTATCAATTTATTTGAAGCAAATGATATCATGTCGCTTAGCAACGGACCCAATATGTTATGCGGCGTACGATTTTTATTAAATCTTTTCCGATTTGAATAATAAAAATATGTATATAAAATAAATTTCTTTGACATTGCATTTTTGACTGGATAATATCAATTACGGTCTTCAGATTTAAACATCATTATTATTGGTATTTTCGGGGACTGTTGATTCAGGGATTATTGATATTTTCAAATTATTATGGAATTGTTTTATTATGACAAAAATTGTTGAAACTCATATATAGTAGTACGTTGTAGGAGTAATCTTCTACAAATGCATGGGTATATCTTTTAATCTACGAGAATATAAGTAGTACAGGTATATTGGCATATATTTTGATATATATTGGCATGTATTGGAATCAATTACGACCTTCTGGTATTAAGATTACGGGGATGTTTGATACTTTTAATTTATTACGTCATCTTTTTTAATTTGGCAAATATTTTTGAGACTCATATTGCAATACGGGTAAGCTTCTACTAACACACTGACATATTTTCTAATCTGCGACAATATAAGTAGTACGGGGTTGCATATATTGATTCAATTCCTTTTTTTTTTTGTAAATTTACTTACAAAAGGGGCTAGGATGTTTTATTCTTCAGATCTGACCTTGAATATAATTTTGCATAGTGAGAACAGATATTCTTAAACTTCTCTTTATGAGCAATAAATTTAATATTTTAACAGAATTTGCACATGATTGCGAATTATAAATTTCTTTATATTATATACTCCGTACGAAGAACGGGTATGCTGCTAGTTATAATAATAATAATAACCCATTCATCAGATAACCTTCACCTACCTCACCTGATGCTCTGGCATTGTAAATAAATGTCTTTTATTTTTGTCAAACTAGAAAATTGCGCTAATCTTCCTTTCTCCGATGCAGCGAAATAGGTAACAGGTAATTCCAAAAATGAATATCTCGATGTATTTAAAAATAAATAAATAAATACGAAGGAATTGCCACATATATTCGGTTCAAATATCGCCAGAAAGAACGTTTTTCATCTGTTTGATGGCGTCAAGAAACACTGTGACAATAGCTTCTGTCGCTATATGGAACCGATTTGCATGAATATTGCTCAAAATCGTTCTTCAGTATGAAATAACTAAAAAATGAATTATAATTTTTAAAACATTTCACCACGGTATGTCATACCGCAGATCAGCTACCACAGAACCAAATTTTGCAAGCTTAGATTTTCCGCTACAGACGATACACACACACACACACACACACACACACACACACACACACACACAGACAGGCACACACAGACAGAAAGACAAACATCTTCTTTTAATATGTAATATAGTTTGAGTCAGTCTTATCACATAAAATAGTACGTGAAATAGATATGTACTTATAGGAAATACAAACAATATATGGTTTATAATTAATTTACTACATTCACACTTCGCTATTCGACCACTCTTTATACGGTTTTTCGCTATAACGGTCTTTTCTAAATTATGGGTTGATTTTAAATCCTACTAATTGGTCATTTCTTTGTTTTGAAAGCAATGGTAAAACGTAATTGATGTTAACAGAGTATATGTTCCTTATCCCAGAATATATCTTAATATCGATGCTCTATTTCACGTAAGGCGAGGCAACTCAATAACCATTAGTGATGAACTGTTGCGGTCGAAGTTATATTTTATTGGGTCATGAATCAAGTGAGAGAATGAAGAAGCAAAATAAATAGACTGGCAAATTTATCGCTGATCATTAAACGGTAGTTTAAAATAAGTAGCCTATATGCATGGAAAGGCACTGTTTCATTCTATTTGAAATAATATTGCTAATGAAAGAATAAATTGTAAATGCAAATGATGAATATATTTGAACTGAGTTGAGTATTAAGGCAATCTGGGAATTTTATAACTCTTTCAGAGAAGATTTAACAAATGGAACTTAGTGGTTGATACATGTTTAAAATTTTCAGGTCAAATAATTGTTTTAGATGTGGTCTATATAATTAATATGTGGATACATCGTCCATTCTCGTAGAGAATGTTGAATAAAATAAGGCCAAAGTAATAAAGATTTCTTAAGCGATAGGCAATCACGATATTCACAAACTTGAAATTATGTGACAAATACATAAAATGATAATATTCTTTACCACATATTGAAATGGCATGTATCTCTATAAAACTACAGTTAATATAAAGTAATATAGTCTTCATTTTTCGATAACAAATTTTTCCTACTAGTTTACAGACTCAATTATTACACAGTTTTTTGTTCGAGCCAACGGCCGTACCGTGCTGAAAACACCCGTTCTCGTTAGATCACCGAAGTCAGGCAGCATCGGGCGCGGTTAGTACTTGGGGGGGGGGGGGTGACCACCTGGGAACACCGCGTGCTGTTGGCACATTTCGGGCGCGGTAGCCCGGTGGTTGGCGCGCTGGATTTGCACGCTGCCTCAACTGCCGCCGTGTTCATTCGAAGTACGGTGACGTTAAACATGTGGGTCTGTAAGTCTTTCCGAAAGGTTGGTGGTAGGGGAAGGAGGGTACGGTTTCTTTGGATGCCTCCCCCACTGGTTTCCGGTCTAAATTGGGTGGTACTTCCCGGCTGTCCAAACAGTTACCTTACACCGTTCTGGTAGGTCGGACGGTCTGGGTCTCAACAACAACAGTTTTTTGTTCTCGGTCCCTTACGCCATTAATCCTTAGATGTCCTAGTTCACAGCCACCAAAAGATATAATCACGATAAGAACAACTTAATAGGACAATGTATTTATCATTTAGTATTATGTTATAAACGTTAGACTAGTCGTCTTTAATTTATGGTTGATAATAGAGACCTTTTGAATTGTAAGCAAAGTATATGTAATAACATAGTCTTAATTTTTAGATAAAAACTTTTTATGCTAATTTACAGACACAGTTGTTAAGACAGTTTTTGTTCCCAGTCCTTTAAGCCATTCATACTAGTCAATAGTTGTTCCCGTTCCCATTCCCAAAAGGCATATTTACGATAAGAACAACTTAATAGAACAATGTATTTATCATTTAGTAATTTATATAAATAAAATTGAAAATCTCTCTGTCTGTCTGTTTCGCCCGTAATCACGGGAGAACGGCTGAACCGCATTTGATGAAATTTTGTAGGTAGCCTGGAAATAGTTCCACTTAAAATTTAGTTCATGTTTGGAGTTTCTACGATCAGTGGTTCTCGGGATATTAGTAAAAAACAAAATTTTCGTTTGTCTCATCATCACGGGAGAACGGCTTAACAGAATTTGATGAAATTTTGTGAATTGCCTTAAAATAAGCCTCCATAAATTTGTTCCAAGTTTCAAGTATCTAACACCAGGGGTTGTTGAGATATTAATGAAAAACGAAACTGTTTCCTAGGAGTTCTACTCTCTAACTCCGTGGTTTATCTAAATGAATAGCTTGAAAATCGTTTGAAAGTGAATTAAAACTTTATCTCTGAGTTTGATGGGATATTTTTTTGCTAATTAGTCCCTTTCTGAAAACATGAATTGTTTGAAACATGATTTAAATGGGAAATTTATCTCCATGGTTTATTTTGCACAAGCTTTTACTGAACAATGAAAAGTATAAAGAAATCAATCATATTTAATTTCGCAGTTTATGAGGAAGATTGTGTCTTATGTCATGTTGCTTAGAAACGCTATTAAATTAAATCTGTCTGTTAATTTTAATTATTATTTTTTCGATTTGAATAATAAATAAATGGATATAAAAATATATTTTAGAAAAGAGCGATTTGATTTTTCTTATAGCATTTTTGACTGGATTATATCAATTACGGTCTTCAGGTTTAAACGTTATTATTACTGATATTTTCGGGGATTATTGATTCAGGGAGTATTGACATTTTCAAGTTATTATGCAATTGTTTTATTATGACAAAAATTGTTTAAACTCATGTATTGTACGTTATACGAGTAATCTTCTACAAATACACGGGTATATCTTCTAATCTACGAGAATATAAGTAGTGCAGGTATATTGGCATATCTTTTGATATATTGGAATCAATTACGACCTTTTGATATAAAGGGTACGGAGATTATTGATATTTCAATTTAGTACGTCATCTCATTTATTTTGACAAATATTTTTGAGACTCATACTGTAATGCGGGAAATCTTCTACTAACACACTGGCATATTTTCTAATCTGCAACAACATAAGTAGTACGGTGTTGCATAGATTCAATTCCTTTTCTTTGTAAATTTGCTTACAAAAGGGGCCAGGATGTTTTATTCTTCAGATTTGCCCGTGAAGATAATTTTGCATAGTGAGAACAGATATTCTTAAATTTCTCTTTAGGAGCAATAAGTTTAATATTTTAACAGAATTTGCACATGATTGCGAAATATAAGTTTCTGTATATTATATACTCCGTACGAAGAACGGGTATGCTGCTAAGTATGCTATAAAAGTTAGACTAGTTGTATTTAATTTATGATTGATAAGAGACTTTTTGAATTGCAAGCAAAGTATAAGTTCTCTAGTAAAGTATAATAACATATCTTATTATTAACATATCTTAGAATATTTTTTACCTTTAGATAAGAACATTTTTCTACTAGTTTATGGACTCAGTTGTTACACAGCTTTTTGTTATCAGTCCCTAACGCCATTCATCCTAGTCAATAGCTATCCCAGTTCACATCCACCAAAAGACATAATCACGATAAGAACAACTTAATAGAACACTGTATTTATATATAATTTAGTAATATGTTACAAAAGTTAGACTAGTTGACCTTACTTAGTTGTTTTTAATTTATGATTGTTAATTGAGACCTTTTGAATTGTAAGCAAAGTAAAAGTCCTTCACTAAAGTGTAATGGAAATTTTTCTGCTTGTTTATAAACTCAATTGCAACACACTTTTGTTCTCAGTCCCTCACGCCATTCATCATAGTCACTAGCTGTTTCAGTTTATATCCGCCAAAAGACATAATCACGATAATAACAACTTAATAGAACAATGTATTTATCGTTTAGAAATATGTTATGAAAGTTAGACCAGTTGTCGTTACTTAGTTGTATATAATGTATGATTTGAAGAGAACTTTTGAATTGAAACTTTACTTTTATAATTAAAATATTTTGTTTTTACTATTTAAATTTATTATATTTAAATAATATGAAATCTAAAATTTATCATTAGTACAGTACACAGTTGAAGAATCAGCTTAACTAATTAATGATAAATTCAGTTGATAAACGAATTAGATAATCAATTAATTACAATTTGTTTTTTTTATGTAGTTGTTGGAGTTAACTCATACAGCTTCTTAAACCAGTTGTTTAATTTATTATACTTTTTTCTGCTTAATTTTTGTAGTATTTATTCATTGGTATATTTTATAGTAGTTTGATTCAACGTGTTTCTTAGTTAATTGATGAAGGCGCCTCATTCTGAAACCGGTTATTTCCCTTGTTTTCTTATTCATTACACTAAGCATTTTTAAGTTTTTTTTATTAATATATTAATTTCTTATATTTATTCAATCGATGTTAGGATTTTATATTTCAATAAAAATCATTACTTTGTTTTGACAGTCATTCTATTTTCAAAGCCATTCTCGAAATTGTCTTTAAACATTCCCCTTATGTCTCGGGGATTTCATTTTGTAAGGTTGTCTCCCATATATTCAATCGATAAGAATTCAATTAGCTGCAACATCAGTCAATGTCTGGTGCCTGTTTGACATTATAATGGAAAAGTCACAGCCTTTCTTTTCAACTAGCACCAGGGATACCTAGTCAGTTCATTTGAACTTGTCAGTTGATCCATCTTTGGTATAACCTTTCATTTTTTATAGTTTCCTTGTGTCGTTGGCTTTTTGTCCTGAGGAAGAAAGCTACTTTCGCCTTCGAAATCAGTTGATGCCTTTATAATAACATAATAATAAACTTTATTTTGCCACACAATATACACAACACATACAATTTCTTCTTATAAGTGTATAACAGTGGAGCAAGGAACTGCGGAAAAGGGCGCTTTAGATAGGCCTGACGAGTCCACAGCTCATCTACCAAATTCTCAACACGCTAGCATTAAAACAATGATCAGTGGCATAACAAAAATGTCTGATGTGGGCAGCACATAACTTTCCTTATATAATGTAATGAATTTACTACATTTACAGTTAAAAAATGTTATTCTTATAGTAGATACTTATATTCTTTCCAGAATATTAAATTTTCTTCAATTAGTCGTCATTTTCATTGATTTAGCGTCATTTTTACCAATTTGGCGAGATTTTCGGTAATTTGGCAACATTTACAAATGTCGCCAAGTTGACGACATTCCGTTAAATTCGTCGCCAAAATCTCGCCAAGCGTTATGGACAGAGAAATAAGTTATTCTCACAGCAGATAAATGACTGTTGGCTTTCAAATACAATAGTATTACTCAAAGTATCTTTTCTCGTGAGTGGAACGAGTTAGATTCACGAGAATGATGTCACCAAATTTATCGCATGATATTACATGTGAAAAGTGAACATGTTTCTTAACTGTTAATACTTTTTTTCATTTATGGGATTTTTTGATAAATTTATTTGAAAAGTGTGCAATATCTCGAGAACGGTTCATGCTAACGTTCTAAAGTTTATGTCAATCGTTTTCTAAGGAAAAATTACATAAAAAATGTCTATTTGCGTAACTTTATTAACGATTTTGATTTTTTGATGATTTTTTCAAAATTTTACTCGAAAATTTAGGGGTGTTCTGAACATTCGATTGTGTTTTAAAACAAAAAGCTTCCAATATTCACGGATTGTGATTTTTGTGCCAAATTTCATTTGAATCGCCCCACACGTTCGTGAGATACCGTCTCCACAGACTCACACACACACACACACACACACACATACTTTCACATACACACACACATACTTTCACACACACACATAGAGACATTACCTCAAAAATGTTCGATTCGTGATCAAGGATGCTTGAAATGTGCTCTCCCGTCGAAAACTCGAATTCGAATTTTCGATCCTGTTACAATACTTTCCTTATACATTACGTATATAAGGAAAGTAACAAACAAGAAACAACTAGGAGGAAAGCAAGCAACAAAGCAAATAAATAATAGGTCAGCAAATCGTTCAGACCTGTAACAGAAACATCTCTAAGAACTTCTTAAAACTATTTTCATGGTTCAGTGATTTTAAGAAAAGTGGAAAAGAATTCCATAAAAATACCATAAAATAGTCCATTTATTAAGTACATGCTGTATTAATGAAGTATTTTAATTTTAAGGTATTTTTTTGATAAATTTTACTATGTTTTTCATCACGTTTACGAATAACTTAAATGGGATGATTGCTTTTATTCTTCTCTTGTAAACTCAATCTGCAAAGGATTACGGGTCCAATTCACTGTTTATAATTTAACACCAATTACTTTAAATGCCACACACTGCTCCAAAGCAAAAATTAATTTCCTGAAGCCATCCCTACATTATTTATAAGATTTTTAAGCGTTTTAACCATTAAAATTTTTGTAGCAGCTGCCCTCTTCCCCATTGAAGCACTGACCGTGCGATAAAAGTTCTTCGACCTACTGAAGTACGCCCACATTTGCGCATGCGCATAAGCGGGAAGGTCGGAGCTATTTACTTTTATGAGCGGTGTGCTGAAAATTCGGTCAATTGCGACTCTCATTTTGTGATTTGGAGATTTTATTTGTATAGTGAGAATGATTTTAGCTCAAAACAGACGATTTGGAAATTTAATATGATGTTATCTGTATTATTTAAGTAACTGGCAATTATTTTATTTATAAGTAGTGGACGTTTATTTAGAACCAGAGCAACGGTTGGTAATTCGTTCTAGTATTCCATAACTTAGTAATTGGCGTTTTACTTCTGTCTTGCTTCGTTGCCGAGTTCGTGTTCCTAATTTCTTTAATTCACCAGTAAGGTCGCTGCAATTACTTTTATTTGATTTGGTATATCACTCTGCTAAAGATAGATTTAAAGTGCACCTTCGGGGAAAATTTCTTGGGAAGGTATTGAAGGCCAATAAGTAAAATACGTTTTGTGCGAAGGATGAAGAAAACTTCAGAAACGCATATAAGCACAAATAAAATGATAATGCAACATACAGCTCTTTCGAATACTGGTATACTTTGGATCCCCCTTTGTCAGTGCAAGAGAATCAACAAACCGAAGAGGATTGAGTACAAAGAAAGGGTTTCGTCCAGAAAAGAGCACCAGGCGCAAAGCGCCTTTAATCCCCAATCTCTAGGTGTGGTTCTTATCTTCATACTGTGACATTATTTCATTTGCCCATAGTTGGAGGTTCGAGGTTTTTGATTTACTGTTTTTATTATTTGACCTAGCTCCTAGTGTGGTAGTTTGTTGCACATTTAGAGTTTGAGTAATTTTGGGGAGTTGATGCAGATCTAAGGATTTCCTAGCAATTTGGCAGTTTAAGGTTTAAGAACATTTTTTAGAAAACATTGATCGCAGTTTTTATTTAATTTCAACTATTTAAGGTGGGACTTACCTAATTCCGATTTTCAATATTAAGTACCGCACGGGGTGTCTTACGTGATTTGGCCTTGTGATGATCATAGTCATGCAGATTGAATAGTAGTTCAGTTGGAACAGATGGCAGATTTTTTATAGAACTTCAGCGCTAGCTTTTTAATTTGGGCTCTAACAGTTTTTATTTTGAAGTCTTTCCTAATTACCGAGTTTCTTAAGTATCTAGGAGCTTTCCTTATAATCCTTAGGGTTTTGTTTTGTTTTGTCTCTAGTAAGTCTATAGTAGTTTTACAGGCATATCCCCATACTGGTGCTGCATACAGCATTCCCGGGCGGATGACCGATTTATAAATTAGGAGTTTATTTTGATAACTTAGATTTCCGTTTCCTATCATTGGGTATAAGGCTCCTGTGGCCCTATACGCTTTTTTGATTAAGTTCGTTACGTGCTGTTTCCAGGTTAGGTGGGAATCTATCGTTACACCTAGGTATTTAGTATATTTTTGCGCTTTTAGGGCATGGTAGTTTATGTACAGAGGCGGCGGAGATTTACGTTTTCTAGAGAAATAAATCCAATGACATTTATTGGGGTTTAATTTTATTCGCCATTTTTCCAGCCATGTTTGGAGTATGTCTAAGTGAGTGCAAAGGAAGATATAAAGGGGATTATATACCGAGACCTGGTTTAAGAGAGAGCCAATCAGAAAGCAGCATGAAGAACAGTCCACCCTATCCATTTCGTCTAGACTGTTCTTCATGTTGCTTTTGGATGCTGTTTTTCGATTGGCTGGCTCTCTTAATCTACGTCTTGGGACAGGGTGTCCCCAAAAGATTGAAACGAGCTTTAATTCTTTACCTGTTGGAGATAAGTGGTCAATGTAAATTGCAAAAATGTTGAAAGTAAGGTAGGAAATAAGACTACGTTAATGAAATAGTCCTCCCATTAATTTTCAAACAGTTACACTTTTTAAATTTTTATATGACCCCCTTAGACAAATTGGGTCAATCAGAATTTTTTTTATTTTTAATGCAACAAGGTCATTAAAAAACCGCATATCTGTATCTTTAAAATCATCTGAATTGTGATAAAGGAAAAAATCTGACTTATGCCATTTTTCCGTACCAGGTGAAAGGCTGTTTCTTCAGTGAAAATAGGGGGTCATAAACAAATTGACCATGGAAATTGTTTAGATCAAAAATACGTTAATATGTGTCAAAATTTTTTATCACAATTGCATCTAAATAAAGCATTATATAGACAGAGATCATATAAAGCAGTGGTACTCAGTACGTGGTTGGGTATCCTATGTATTTTCATCCAGTTATATCTTTTTTGTGATATGTCACAACTTTACATTTCTAATTTGATATATGGCTCCTATTTACAATGTTCAATTATCAATTAAATATAACTCACTCAATTTTAAAGGTACAGATATACGATTTTTTAAATGATCTTGTTGCATTAAAAATGAAATTTTTCTGATTGACCAAACTTGTCTAAGTGGGTTGTATAAAAATTTCAAAAGTGCAACTTTTTGAAAATTATTGGGAGGACTATATTATTAACGCAGTCTTATTTCCTACCTTACTTTCAACATTTTTGTAATTTACATTGCCCGCTTATCTCCAACAGGTAAAGAATTAAAGCGCGTTTCAATCTTTTTGGGACACCCTGTATAATCCCATTTGTACCTTCCTTTGCACCTATTCCTCTTTTGGACTTACTTTGGGTTTGTTAGTTCTCTTGCACTGGGGGATCCAACGTATCCCCAAAACAGCCGTATGCTGCATTATCATTTTATTTGTGTTTGTATACGTTGGTCAAGTTTTCTTTAAGGTATTGGGGTGTTTAAGAATCCCCAGGAAACCCTGTAATATGTATCTCAGAGATAGTAAAATAAAGGAAGAACTGGCCAGTGTACCAGTGTTGCACTGAATTTAAGTATCAACGGCATACCATGAATCAAAACTTCAGTTCGATTTCTATGTATATAATCAAACTTCAGAATATCGGGTCTTCTGCATTGATAGAATCTTGTGTTTTACTTATTTTACATGCGTTCATAAGATCTTTTAACACTGGACTGAGAATTCTCGCTACATTTTTAAGAGCTAAAACTCAGCGCAAACGTACGAGGAATCAAAAATATTGCTGCAAACATTACATTACTATTAAAAATACAAAAACACATGAATTTAATTTTCTCACATTTATGAAATATTTCAGGTCACTGGGAAAATTGTTTTAAATGTTTTATAAATACTTTCTTTTTTAATATTTTCGTACTGGGTCTGATAACTCTTTCGTTTTCTTATAGTGGCACGGGCGGGCTGATGCTGGCGTCGGTGCTAGGCTCGCTGGCGGCCCTGGCGTCGATGGCCGTCACCTTGGCGTTGTGCTACCTCTTCTGGCGTAAGAGGTCCGCCGCCAAGGAGGCCAAAGACGAGCTGGAGCCCCTACAGGTGGGAGGCCCTGCCCAATCAGCCCAGGCCACGCCGAAAGGCGGTGCTCAGCCACAACAGCAGCTACAAGGGAAAAGTGTTGTGGAACTGACCAGGCACAACGTCGAGGATAGA
Organism: Amaurobius ferox; assembly: GCA_951213105.1. NCBI lineage: Eukaryota > Metazoa > Arthropoda > Arachnida > Araneae > Amaurobiidae > Amaurobius > Amaurobius ferox. The sequence goes on along the minus strand of OX578139.1, from coordinate 41,248,776 downwards.
CTCTATCAGGGTACTACCGCAGCCTCGTCGCTATCTCTGGACAGGTAAGGAAAAGATCATTCTTTAATTTGACACAAATAACAATTATGTGCGTATGTTCTTGCGTGTAATACTTGCATTTAGAATTTAAGCTCAAAAAGCTAATGGTGGTCGTCGAGTGTTTTTAGTATAATGCGAGCTATGTTTAAGAGGTCTCAAGTCTCTCATACTACTAAGATAACAGTTCTCCAGGAAGAACAATCATTTCGAAAGGTATCACTTCAAGTACATTTAGCCATGCTTTGGAGGTCTTAAGTCCCTCAATACAACTAAAATAAGACCTCTCCAGGTAGACCATTCATTTCGAAAGTTACCACTTCAAATACATTTAGCCATGCTTAGGAGGTCTTCAGCCCATCAATAATACGAAAATAACAGCTCTCCAGGTAGACCATTCTTTTCGAAAGTTACTACTTCAAATACATTTAGCCATGCTTAGGAGGTCTTCAGCCCATCAATAATACGAAAATAATAGCTCTCCAGGTAGACCATTTATTTCGAAAGTTACCACTTCAAATACATTTAGCCATGCTTAGGAGGTCTTCAGCCCATCAATAATATGAAAATAATAGCTCTCCAGGTAGACCATTTATTTCGAAAGTTACCACTTCAAATACATTTAGCCATGCTTAGGAGGTCTTCAGCCCATCAATAATATGAAAATACAGCTCTCCAGGTAGACCATTCATTTCGAAAGTTACTACTTCAAATACATTTAACCATGCTTAGAAGGTCTTAAGCCAATTAATAATATGAAAATAACAGCTCTCCAGGCAGACCATAAATTAAATGGATTAGAAATAATGGAAGCAGTATATGAACTGTTTCATAACAGCATGGAAACCAAGTAAAAAAAAATTGTAACCACAGTTACAAAATTATGCCGGAAGTTAGTTGACTTTCTATTTGCTTTTATTAGTCCAGAGACATTATTAGGCGTTGAAGTTATTAGTTTCTGTAGAATCGTAGGAAAATGCTGTACCAGCCTTTTAGATTATGCACTTTTAATTGCATAATACTGCAAAATTGTCTGTGTTTAGTATATATGTACATTACGAACTGCATAACCACACAAGTTCTGCAGGGAAAATTAATATGAATATTAAGATAGCCATGGCAAGATAAATACAATCTGCAAAAGCCAGTAAAACATAGTAAAGTTTGGAGAAGTCGTCAATTTACGTGATGTAGATCATACTAATAATATTTCAACCTATCAGGTCGTCCATCCAAATTAATGTTTTTACGTTACAGCCTTATTTTCTACTTCTCTTCCGCTTTGATTTTGCGTTCGATGTTTCCAGCCAGCCTGTTTGGTTTTGTTCACTTTTTATTTTTTTTCTCCTCATTGGCAATTTTTGTCCTACATTCAACCACGTGTCTTATCCTCAGTTGCCAACTGTACGTGAGTAAATGAAGAAGAATGCTATTATTTGCTTTAGAAACTAGGAGATCAGATTATTTTTTGTATTTATTATAGTGCTTTTTTAAATATTTATTTATTTATTGCGCAAGTTTTCAGTAGTTTTTGAGCAATTATTTGATTTATCAGAAGTGCAGGGAAGTGCAGCGCAATAATTTGCTTGTATCCGCTGTTGCAGAAAATATTCCACGCTCCTCCAGCGAATCTTTTCCACTTGCCCCAAGGATTCACATTCCCCATGTTAAGAAGCACTGTAGTAAGCCATTTTTTACTAACTCCATTTCAAAATCCGTGAAATGAAGTACTAAAGCTCTTTTATTTCCATAATCGATCAACCGTGAATAGAAAGTTAAACGGTTCATTATCTTGCAAATTGGGAAAAAGTGCTGATAAAGTAATTTTCGACAGGACATTCGCCAAAAATCAAATCAAACTCAAGTGCTGGCAAAATAATTAGATTTCCCAAAGAAGATGAAGTATCAACGCGTTCGGGTATTTCATGTTGCCCACAAAAAAGGAATTGGTTATTTCATGGCAGAAAGAAATCGTTGAAGGAATAAATAAAAGAGTCTGATTTAACAATGTCGGAAATGTGCTGGTTTCAATTTTTTAGGTTCGTTATTCAATGTAAGTTAAGTTGACACGACACTTTCGGATTCGAAATATATGATTAAATCAAATTTCTTGACGGTTAAAGAAAAAGTTTTCAATTCGTTCAGGACTTTACCTATATCTTAATCTTAAATAATAAAATTAATGAAGTAACTTACTTGAAGTTTACTTCATCATTTTCTTCTGTACAGTGTAAGACATTTGCAAGCATGTTACTGAAAGTTTCAGGGGTAATGAAGAGGAACGTTCTTGATAGTTTTGGGTAATATATATACATATCTATATATATATATATATAATATATATATATATGTATATATATATATATATATATATATAAGTATAGGTATATATATATGTATATATATATAGGTATATATATATGTATATATATATATAGGTATATATATATATGTATATATATATATATATATATATATATATATATATATATATATATAGGTATATATATATGTATATATATATATATATATATATATATATATATATATATATAGGTATATATATATGTATATATATATATATATGCATATAGGTATATATATATATATGTATATATATATATGTATATATATGTATATATATTTATATATGTATAAATATATGTATATATATATGTATAAATATATATATATATGTATATATATATGTATATATATATATATATATGTAGATATATATATATGTCTGTATCTTATAAAATTATTAATGATCAAATTTCGCTATATACTATATACTAATACTTAAATTGCTATGTCAGCTGGTGATGTAATTAATTTTGCAATCGAAATGTCTACGTTTGTCAAATATCTTAAAGCAAAGTTTGGCATTTTTATCATGGTATATAGATATATCCAGGAACTCCACTTCTTCCAATATATTTGTTCACTTTCAATTAGGTCCAAGTTAGGTGGATAAATTCCAAAGTCAAACGTAACAGATTTATCTATCAGTCCAATCAATATATCGTCCACAAAGCGGAAGTATGGTATCTCATTAATGATATGTGTTCCATGTTCATATTTATATAAATAAAAATCGGCTAGGTGCGAAGAACAACCTCCTCCCATGGGAATTCCTTTTATTTGCATATAAAAGACATTTCCATTGTATAAAATGTTTTCAAATAACTAGTTAAATAAGGTTTTAAACTTATTAATGTCATAAGTTAAATGCAGTTTACTAGTTAAATAGGTTTTCATTAATATATCAAGCAAATCCTGTAAATTGATGTTGTTGAACAGGTCTTTAAATTCATATCTCTTAAAAAGAATCTGTCAGGAAATGTTTTTATTCTGTTTACTATTTCATAGCTGTTATTAACCATAATAGTTCCCTCCGCTCTAATTTTCTTCATGATAGGTCTCAAAAGTTTCATTAATAAGTTATTTACTTTTGTTAAATAAGTATTACACCCAATCGTGACAGGACGGAATTTGATGGGGGGTTTTGTGAATTTTGGGGATTAGCATTATATATGGAAGTTTGGAAATTTTACAGTTTTAATGTCTATACCAATTCTTTTATATAGGGCTATTATTCTGTTTTATTAGTTTTGAAATGGCAGTGATCTTTCTTGTACATAACAATGTCTTCATAACATTTATTAAGTTGTTCAACATAATATTTCTTGCACGTAATGGCATAGTTGTTAGCAATTTCATCCATGTATGAAATCCCATAGTTGTGTTGAAATTCTTCTAATATCTTTTTATCGATCTTGTTTATAGTAACTGTATTATTATGTAAATAATAATATTGCTTGAAGGTCTTTAATACATTAAATTTCCATTTATAAAATGAGGCGATAGGGAAACTATACTTGATTGCCAATTGGTATACAAATTCATCGGTTTCTTTTGTAAAGATTTTTTCTACTTTATTAAAATCCTGATATCGAAATTTGGTACCTAAATTTAAAAAGTTCTAAAGTGATGGATCTCTTGCTATTTTTATATCACCAGTCACGGTATGTTTATGGTCTTGATTGCAGAATTGATTCGTTTCACACTGGCAATCGAGGTTATTGTATTTGGCTAGATCTTTACTGAGTATATTGTAATAGTATATTCTTCGTCCATTTGTCTGCACATATCGATAAGTTAAGCATATTCGTGTATCCTTAATTGGCAGTAAATGGTTATATTGATGTAGAATATACTTAAAAGGGATTTTTGATTAAACCCTTTATTGCAAAAGGTGACGATAAAAATTCTATGTTAACTTTGTCAATATCAGGTTTATCCAATTGGATACCATATTTTTTAGCATATAATTTGAAGAAATTATAAAAGATTGCCATATTTGCATTACATATGCCATTAACTTTATCGTGTTCTTGTATAATTGGATCTTTTTTCCATTCTTACAATAAATGTTTTATGTATCTTTTTCTGATTCAGTAAACAATATTTTTAATCCACCTTGTTTTAATTTCTTTATATATACGTATTTCATTGAGATATCTACCTATTTATCTATTTTCTCCATGTAATCATTAAATCCTATATATTTTTTGCTTCCGGCTCTTTTGCCTCTTGTAGTCAAACCTGATTGCCTATTATTTTCAACAGGTGGATTATTTTCTTGTATGTAAAAATCCAAATTAAATGATTTGCCAAAGTTGATAGAATTAAATCCAAATGGAAACATGGTATTCCATTGAAGAATATACATATTTTCCCACCGCAATCTTGATGTTAAAACAGGAACTATGTCGATGATGGTAACAGAGATATCGTTAAATACGTGAGCCGAAAAATGCCTCAACTCTAAATTTACTTCAGATGAAGATTCACGGATTTTATTTACCTGACTGCGGTGAAGGTTTATTCTCAGATGTAGTCGATTTTTGGTTTGCACAATATATGTCATGCCACATGTATTACAACAAATACAATAAATACTATTATACACTTTGCAAAAAGTTCGAAGATGAGAATCAATGAGCAACTGGCCACAATTTGCAACTTGCTGATTTACATCTGTTATATTTGGATTTGTTAATTCCCTTATAGCAATATGAAAGGTTCTCAAAATTTAATGTGTTGACATTCACACATGAGTCATTTCTAGACATAAACACATTACTCATGTTTTGTTTTTCTTCCCTAACACACTGCTAGACAGGCTGAAAATAATTCAAAATAGAGTTCATATTCAATGTCAAGTACAAGAGCGAAGGGTCACTGTATGTCGATCGTACGGCTACCCTTAATTGCCATACGACCAGGCCAATGTGAAAAGTATTTCCCATAGTTGACAGGCTCTAAAGATATAACATTGTAAATCTATAATTTTGAATTAAGATACTTGAAGGAAAAGTCATAAGTCAATTTCTTAGGTGCATTTTTATAAAATGCATAAAGGTTCACAAGGAAACGCGTTATAAGTCGATATCACAATATCACTCTAATGATGTATACACTTCCTTAGAAATGTCATTTATCAACAAGAAAGATCAATCATGCTTAAAGCATTGATTACGAAACACTTTCCAACTTGAATGCAATTTTATTTAAAAAAGTCGAAAATGCAATACATTCCTCGGTAATATTTTAAAACTTATCACAATACTACATTGATTTATTATATTTGAAAACTTAAACCTTCATTGAAAAAAATGAACTTCATTCAAATGACGGCATTGAAATATAAATTGCCTGGTTTAAATATCTCTAAAATGCAATACATTCCACGGTAATATTTTTAAAACTATCATAATTCAACGATAATTTATTATATTTGAAAACTTCATCGAAAACAACTGAAATAAATTCAAATGACGTCATAGAAAAAATAACACGCCTGGATCTCTCTATAAAAGCAGGATTTCATTCATAACTTTCTCCATTTCATTCATCACAATACTATAATAATTTATTTTATTTAAAAATTAAGACCATGGAGCTACAATTCATAAACTTTATGCTTAAAACTTCATCGAAAAAAATCGTCCTTCTGTTTATAAAATCAATTAATATTTCATTCATATCAGCTATGCAGACTCCATGGACTGAATTATTTTGTGTTAAAGAAATACAGGAATTCTAATACAACTCATTCTACATATTTTGCTGTTTACATTTTACATAGGTGAAAAATAGGCTTAGTTGTAGAAATAATCAAATTTGAATGAGAATTTAAGCTTAAATATATTGTCATTGTGTTGTTTTAGTATGTAGATGCACAGAATTTAAGCAAAAATAAAGTAGTTTTAGGACGGATACAACACTCAATATGAATTAAAAAGAACTTTAAAAAATCACGATTTTGAAACAAGATGGATGCCATATATCATTTTGAAGTGGGTCATGTGATCGTTTCATATCATGGTCACGTGATCGTTTCATATAAGATGTGTAATTATTATTTTAATTTTTATTTAAAAAACTACTGAATATATTTCACTGAATTTTTTTTTTATATATTTTATGGACTAATTTGACTATTACCTAAAATTTTCGAAGCCATTTGTGAATTTTAAATCCGCTTAAAAAATGTTTGAAAAATTAGGTCCCATAGGGGTCAATGTATTTCAATTTTTCAACCCGGGTTCAATCCAAAACTAATTGGGTGATATTACTCATTTATATTCCCATAGGTCCTACAGACCGTCTGAACAACATACTAAAATTTCATTTTGATTAAGTCATTTTTACGGCAGTTATCGTGCTAACGGACAGGCAGACAGGCAGACAGACAGACAGACAGACAGACAGAAACAAAGTCATAAACACTTTTTAACTTTGTTGTAAAGTGTTAAAAACAGGATGCGTGGCTGTAAAAACATAGAGGCATAAAAAGAATCCCTTCAAGAAGTAAATCAAGTTCAAAACAAGATTAAATATTCCCATTATGTCCAGCTACGATCAGAGAAGTTTTTTCAAAATATATTTTACTTTTTTTCATGAAGTTTTTAAAAATATCTTTTACGTTTTTTTTGTTGTGTAGTTCGATTGTTACCCAATATAGAATAACAAAAAGGAACTATAAATTTTTATTTCAATTACAGGCTAAAATGTCAAATGTCCTAAAGAAATAAAAGAGAGTTGCGCAGTTGAAAGATTTCAAGTCAAGTTTATATACCATATTTTATATATTTATATCTATATAGATATAAATATATAAAATTAAAATCTAAAATTGAAATTTAAAATATGAAATAGGTAGACGGATATAATCATACCCGTATGATTTAAAATATGCATTGTGCCAGTATAAAAGTTCTCCAATGTAGATGCGTCATGTATCATATCAATACAACTCCAAAAAATTCACACCAATAATACAAAATGTAGACCCAATGACAATATAATGCAATTCCCCCCCCCCAACACACGGAAGGCCACAGCACTCACGCAAGCTGTCCGAGAATGTTCCCTAGAATTATACAAAATAAAATAAAAATAACTAATTACGGGGCAAATATTTTTAAAAATATTTTAGAAAATTCTATAGAGCAATGCAGCTAATGGAAAATTCTATCATATATTTAACACATACAATCTAAACAGCTATAAAAATCAAACGAGAGGAAATATAAGGCGCATATGCTGCTCTATCAAAGACCTCGCTATATAGTATACAAGATATAAAAATGCAAAAGTGGATAAAGTATGAACAGAAAAAAGTGTGTCAACGGAGTTGTAGCAAGGTCAAGGGGGTTGTGACCCCTTTTCCTGGTTTAAGCATGCTTTAATTCCCGGGAAACACTCCCAGAAACCACCATACGCCCGAAACGACACTCATACGTGTGCAAGGGAAAAAACAGAATCCCGAAAGGTCATGAGAGAAAGAATACATCGAAATCCCAGCCAGAAATTGTATATCAAATTAAAAGACGAAAAGATCATCATCAACTGAATTATGATAAAGTTAAACATCTGACATATGCCACTTTTCTGTACCATGTGAAAGGCTGTTTCATCAGTGAAAATAGGGATCATAAACAAATTGACGATGGAAATTGGTTAAATCAAAAATACTTAATATGTGTCAACATTTTTTATCACAAATGCATCTAAATAAAGCATTACACAGACAGAGATCATATAAAGCAGTGGTACTCACTACTCGGTTGGGTATTCTATGTATTATCATCCAGTTTTATATTTTTGTGATACGTCACAAATTTACATTTCCAGTTTGATATAGGGTCCCATTCACAATGTTCAATTTTTAATTAAATACAATTCGCTCAAATTTAAAAATTCAGATATACGGTTTTTTTAATGATCTTGTTGCATTAAAAATAAATATTTTCTGATTGACCAAATTTGTCTAAGGGGATCGTATAAAAATTAAAAAAGTGTAACTTTTTAAAAATTAATGGGAGGACTATTTCATTAACGTAGTCATATATTCATGTAATTTACATTGTCCATTTATCTCCAACAGGTAAAGAATTAAAGCGAGTTTCAATCTTTTGGTGACACTATGCATATATATATATATATATATATATATATATATATATATATATAAATACATATATATATAGCTGGAATTTTTTTGAATGCCTGTAATTGTGACTTTTCTTATCAGTTTGCCTAAATTATCAACAAAGTAGCTGAAAACAATGAGCAAAGGTTTCAAAATGTTTTACAGTGTAGAGGGAAGTAACATTTCCCCAACATTTTTGATTTCGAGATTTCATCGGATAAAATTTACTATCCGGCTGGGCTGGGTAAAAATTTAAAACTTCGAACTGTTTATACATGAAGTTTAGAACATATACTTTATCTTATAAAAACTATAAGAAGTAACAGTTTTACTTTATCATTTTTTTTGTGTAGAGGGAAGTAATTGTTCCTGAAAATTTTCGATTTCGAGATTTTGACGGATAAACGTTACAATCAGAACAGGTCGGGTAAAAATTTAAAACTTCGGATTGTTTAGACATATAGTTTAGAACAGCCTTTTATCTTACACATAAGCTAAAATTTATTTTAAAATGAAAGTGATTTTACCCTGAACTGTACATAAAAGGAAATAAAAGAAATAGAGTAAGTAATAGCATAATATAAGCTTTATTACTTCAGTGGTAATTTATTATTTTGCAAATGTGGTTCGTGAAGCAGATTTTTTTTCTTTTTCATATCTTATGTGAGGCATATAAAATATTGAGTTCCAGATAATCAATTTTGTTGTATATGAATATGTTCAATCACTTTTGCTACGTTACATGACACAGTCATGATGTATTGCTGTATGTTATGCTGTAATGAATCATTTTGTCAAAATCGCCTGCTTCTGGAACGTATTTTATCATACAAATAATGCGTATTGATTATATTATATTTACAAAGTCGGAACTTATACCAATATATATTTTTCTTTCGTGTTTTAATAAAGTTATGGAAAAAATTGAGATTGTTTTTTAAAAGTAACAAGTGTTGATACAGTCTGAATCACCTGCAGAATCGGCGTATTTATATCAGCATTGGCGTATTTATATCAGCGGAAAGAATCTGAGGAAGTTGATTATCTTTACTTTCACATATTATGTAATATAGTGGTGAGAAAGTATAATGATAATGTAAGAGAAGTATATTATGATTGAAAGTACCGGGTGGTCAGAATTAAAACACCCCTACTCTGAGCTCTCTATAGATCGAACTACTCAGTGTAAAAGCTCCAAAATTGTTGAACATACTATTCAAAACATGGGGAAAGGGATTAAGCGAAAAAAATTAGTTCCAGAAACACCGACAGGTGGCGCTGCACAACAGAAAATATGCTGAAAAGACACAAAATATGCTATTGTAACACATTTTATTCCAACGTACCAAACATTCATATCACAAGGACCTTATCGATGCAGGTAATGCTGCTCAATATGGTTCCCTTCTTCAAGATGTAAAATCTGCAGTCTGTGGACAGCTTGTTCAACTGCGGATCGTAATTGGTCGATTGAGATGCTTCTCACATGCAGAGTGATACTGTCTTTCAAATTTGCCAAGGTTACTAGACGTCCTCGATAAACAAGACTTTTTAAGTAGTCCCACAGCCAAAAATCACAGGGATTAAGATCTGGAGAACGAGATGGCCAGGCTGTCGGAAACGCACGACTAATTACTCTACCATTAGTAAAATGTTGCCGAAGAAACTGCTGTACACAGAGTCCAATGTGTGGAGGAGCTCCATTTTGCATAAAGGTAATTGAATCAAGACATTGGTGCTGTTGCAGTTGGGATACAACAAAATTTTCGAGCATGTTTTTGTGCCTCCTGGCCGTCACGGTGCATGTCACAGGGCCACACCAGACTGTAACTTTCGGTGAGTGAAGTGGAATCTCTTGGACGGTACGAGGGCTTTCCGTGTTCCAAATGCGACAGTTATGGGTGTTGACTGTTCCACTTAGATGGAAATGCGCTTCATCGTTCCATAGAATCTGTCATGGTCACGATGCATCCACTTCAACTCTATCCAGAAATGTCAATACAAAGGTCAGTCGCTTCTCCCTGTCGATAGTCAGCAAGTGGTGATTGTGACTAATTTTGTACGGGAAAAAATGCAGTATGTTTCTCAGTACGTTCCGCACTGTGCTGTAGGGAACACCCAAGTGTCGTGACACTCCACGTGCACTACTACAGCCTATAACGTTATCCATTGATTGTTCAACAATAGCGGTGGCAACAACGTCAACGACATCTGAATGAGTCGATTTGCGTTTTCGACCCGGCTGAACTCCAAGATGTCCAGATTTCTCGAATCAAGCGATCATTCTCCTGAGAGCTTGTGGAAGTAATGGTCCTTTGCGCAAATTCGCTGAAACGCTCGAAGTGCAGCTGCAGCCTGTCCTTTGTTTTCATAAAACAGCTTCACAAGCAAAGCACGTTCTGGCAGTGTGACAGCCATCGCTGATAAGAATGAAAATTTCCCAGTTTTGTCCCCTTTTATGCCCAGAACATAGTAGCTGCAAACCAAGGGTTTATGCAAATTTTTGTGCTTACAGTGCGAAATTGCAGTTACAATGACAGTTTAAGTTTCTTCACTTTTTTATCTTCTATTTTTTCATATCAGCAAAAGAAATTAAAAAAGAAAAATTCCATATCGCATGCGTTTGTCTTTTTGTGAATATTTTGTGTCTTTTCAGCATATTTTCTGTTGTACAGCGCCACCTGTCGGTGTTTCTGGAACTAATTTTTTTTCGCGTAATCCCTTTCCCCATGTCTTGAATAGTAGGTTCAACAATTTTGGAGCCTTTACACTGAGTAGTTCGATGTATAGAGAGCTCAGAGTAGGGGTGTTTTAATTCTGACCATCCGGTATAAGTATATATAATATAAGGGAAGTATATTATAATTGAAGGTATGAAAGTATAAATATAATATAAGAGAAAGTGCTACTTTCGCGAAAATTTTCGAATTCGAGATTTTGATGCCAATATATATATATTTTTTAAAACCTCCTGAACACGATTTGACTATTTTTGAAGAATCTGTGGTCGATTTTTTGTGTACGCAATAGCGGCCACCAATATTAATGCATGTTCACAAAACTGTATATTCGACTCTTTATTATCGAAAAATTTAGAACTAAATAGAATTGTTTTCAGATTCGAACTAAAAATTCGAAATTTATTCGAAACTTTATATTTTTTTAACATGGCAGTATAGGACATGTGACCTAATCATGCATAAAAGGGTTTATTTAATGCTCAACGATCACTAGACTTAATAGTTTCAATTATTGTTGTGAAAAATAGTCGCGATACAATTTTTTTGTTCATGACGTCATTAACCTCTTCGAGGGGGGGGGAGGTAACTTATCCCCCTAGGATAGATACATTGTCAAGTATGTTATTAATCGAAAATGCTTTTTTTATATAAAATTTGGGGAAAAAAATTGGTATCAGAAAGTTGAGTTGAGGCACATTCCAATTATTTGATTTAAAAAACCAAACCACCTTCAGTATTGAAGCGTAGAGTCACTGTCACCAGCGCCAACAAATATGCTGTTGCTAATTTGTTGCGGCTTTTGCGGGAGAATTCAATCCAAGTGTTACAAACTACGTTATTTTCCGATTCAATTATCCCATTTATTTCCTTATTTGATTAGACAAACTTGATTAGATTTAGCGGTGAAGGAACACATATTCTTCTAGGTCTCAAGCCGCAATTCTGCCGTTAATGAATGTTTCTTTTGTTCTGGGATTATTTTGTGAGTTAGACTTTTGGGAAAGAGAAATTTTATTAACAGGTATATAGTAAAATATGTTAATATGTTTTTTCATTAGCGAGTTGTAAATAAAACACCTGGAGCTGAGTCGTGATCAATTTTTTTATACACATTCATAGTCCTATCTGTTTCTAGTTTTACTTTCCTCGCGTGAAGAGGTTAGAGAAAAATAGGGTGATTTAAATGTGACTTGTATCACTTTTATTGAAACATATGCTTTTAGAAAAAGATTAAGTGAACTTTTTACTTTAACCGATGTAGCCTAGGAAAACTATGGAGATCGTAATTTAATAACAAGTCATGTTTTTGCCGTAAATGAATCGGGGACGGGGGAGATATCTAGATACGAAAAAAGATCTAGATAAAGAGATATTTAGATTTTGTTGTTCTGTGGGTTGTGTGGGTAAGCGGGTGTCAAATTGTTATGCCTTCATAATATCATCCTTCATCATGGAAGCGAATTTGACCTAATCTGGGTGAATAGTTTCATATATTATGTAGATGTGAAAGAAAAAAAAATCCGAAAAATGTATATAGATTAACTATGAAACGGGATTTTGTCAAAATTGTTGGCAAAATCTTGCCATCATTTCGAGATTCATAATCTTGAAAACCGCTGAAGCAATTTGTATCAAACTTGGGAAGTATATTACATATAGTGTCTAGGTAGAAAAGCAAAATAAAATTCTAGTACTGTGATAATGTAAAATATATTACCACTGAATGAATCACATTTTAGAAATTTTTAAATGAAATTACATTTCAGTTGGAAAGTGTTTCATAATCAATGCTTATGCATGATTGATCTTTCTTGTTATTTATTAATGTGATTTGCTGATTTATCCAAGCCCAAATATGCCCATCACGATTAATTTTTGCTTCGTCTGAAAATATTACACGCCTCAACTTAGCAACGGTTCAGTGCTGGTAGTTTTTGCGAAATTCAGGCGACAAATATTGGTGTTTAGACAGTGAGAGTTGCCGTTTTCGGTTAAGCATCGCCGAACTGGTGGAACTAACATCCGTCTATCTAACATCGACTTCCAGGTTTTGTTGAAAAAGCTTTCTGCTCCCCACAGCTCTAGTCGCCCTTCCGTTTGCCACCGAAAGTACACATATTGTTTTAGGTACATTTCGGGCGCGGTAGCCCGGTGGTTTGCGCGTTGGATTTGGACGCTGCCACAACTGCCGCCGTGTTTATGCGGAGTACGATCACTTTAAACATGTAGGTCCGTAGGTTCTTCCGAGAGGTTGGGTGTAGGGGAAGGAGGGTACGGTCCGTGTAGATGCCACCCCCACTGGGTTCCGGTCTAAATTGGGTGGCATTTCCCGGCCGTCCAAACAGTTATCTAACACCTTTCTGGTAGGTAGGACGGTCTGGGTCTCAAGAACAACAACATATTGTTTTAGGGAGTTACAAAAGAGATAAAACTTCTATGGGTTAAAAGCTTAAGAGTACTATAATGCTTTGAGAATTATATCATATATATATATATATATATTATACTATATGATATCTATTATACTTATTATACTTATTGGTGCATATATAGTGAATAAGGATCAGAACAATATATATAAATACAACATCAGTTTCAGGGTCGTATAATAACGCGCATGGAATTTAACCTTCATCAGATGATGGGTGATGAGAGATAATGAGTGATGAGAAATAATGGGTGATGAGAGATAATGGGTGACGAGAAATAATGGGTGATGAGAGATAATGACTGATGGGAACTAGCGAGAGAGGGCAGTCAAATTTGACCATTGAAAGATTTAAAAAATGATAATTAAAAATGAATAGTAAATCTGCCAGAAATGTCTTCGGGGTCACATTCTAGACAGGTATGCTATAATCCGTTGTTTCTATGATTGCATAAAAACACGTGGTTATATATATATATATATATATATATTCTCTTTTTAATTAAATTTCTTTTATTATGAGTAAAAGTAATAAGTTTATTTTTCTTAGCTGTAGAACCGGATAGAATATATGGAGAGAAAATAAATCAAAAGGTAATGAATTTGAATACGTAGGACCGTTCTTTATTATTTGAATTCTAATTTGCCTTGCACTGTCCATTCTTTTTTCTGCAAAATCAACAGCTAAATAAATATTATTTAATTCAATACGAGTCATTCATACAGAAATATATAAAATGCAGTGGGAAATATCTTACACCAGCGCCACCTGAATTATTATTGCCTTAGATGATTTTGGTGTTTTTGCAATATGGAGTTCTAACTTCTTCCCTTCACCTCCATGTATTGTTTATTATAATAATTTAGGCAATCTTCGTTTTGTAATTTGAAAGATAACACATTTTTACTCAAGATACGGTTGATGTCAAACTTGGCTTTGAAAATTCTATTGATTTTCTGTTGTCCTTCTAAAATTTAAAAACCTTCTAAAATTTTAACTTTCTATTAGTGATCGGACATGTTACGAGTTAACCGACTGCTATTTGACCGTCGGATTATTAGCTATTAAATTCTATATCTTGTTGATCGAAAGTTCTAGATTTATACTTTTAAGCCTGCAAATTATGTTCATGATCACTTAAAGGAGAAATGTTCGCCCACAAAACGTATCCGTTAGTATTAGATTATTTTTGTAAATTATTTTATTGGAATTATGAATTTTTATTTGCATCTTATGATGATCGCAAAATTATTCTACATTATATTTAGAGCTAGTTAATATTTAATAATTATTAATAATAATAATATTAGTTATTTATTTGTAGGAATAGAAATGATTTCTCAATTTAGTTAATATAATCTATAAATTAGATTTCAATTTACAAGTCTGCTGTAATTGCAAAGAAAAACTGGAGTTATTTTAGATGTAAAATAAGGCATAAAATACTTTTTAAATATTTTTATCTTTTTCTTTTAAGTAAACAATGACTTCCACTTAACATGCTTACAACTTTTATTTCTTAAATTATAGAAATTGTCGTAGCTTTGAGGCTTATTATTCGTCTCGAACAGAAGGATGCAGGTTCGATTCCCGTCGAAGAAATTGCTTTATATGGATTTTAAACGTATGGATTATCTGTGCCAAATGGTTAACTGAAAAAAAAGCTTTGATTAACTGTGTATCGAAAGTCCCTTAACATGCGACTATTATATTTTATTGCTATTCTATAAATTTTCTTTTGGTGCTTTCATTAACGTTCTTAAAAAATTTTTTTAACTTATTCTCATTACTGTTCTATAACTTTCTGTCATCGATATTCAATAACTTTCTTTTATTGCCTTTCCATAACTTTCTCCCACAATAATAGAAAGTTAATTTAGTCAGTTTAAAATGCCATTCAATAATTTTCACTTTTTGATCTTTTATCACTTCTCTTATTGCCATTCTAAAACTTTTTCATTATTATTCTATAATTTTCTCTCCATGACATTTTATACTTCTCTTCCAATGCCATTTGCAAATTTTATCCATTGCCATTTTATAATTTTACCTTTTTAGCATTCTATTATTTTCTTTTATTTTAATTCTAAAACTTTTTCTTATTATTATTCAATAATTTTCTTTAATTTCCATTCTATAATTTTCTCTAATTTTCATTCTGTAATTTTCTCTTATTGTCATTCTAAATCTTCCTCCTATTACTATTCTATAACTTTGTATCACTGCTATTCTATACCTTCTCTCATTACCATTGTATACCGTTCTCTCGTTTCCATTTACAAATTGTTCCCATTGTCACTCTATAATTTTGTCTCATTATTATTCTATCACTTTCTGTTACTGTCATTCTGTAACCTTTTATTATTAATATTTAATAACTTTTTTTATTACCATACTATAACTCTTATTGCTATTCATTACTTTTTCGTATTATCATTTTACAACTGTCTCTCCTTGACATACTATACTTTTTTTCCCATTACCAGTCTATGCTTTTTTCTTCCCATTACCATTCTATGCTTTTTTATTCCCATTACCATCCTATACTTTTCTCCCATTTTCATTTGCAACTTTTCCCATAGCCATTCTATACTTTTGTCTCTGTCATATTCTATTACGTTCTTTTATTGCCATTCTATAACTTCCTCTTATTGTTATTCAACAACTTTCTCTCATTCGCATTCTATAAATTTCTCTTATTCCCATTCTAAAATTTTCTCTTATAACTATTCTATAACTTTGCATTATTGTTATTCTATAACTGTACATTATTGCTATTCTATAACTTTGCATTATTGCTATTCTATACCATTCTCTCATTATCATTGTATACCTTTCTGCCATCCATTTGCATCTTTTTTTCCATTGTCATTTGTTAATTTTGTCTCATTGTTATTCTAAAATTTTCTATTATTGTCATTTTATAATTTTATCATACTGCTGATCATAACTTTTTCATTATCATACTATAACTCTTTCTTGACCTTCCCTTATTAGCATTTTACAACTCTCTCTTATTGCCATTTTACAACTTTCTCTCTTTGCCATTTTGTATCTTTATCTTTTTTCCATTCTATAACTTTCTCTCAAATTTATTCTCTAAGTCTCTTTTATTGCTATTCTATACCTCTTCCTTGTTGCCAGATTGTATAATTCAGTAGGAACGATAAGAACATGTTTTCAGCAAATCTAAGCATTATTCCAAATTCATATCAAAATATAGAATATTAGGGGGAAATCAAACTTATTCTTACTCTAAAAGAAGTTCAGTTATCAGCTAGCTCTGAAAATGTTCTTAAAACTATTTCTCCTCTCAAAACTCACTTTCAATAAAATATGGTTCAGAACACTCCTATAAGTAATTTACCACGGTTTGCGAAAATGCCGCAGTAAACTCTCGTTAATACTAGCTCCTGAATAGATCTTAAAGTGTTCTACCGTCACATTCGACAGAATTATGTTGGGCGGCGAATTCTATGAGTCTTGTTTAAAGTGTTATGTTGGAGATGTAGCAATAAATACAGCCAACGATCTTTAGTGATAAGGGGATATTATTGTTCTGTATAGAAAATTCCGTTCTTTTCGGATTTTATTGGAGTTGAAGGTGAAAATGAATATTATGGGAAAATGTTTTATACAAAAAATACATTCGAGAATACTTTGTTAAAGTTACCGTTGTTTATGTTTTCCCAAAGGAATAGATTATTTTCTCTTAGCAATATGTAGTTTCTATAAAGTCTTATGAAGCCTGACAGGTAACTGGATAAGTTTTATTTTTGATTTCAATATCTTTCCTATAAAAAGCCATAAAAAGTATGATTTTGTTAACTTTCTGGTTGTGCCGTGCAATACAGTGGTACATGGTATCGATCTTTAAAAAATAAATATTATTTTGTGGAACCTCTTTTGCAAAAACATTTTAGCATATCTGGTCAGAGACAGGCAAATATTTTCTATTATAGACTTTTAGAGGATTTAAGCTCTGAATGCTCAGAAGATCACTATTCCCAGTGTTTTGTTTATTCGCCACTAATTTTATTATTATTATTATTATTAATGTCATTATTATTATTAATAATAATAATAATATTATTACATTATTATTTCCCAAACTAGAGCATTATTGGTTAAGTCTTTGTCAGAGACAGGGAAATATTTTCTACTATAGACTCTTGGAGGATTTAAGCTCTGAATGTTCAAAAGATCACTGTTCACAGTGTTTTGTTTATACGCCACTAATTATTATTATTATTATTATTATTAATGTCATTATTATTATTAATAATATTATTAATATATTAATTATAATAATAATAATATTATTATTACATTATTATTTCCCAAATTAGAGGATTATTAGTTAAGTCTTTATCAGAGACAGGGAAATATTTTCTACTATAGACTCTTGGAGGATTAAAGCTCTGAATGCTCAGAAAATCACTGGTCACAGTGTTTTATTTATTCGCCACTCATTATTATTATTATTATTATTATTATTATTATTATTATCATTATAATTAATAGTAATAATAATATTATTATAATTAATATTATTATTATTATTATCATTATAGTTAATAATAATAATATTATTATTATTATTAAAATTAATATTATTATTATTATTATTACTATTACTAATAATAATATTATTACTATTAGATTATTATTTCTCACTGGAGGATTATTGGTTACAAAAATGTTACTAAACTATTTACTAAAAGTTTACCTCAAAATATCTATTTCTTAGGATCTATTAAAGAGATTAGATGATGACTTATATAGATTCACTATTAAATTCCGGAGGTAGTAGGATAGATTGCTCACTTAGGATTTCTAATTCCGGTCACTTCCATTTCCGCTTCCCGTTTATTTTCATCAAGTGTTTCTGCTTGAATGTCTGTTTGTTGTGCGATGTATGGGTATACTTTCACTTCGAAAGTATTTGACCGATTTTTATTAAATTTGTCAGTCACATAATTCTTGAATTGACAAATTCTAATCAGCTCCAGGATAAGTTGTAAAAATAAAATTAGCCTCCTTTTATGAAATGGTTCGCCAAAAACGAAGAAAAAAACGGAGAAAAATTTTGACGTGGGTAGCAAATGACTTTCTCTACAGATTCAAATTTATTTTCGTTCTATTTCTTTCATAACTCATTAAAGTCAGTTCAATTGCACAAAATAACACATATAATTATTTGAAATTACACTGAATTTATTTTCACTGAATAGTTCCAGGGAATTTTTTCACCGAATTTTCACTGAATATATTTTTAAAGGCGACGTTGCAAAAATACAAAAGACTAAAATATCTCGAGAACGGTTAGTCCTACAGCTATGGGTTGATCTTATTCTTTTGTCGTCAAAAATTACGCATGAAACAACCATTCAATTGACACATTTGAGCATATACAGTCTTTTATTTTTTAATTCGACGATTTTTGCGAGCCATTTCGTAAAGAAGGCAGGTTATTTTTTTCCGAATCATACCAAAATCTAATCAGCACTAGGATCACCCATGAGTGACTTGTCTACCAAATTTTGTGAAATTTGGTCCATTAGTTTCTTAGCTGAAGTGGGACGCATACATTACACAGAATAATATACATACAAACCGTAACGCTTAAAAATCGTTTTAACGGCTTCTAGATTGCTCGAAATGTGTAAATCCGCCGAACATCCGAGTTGCGATTTTTGGCACGATTCCTATACTTTCCCTATACATACCGTCTATTGTAGGGAAAGTAAAATAAAAGAATATGTATAATTAAATATGTTAATTAGGTGTTTATAATTCTGATTACAAAATGAATAAAATAACTTCGATTTGGCTAAAACTAACCAATCCGGAGATTCGCATTTCATATTTACGGAATTATGGCGCTATTTTAAAATGTATTGAGTTGCCAACTGAAAAACAGAAATTATTTTCTAATAGCAAATTTAATCTAATTCCTGGTACGCATCTATTTGATGCAATATGTATCAATACATTCCTCTAATTTGAATATTTTCTGATCCACTCGATGGATTGAGTGCACACAACATTTTGACGTAAATTTCCTTGCACTACAGTGAAGTGCGAAATAACGAGAATAAAAAACATTTCCTTTATTATAAAGGGCTTTAAAAATATTTTATATATTTATAATATAATAATATAAAAAATATAAGTTTGACCCTTTAGGCTAATTCTCCCAACGGGAGCTAATGTCGTCACGAACAAAAAAGTTGTACCGCGGCTATTTTTCACTACAGTAATTGAAACTGTTAAGTTTCGTGATCATTAAGTCATAAACAAAACATTTTATGCATAATTATGTAAAATTTTGTCTTATGATGCCATGCTAAAAAGATATAAAATATCGAAAAATTTCGAAACTTTCACTCCAATTTCAAAGAATTCTATCTAGTTCTAGATTTTTGGTTATTAAAGCCGAATATAAAGTTTCGTAGAAATCCATTAATATTTGTGGCAGCTATCGTATACACAAGAAATCGACCACAGACAGACAGTCTAAACGTATTCAGGAGGTCCTAAAATATATATTGACATCAAAGTTTTGAAATCGAAAATTTTCATGAAAGCAATGCTTTCTTATTACTACGTATGAGAAAATAAAAACCGTCACGATGCAATTTTTGTGTTCTTGATGTCATTAGCTCCCCCCTTGGAAGGTCAAGTAAATCCTACGGGAATGGGGGGGGGGGCATTTTCAAACTTGACATCAATCGAAATATGTTTCAAGTTTTTTTAAAATGAAGGGTAACGTGCTACAATTGGGATCATTTAAACCTACAATACAGATTTTTCAATTTTTCTTCTTGTAAAATTTGAAAAAAAAAAAAAAAATTCACGAGATACTTAAAAATGAATTCTGGTATGAGAAATTTAAGGGCTACACTCTAGTTAATGCATATAGCTGTCAACTAATTGGGTAATTCGTAATATTTTTACATGTTGATATCTAGAAAAGCGCCAAACGTGCAATTCAACGTTAAAAACATTTTGCCGTGAATTTTTTATATTTAAAGCGTACAATCCCTGTACATAATTGTCTAACGTGTCTTTATATTTCCAGAGCTGCTAACATAGAAGGCTGAATAATTGCACAATTATATAATCAATTATAGTACAGAACCTAACGGAGTCGGATTTCGATTCACCCCCCTGGGGGCATAGAAATGGAGGGGGGGGGTACGAAAAGTATTTCCAGATCCTCCAGAAGACACTTGGTGACCCAGAAGATTTAATCTTTACATATTTGTACTATCGACTATCGGGCAGAAGCTAATGCAGTCAGATTTTCATTCACGTAGTCAGATTTTTATTAACGTAATCGGTTTTTTATTCACGTAGTCATATTTTTATCAACGTAGTCGTATTTTCATTTACGTAGTCAGTTTTTTATTAACGTAGTCGGTTTTTATTCACGTAGTCAGGTTTTTATTAACGTAGTCGTAGTTTCATTCACGTAGTCAGATTTGCATTAACGTAGTTGTATTTTCATTCACGTAGTCAGATTTTTATTAAAGTAGTCAGTTTTTTATTCACGTAGTCAGATTTCTATTAACGTAGTCGCATTTTCATTCACGTAGTCAGATTTTTATTAGCGTAGTCGGATTTTCATAATCGCTCCCTCAGGTGGTGGTGCTGGTGGGGGGAGAATATGTTATTTTTTATGTCTTTTCAGACCCACAGCCAGTTTTATGTGGGCTTAGAAGGCTTAATGTTTCTCATATTGTATCGTTCACTGGAGTGAACCTAACGGAATCGAATTTTCGATTTTTCTGCTAGAATAGAGAGCGAGGGGTAGAGCTTCTCATAACTAATCCGAAGCTCCTATCGGAGTCCCCACCTATTTTGCAAAATTAACTGAGCATTTAATGGCTGTTATACTGTACCTGACAGTTCAAGGTGAGATAGTTAGAGAACTGGTGAGATAGCTATCGAGCTATTTGTTGTATAGTGTTCCTGTTTACACTGTGCTTGTAAATAAACGTGTTTGCTATCTAGAAATTTGGACCCATTCTTGTATCTTGAGAGTAAGTATATCCACATTTCTAGAGGCGACGTCATAACAATATGCAATTCAATCTCTCGACTGCTGAGTTATGGGTTTGAATCTCACCTTTGCAGTTGAGAGTATGGAAGTTGTGGTGTATGGATGTTGTGGTGTTCGTTAAGGATACAATGGGATCCGCCCCTTGCAACGTCATGTAGTGACAAAATGTTTAATGACCCAACCGTTAAAAAGGGTGAATGATTAGGTAATCAAATACCCGGTCATTTCGAACAGACATATACAGGGTGATTAAAAAAAGATGGTCAAAACTTTACGAGGTGGTAGTATATACCAAACCAAGCATTTTTTGTCATAGTTGACCTGGTCGAAAATGAAACGTAAAGCCGTTGCAGGGTGCTTATTCCTTGAGAAGCGGCCGCTCCACAAACATAAAAACGTCATTCTAGCTGTTATTTTCTGGTTGAAGAAGAAAAGCACATATGCAAATTTCATCTGGGGAAGAAGAAGAACCCTTATGCAAATTTTTGTAACACCGAATGTACGGCCTTAGCAGTTTGAAGCAGTTATTGGCAGCTCAAACTGTTAAGAAGCCGATCGCTCGAACTGTGAGGGCTTGACTTCTTTTTGCGGGAATATCTCAAGAGTTTCGTCTATGACACGCCCCTTAAATCTGAAGAGGAACTCGCCGCTGGAATTTCGGCCGCTGCTGCCGAAGTGCGCGACGTGCCCGGTCTGTTCGAGAGAGTTCGCCAATCCCTTCATCGCCGCTGTAAGACGTGCATTCAGGTTGGCGGTCGCTTATTTGAGCCATTACTGTAATTATTGTTTATTAAATGTCATTTTATGACTTCTAAGTCATTCTTGTGTTTTCGCCTTACCTCATCGGTTTCACCATTAAGCGCCCACTGGCGCCTTTACGGTTGATTTCCGACCCAGTAAACTAAGACGAAAAATGCTCGGTTTGGTGCATACTACCACCTCGTAAAGTTTGACCCATCTTTTTTTGTATCACCCTGTATAACTCGATGCCAAAATTCTTATGCTGTGGATCTTGTACATATTATTTTCCTATGAAGTAATTATAAAGGCATTGCAGTGCCCCGGGAAAGTCATGTGCTGCCCACATTAGGTTTTATTTCTTGCCAAACGCTCGGCGCATCCAAGAGTCTACGACATAATTAAATCAGCTTAAATGATGACTTTCGTCCGCCCGCCATTCCCGAAATTGTGCCGGCCTTTACCCCTACTTTATAGGTTGCGGGCATGAATTTAATTAAGCGACAACGTAATCCGCTTTCTGTGAAAAAGCGCTATGCATTTATCTACAGAGTGAGTATCTGTAGAGTGTTTAATTTGTGTCCTTCTCAAAGGTCAGATTATTTTTAGAGTTTATCCAGTTTGAGAACGATGGCGTTTTGGGGAGGAGAATTAAGTCGTGGTGTATAGTTAACCCTCGTTATATCTCGCATTTGATATATATCGTTCTCTTTATGTCTGTCGAATACAATGCTTCACACAAATGATAATTATAAATATCAGTGTTTTGTAATGCAAGCTAATTTATCAACAATACAATCCGTATCATTGGTGGAAAATATTTTGCCATGCTATTGATTTTGCTAAAATGTTTTCTTTAAAACATTTATTTCTCAGGAATTGCTATGTATATATAGAGAGAGATGATGAGTTATATAGGTGCAGCATCAAAATCCGGAGGGTGTAGTTGGGTTCATTAAGGATTCGGTTCTTTTTCCAATTTCGTTTAAGGATTCCCTTTTACTTGAAGAACCTATTTCTCAAAATAGGCTAAAGATTGAGCTTAAATGGTAACTGATCTGAATTTAGAATTAAGTTCTGGAGGAGGTACGGGGAGTTACTAAAGATTTTCACATCAGGTACTTTTTCCACTTCCGGGTTAAAACAATTTTTTGATATAGCTATGTCTTAATACGGGCTATAAATTGAACTTAGATGCTGACTGATATAAATTCAGCATTAAACTCCGAGGAGGTAGGATGTTACAGATATCCACGTCCGGCTTAAGAAATTTCCTAGAAATATAAATTTATCAAGATTGGCTGTAGATAGAGATTAAATGATGATTGATATGAATTTAGCATCAAATTCCAGCGAATGTAGAGGGTCTAATAAGTACAGCCACCCCAGCTTCTGTAGATTGGGGTGCAACATCCCAGTGATTAGCGCGCAGGGATTGCATTCCGGAGACCCGAGTTCGATTCCCGTCACTGCCCAAACTGTCGCCGAATTCACGCGGAGTACGATAACGTTAAACATGTGGGTCCGTCAGTCCTTGCGGTTAGTGCTGGTAGGGGAAGAAGGACACGGCCCCTGTGGATGCTTCCCGCACTGGGTTCCGGTCTAAACTGTGTGGCACTACCCGGTCGTCTAAAAAGATACCTCACACCTTCGGGTAGGTTGGAGGGTCTGTATCGGAGAAGAAGAAGCTTCTGTAGATTCCACTTCTTTCTTTTCCAAAAATTCGCATGACTGTACAAATAAGTATGCAAAAGACAATTACAATGCTTAGCCGTTAGTCAGAAACACAGTGCTCATACTATTTGCAGCCATATGAAAGCTTCTTCAAAAATGTTCTTGCTGCTACCTATTTTGATAAATAATTTCATTCTTCATTCAAAAATAATTTCTTCACATGCTGTCCTATGAAGGCCAACGGCCGTACCGTGCTGAAAACACCGGTTCTCGTTAGATCACCGAAGTCAAGCAGCATCGGGCGCGGTTAGTAACTTGGTGGGTGACCACCTCGGAACGCCGCGTGCTGTTGGCCATCTCGGGTGCGGTATCCCCGTGGTTTGCGCGCTAGATTTGCACGCTGCCACATATGCCGCCGTGTTCATGCGGAGTACGATCACGTTAAACATGTGGGTCCGTAAGTCCTTCCGAGAGGTTGGTGGTAGGGGAAGGAGGGTACGGTCCCTGTGGATGCCTCCCCCACTGGGTTCCGGTCTAAATTGGGTGGCACTTCCCGGCCGTCCATACAGTTACCTTACACCTTTCTGGTAGGTCGGACGGTCTGGGTCATCATCATCAACATCAACATGCTGTCCTATGCAGAAACATATTTTTATGATAAAAATTGCGGACGAACAAGAATCGCTGATAGTTCAAAACAACTGTTGAAATAGTTCAAGACATTATCGTATCAATACGGATGAGATAAGTATTTAAACTGAAGCACACACTTGCATCGATGTTTGTAGAAAAATAAAATTTGTTTTTCACCACAATGCGCACCGTGCATGTGCTTTTTCTCGATGATACAGGAGCTCTGTCTGATTTTTCGTGACAACGAAGGATTTTTTTGTCTTTAAAACCGGCTTATACCTTCTTCCACCTTATTTTGCTGTTGCTAACAAAGTATATATATTTCAGATTTTTTCTCTTAGCAATCAAAATGAAAAAAATTGTTTAAGAACAACATCCTATTTTGATTCCATATTATAGCGTATGCATCATTATTCTATCTGTTGAAAGTGACGATTTAACACTAATAATTTCATTTACATATTTAACCCCAATTTTCTGCTAGATACTAAATTTTTATATACAACATGCCAAGGATGAGACTATGATGAGATTACTTTTAGGGGCCTAACCACCTTTAATGGAGGGTACGGGGACTATCTCGGTTCTTTTAGAGATAGGGGGGAAATATTAATTACAAATTGTAGCGCGTTGCAACATTCGTATTATGCATTTTTGTCTTCCCTCAGAAGATGGAAAGGAGTCTTGAAAACCAATACAATCTACCCCCTCGAAAAATATGGAACATTTAGATAATGTGGTGGAATAAATTTCACTTTATCAGGCACAAAATATAAAATCTTCATCTTCAGCAACGACGCTTGTTTGCACACGTGTATTAAGATGCCACAGCGTGTTTTATAAGTTTCCTACGTTTGCACAGTTACGCACGCAGATTAAGGAGACGGTGGACGTTGAAATGAGCAAAAATCGACTAAAAAGTTTTAATATATGACATTATATAACCTGCATATAACCCATTATATAACCTTTAATATATAACCTGCTGTAGCAAGTGCAATGTTTCTGTCGGCGATTTCCATGGACGCCAATGTCTGCAAAGGGGGTCGAACTGTTTGGGATAGGGCATGTCAAATACCTGTCTTTTGGGGAGGTTTTTCGTTTGGGATGGACGCTGTCCCACCCGTAAGCAAATGGCTGAATGCATTTTTTTCGAAACGGAATTTTCAAAGGTTTTACATTTTTGAAATGCTCCATATGTCTTAATTTTTCTCTGAGATGCATGAAATTTGGCAAGAAGACACCTCTTATCCTTTTTAATGAAACTGGGTATGCATTTTATATTTGGACTTTATTAAGGTAATTAAAAGTGAATAAGAACCTAATTAAATGATGAAAATTAAGTTTTAATGCAGAAAAATATTTTTAAAATATTGACTTTCTAAGAGATTTAAAAATGAATACCCAAATTTGTTCATAATGTGTTTTTGAGTGATCATAATGTAAAGTTAATCAAAAATGTGAACAAATGGCACGCAAGGAGCATTTTCAAATTTTCGCTAAAAAAATTAAATTAAAAAAAATACCAAATTATAACAAAATTGAAAAACAAAAATTAATGGTATTGTATATAGTAAGGTTAAGAGGAATATTTATACAAATTTTCACGTTTCTAAGTCAGTAAATAAATAAAAAAAATTTCAACGTCCACCGTCCCCTTAATAAAATTGGATGTTTTAAAAGCTTTATTTTTGTGTATGTTTAAAGTGATCCAAGTAATAGACAAAAATATGTATAAAATAATAGCAACCATTAACCAAAACAATGTATGTATTAAGCATGGAACAGGCAATTATAAGCGCGTTTCAGTGTGCACTTCAACGGCAAGAGCTTGCGATCCTGTGATTCCCTGTTCTGGTAGGAAGATAATTTAAAGCGTACGTATGGGAGTAAATCCATAGCTACTTGTAACAGATACACTAAATTTGAAAAAGAAGTAATTATGATCACATGCAATTTTAATTAAATATAAAACAAAATACTACAGTTATAGCGAATTATTTTGCATATTTCTCTGCTGGGAAAAATGCTTAGAACTAGTTTTAAATGCACTATAATTTTGTAATTGACTTTCCTTTTTGTATCTCTAAGAGAAAGCGAGATAGTCCTCCATTTTGTTACCAACGAGTAACAACTACACTAAACTTGAAAAGGACGTAAATATGGTCACGTGATGTATTAATAAAATATAAAACAAAACTCTACAGTTAATGAGAGAATTAGTTTGCAAATTTATGTGTGGGGGGAAAATGCTTAACACTAATTTTCAATGCACTACAACTTTGTGACTTTTTTCTTGTATCTCTAACAGTTATCTGGATATCCTTCTGTATCCCTTAGAAAAAGGGTCAACCTATCTAAAATTGTCTCCTAGCGTAGCATCATAGTGGTTTCCTATACACCTACATCGATAACTCCAATATTTAAGGAGATATTGGTTTGACCCTTGTCTTTCCTTGATACCTCGTGAAAGACCCAGGCCACCTGCAGCTGGTTGAGTGACCGGTCCTTGATACCCCGTATAAATATTCAACTTTTTATATTATAAGTATCTTACTTGCAGTAGAAGAACGGCAGTACTTCGACTAGCTGACGCTAGACAAAGAAAAATTCGGTTTACCGAAGCAGAGCCCCAGTGTGCCAGATCTATTGGAACCGTGACCAAAGTCAATTATTAGCCATTTACTTTTGAAAGAAAAATCCTAGTTTTCTACATATTTCGAATTAAGTTCGAATTCTGGAAGTTCGAATTCTGGATGTTCAAATTACGGAAGTTCGAATTATGGAAGTTTGAATTATGGAAGTTCGAATTATGAAGTTCGAATTATGGAAGTTCCACTGAATGTAAACGAACGATCCAATTCCTTCTCAAACTATATATTCCTGATGACTAAGCCCTGTAAAATCTAGAGAAAGTGGATATATACAATACAGTCGTCTACATGCCAATCCATTATTTGAATTGGCATTCTCCGTATTTGAATTTCGTGATAACTCTACGAGTATAAATTATGCAGAAATCACTCATAACGAGACTTGGCGTCAGAGATATAGAATACGCATTAGGAGGATAATAACATATTTTGACGTTGATTAAAAGCTTTAGCATGACAATCAAACACCTATTTCAATTTGACGACGTAATTTCAGAAGATGAAAATTGTGAATGTAGACATATATATCACTGCATAATTCATTTTACTTGTATGAGGTAAATTATATATTTGTGTACCAAGTAAGATATTGTTCTAATATTTAATTTTCCGACAATGCATCGTAATTTAAAGGGGAAGGAAGTATTGGAATCGTGTCGCAAATTTCAAGAGGAAATTTCTCGAATTTTCGACGGATCTACACGTTTTAAGGACTCTGTAATCCCAAAAATTTTTTTTAGCGTGACATGTATGTGTGTGTATGTATCGGTCTATTTTTGTGTCTGTCTGTCTGTGCAATGTATGTATCCACTCCAGAGTACCGATTTTCGTAGCAATTCGTACCTATTTTTGTTCAAATGACATCATTTGTTCGAGGGACATCTTGCTCACAGGCTTCTATACATACATATACGCATATATATAATTCGAAAAATGTTCAACTCGAGTTCCGGGTCGTTTAAAACCTCCAAAACTGTGAAAAATTAGAATTCAAATTTTCAACCCGCGTCCTATAATTCTCTCCTATACAGTTGCTTGGGTACCACTGTAAAGAGTTCATATCCCATCCGGAATTCCAATCATGCATCTCCGTCTGGTCAGTCAACGCTACTTCCATTGAAGTACCAGTGTTTATTTTGTTGAATATATACGTAAGAAAAGTATAATTAGTATAACATTAAAATAACTTCTTTAAAACCAACATATAATATAAGAATTAATAGTATCGACCGGTATCGGCAAAAAGGTGAGAGAAGGAAACGGGTGTAAAAGAAACCCAGGAAGAAGGAACAAGAGGTGGGACGTCCAACAAAGGATTCAAATTACTTGGTACAGTTGCTCGCAAAATCCCAATAAATTTAAATATCAAGCCAAGGATGATAAGACTAAATTAACTGAATAAGTGATTTGAATCCTTTTTTGGAAGTTCACACTCATATTTGGCATTTAACCGTTCATTCATTATATTGCACTTCTTATTCATTCCTTCTGGGTTTCTTTCTTCCCTTTATTTCTTCTATTGCCATTGGCAACACCCTTTCCCTGCTTCTGCCAAATTTGCTGTTTTTGCATTAGTCGTCGATTTTTCTCCTACGAGTGAAGGTTGCGCTACAGTGTGTTCTGACGAAAAAACCTGTTATTTGTCTCGAAACCAGTCAATATTATTAATTTTTATGTAACATACATGCTGCTTTTAACGAAGTTATTTAAATTTTATTCTTTGGCAGCAGTATGAGCTGTACTCATAATCAGTAGTTCAGTTTAAGCAAATTAAGTGATTAGGGGATGCTATAAAAACTGCTCTTCTGAAAAGAGATCGTTGATGCTATATTGCTATCAAAAGTTATTATCATTTGCTGGTTTCGAAAAACCAACGTTTGTTTATTTACACTTTTATCTTTCCAACCCTTCTAACCACGCCTTCCAAATCTCCTTCCAAAACGAGTAACCCAATTCAAATCTCCTTCCAAAACAAGTTACCTCATCCAAATCTCCTTTCAAAACAAATAGTACAATGCAAATCCACTTTCAAAATAAGTAATCTAATCCAAATCTCTTTTCAAAACAAGTAACCCAATCCAAATCCCCTTTCAAAACATGTAACCCAATCCAAATCTCCTTTCAAAACAAGTAACCTAATCCAAATCCCCTTTCAAAACAAGTAACCCAACCCAAATCTCCTTTCAAAGAAGTAACATAATCCAAATCTTCTTTCAAAACAAGTAACCCAATTCAAATCACCTTTCAGAACAAGTAACCCAATCCAAAACCCCCTTCAAAGCAAGTATCCCAATCCAAATCTTCTTTCAAAACAACTAACCCAAACCAAATCATTTTTCATACAAAATAACCCGTTCAAATATTTTTCCAAACAAAATAACCCCTTAAATCTTTTCCCAAAAGACATAAACCCCTCAAATCTCTTTTCCCAGCAAGCCAACCTCCTCAAACCTCTTTCCAAAAGAAATAACCCCTTAAAATCTCTTTTCCAAACAAAGAACTCAGCTAAATCTTTCATTAGAATACCCCACTGTTTAAGCTTAAACTCATACAGAGCCCATTGAAAACAGCGTACGAATAAACTTTGCGATAAAAGTTGAGTCTAAAAATCCAATTTTGTTATAAAGCAGATAAACTGCGAATTCATCAAAAATGAAAAAAAAAAATAACGGTAATAACAAAGTGAGCAACAAAAAGAAATTCATGGAGCTTTTATATAGTGGAAAGTGGTGAGTACACTTCATTTTCGACGAAACTATTAAGAATTTTTATATGCTTTTGAATTCGTTTTTCATACAGTTATATGGATTTTCGGAAAAACAAGTAACATCTCCAGAATGGGAAGCGCAAATCCTTATTGACCCCCCCCCCTTCAAAAATTCGACGATGAATCCATTCCAGTCACCATCTAAGCTCTATCTATTGCTAATTCTCATAAATAGATGTTGCAAGGAAAATGTAAATAATTGAATCGGAAATGACATATCTAGAACCGAAAAAGGGAGTCCTTAGACCCATACTCCCACTAGAATTTAATACTGAATCCAGATCAGTCACCATCTAAGATCGATCCATAGCTGATTCTAATAAAAGACATAGATGTTTCAATGAATATTTTTGAACCGGTTGCTGAAATCTTTAGTGAATCCCCATATCCTGTCTGAAATTGAGGTTGAATTCGTATCAGTTATCATCCAGTATCTATCTATAGCCTATCCAATGAAATATATGTTACAGAGAATTTTTTTTTAATCAAAAGTTGAAAGAAACCGGAAGTGAAAGTTTTTAGTTTACCCCCTTCCGATAATTGATACTGTATCCGTGTCAATAATCCAAGCTATATTTCTATAACCAATTCTAAAAAATAGATGTTGCAAAGGAAATATAAATTTTTGAAACGAAAGTGATGTCTCCACCACCGGAAGTGGAAGTCCTTAGTGAGTTATCCTCGTCCCTTATTTAATGCTGAATCTATATTAGTCATTGAAAAGCATTCATATTAGTCCAATTGTGATGTTGAAACCATATCAGTCGTAATATAAACATTACTAAATTTGAAAATCTTGATACAGCTAATGAAACACAAATTTACTATCAAAATTATGAAGTAACAATAAAAGGGAAATATACACGAAGAACAATGTTATGTACAGGGTGATTATAATTAAAATTCCCGGTTTGAAAATGGTCTCAAATAAAAAGCACTGGTCAGAATGATTTGAAATTTTGCGTGAACACTCGTGGAGCAATGGAATTTTGTTTGGTGATGAAAAAAACAGTAGTTCAAAAAGTCACCACTAGGAGAATAATTGGCGCTTTACTATACTAGAATGTAATACAAAAGTAATAAACGTTGATTTACTTATTGGCTAATGACGTAATAAATGTTTAATATGCTGCCCTTCGCATTCTGAAACAAGCTGAAAGCGCAAAATAGCTTGTTCAACAATAGAATTGAGTGTTTCTGTAGAGATGTTGTGGATGTGATGCGTGATGATAGCTTTAAGTTCCGCTGTGGTGTTTAATGTGTCCATTAAACCCCACATTCTTCAGACGCCCCCGAAGCCAAAAATCACATGGATTGAGGTCAGGGAAACGTGCTGGCTGGCCACCTTACAGGAAAATTGCGGCTGATGATTCTGTCATCTCCAAAACGACTGCGAAGTAGCCGCTTCACTGGTTTTGCGATATGTGGTGGAGCCCCATTCTGCATGAGAATAGTGTTATCGATACACAGACGCTCTTGCAGTATGGGTATAACGTGACTTTTCAAAAGACGTTCATATCGATGGTCATTGACAGAACAGGTGACGGGGCCATGAGGACCAATTTCCTCAAAAAAGAAAGAGCCGATAATAAACGCTGCTGTAAATCCGCACCACACAGTGACTTTGGGGGAATGTAGAGGCACCTGGCGTAGTTCCTGTGAATTTTCGGTTGCCCAGATTCTGCAATTTTTATTAACAGTTCCGTGGAGATGGAAGTGTGCTTCGTCAGTCCACAAAACGTTCCAGGGCCATTCATCGTCCACTTGTATCCGAGCCAGAAATTGAAGTGCGAACATTTCACGTGCAACATTGTCCGCAGGTAGCAACTGTTGAACATGGATCAGTTTGTAAGGATAACATTTCAAAATGTGTCTCAAAATTTTTTGCATCGTACTGGAGGGTACGTCTAATGATCGGGCAATTCTACGTGAACTCGTAGATGCATTAGCGTTACGCTCTTCTTCTAACGTGTAGCTACGTCTTCCACTATCTCTCCATCGACTGTTTTCCGTTCCTTGCCAGGTTTGATAACCAAAGAGCCAGTCTCTTCAAATTTTAAAATCATTTTGCGCAAGCTTTTGCCACACAGAGGACCAGATTTTAACTTTTACAACGTTCTGAACTTTCTAAGAGTTACTAAACAAGAGCTGCTATTCCCATAAAACAATTTGACAAGAAAAGCACGATCTTTTAATGATAGAGTCATTGCGACAGAACAATAGAGATTTTTCATTAGTTATGAGAAACAAGTTCCGCTCTCCCTTTTTTTATAGTAAAAGTTTATTGCAACGTCACTGTCTTATGCAAATTTGCAGCAGCATTTGAAGAACAATTATGCAAAACAAGTTAAATCCACTTTTTGTGAAAAAAGATGCGGCTTACTTTTGCTTAGAATTTAACATTGTTTCAATAGATGAAATTTTTTTTTCATTACTTGATTGCACATGATGATGAAAGATCGACTATTAATTCAGTATTCGAAGGACAGAATATTGAACATTTATTACGCCATTAGCCAATGAGTAAGTCAGCGTTTATTACTTTTGTATTGCATTCTAGTATAGTAAAGCGCCAATTATTCTACTAGGCGACTTTTTGAACTACTGTTTTTTTTTTCACCAAACAAAATTCCATTGCTTCGCGAGTGTTCACTCAAAATTTCAAATCATTATGACCAGTGCTTTTTATTTGAGACCATTTTCAAACCGGGAACTTTAATTATAATCACCTTGTACATAAAATAAACATATTTTTAATTACTAGGCGACTTCGCCTTCTGTTTACTATGCTTCGCCAACCTCCCAACTCGCTTCACTGATACTCGCTGAGTTCCCTTCGCGAGCTGTTTTAAACTAAAATAAAGTTTAAAATGAAAAACGATTTATTTCAGCGTATTCACCTATCATTGCTCTATAAATGTACCAAATTTTGTATTTTTGTATGCTATAGTTATTGCGGTACGAGATGGAGGACCTCGATACAGAAGAACATTTTTCACTTCGGAAGTGCATGAAAAGTAGAATAACCCCATAAACAACATCGAAATAAAAAAAAAATCTGATGTGGGCAACACATGACTTTTCTTATATAATGCAGTGAATTTACTAGTTTTACAGTTAAAAAAATGTTATTCTTATAGTAGATACTTATATTCTTTCCAAGATATTGAATTTTCTTCAATGAGTCGTCATTTTCATTGATTTGGCGTCATTTTTATCCATTTG
Organism: Amaurobius ferox; assembly: GCA_951213105.1. NCBI lineage: Eukaryota > Metazoa > Arthropoda > Arachnida > Araneae > Amaurobiidae > Amaurobius > Amaurobius ferox. The sequence continues at coordinate 41,215,308 of OX578139.1, read as the reverse complement.
GCGAGATTTTTGTTAATTTGGCAACAATTAAAAATGTCGCCAAGTTGACGACATTCCGCCAAATTCGTCGCCAAAATCTCACCAAGCGTTATGGACGGAGAAATAAGTTATTCTTACAGCAGATAAATGACTATTGGCGTTCAAATAAAAAAGTGTTATTCAAAGTATCTTTTTTCATGAATGGAACGAGCTAGATCCACGAGAATGATGTCACCCAATTTATCGCATGGTATTACATTTGAAAAGTGAACATTTTTCTCAATAGGAAATATTTTTTTTTATTTTATATAACTTTTTGATAATTTTTTTGAAAAATGTGCAATATCTCGATAACGGTTCATGTTAGCGTTCTAAAATTTATGTCAATCGTTTTCTAATGAAAAATTACACAAAAAATGTCTATTTGCGTAACTTTATTAGCGGTTTTGATTTTTTGACGATTTTTTTAAATTTCACTCGAAAATTTAGGGGGTTCTGAATCTTCAATTCCATATAAAAACAATAGGCTTCCAGTGTTTACGGATTGTGATTTCTGTACCAAATTTTGTTCGAATCGGTCTATTCGTTCGTCAGTTATCGTCTCTAGAGACTTACTGACACAGACACACACACAGACATCACTTCAAAAATGTTTGATTCGTGATCCGGGATGTTTGAAACGTGCTCTCCCGTCGAAAACTCGAATTCGAATTTTCGACCCCGTCACAATACTTTCCTTATACATTATGTATGTATAAGGAAAGTAAAAATGGCTGAATATTGCAAAAATGTTCACCTATATAGGTACATGCCTGCAATATTTCGTGGTCTTGCTATTGTTGGTCTGTCCAGGACGAGAACTCTCAGGTCAAATATTCTGTCTTTGATATTATATATTTCTTAAACTAAAGTTTAAATCGAAAAACGGTTTATTTTAGCGTGTTCCTCTAACATTTCTCTTCATATGTACCGATTTTTACTATCCTTATATACATAATGTATAAGGAAAGTACTGTGACGGGGTCGAAAATTCGAGTTTTCGACGGGAGAGCACGTTTTAAGCATCCCTGATCACGAATCAAACATTTTTGAAGTGATGTCTGTGTGTGTGTGTGTGTGTCAGTGGGTCTGTGCAGACGATAACTGACGAACGAATGGACCGATTTGAACCAAATTTGGTACAAAAATCAAAATCCGTAAACACTGGTAGCCTATTGTTTTTATACGCAATCGAATGTACAGAACCCCCCTAAATTTTTGAATGAAATTTTGAAAAAATCGTCAAAAAATCAAAACCACTAATAAAGTTACGCAAATAGACATTTCTTATGTAATTTTTCATTAGAAAACGATTGACATATATTTTAGAACGCTAACACGAGCCGTTTTTGAGATATTGTACATTTTTAAAAAAAAATATCAAAATGTCATAAAAAAAAAAAAAAAATCCTATTGATAAACATGTTCACTTTTCATATGTAATACCATGCGATAAATTGGGTGACATCATTCTCGTGGATCTAGCTCGTTCCATTTATGAAAAAAGATACTCTGAGTAACATTTTTGTATTTGGACGCCAATAGTGATTTATCGGCTGTAAGAATAACTTATTTCTTAGTGCATAACGCTTGGCGAGATTTTGGCGACGAATTTGGCGGAATGTCGCCATCTTGGCGACTTTTTGAAATGTTGCCAAATTAACGAAAATCTCGCCAAATGGATAAAAATGACGTTAAATCAATGAAAATGACGACTCAGTGTCGAAAATTCAATGTCTTGGAAAGAATATTCGTATGTACTATAATAAAAACCTATTTTTTTACTGTAAAAGTAGTAAATTGATTACATTATATAAGGAAAGTCATGTGTTGTCCACATCAGATTTTTTTATTTTTGAATACTATATTTTTTGAGGTACGAGATTGAGAACCTTAAGGAATGCGAAATTTGTCAAACAGCGGTGATGGCTACTTTTTTTTATTAGATGTATTGGAGTAGATTCTAAATTGAATTAAATAACGGGGAAATTATGTAACATTGCCGGCAATTCTAAATAAAAATCAAGATGGCGATTTAAAAAAATCTAATGTAGGCAGCACATGACTTTACTTATATAATGCAATGAATTTACTACTTTTACATCCAAAAAAATATCTTATTCTTATAGTAGATACTTATATTCTTTCCAAGATATTGAATTTTGTCAATGAGTCGTCATTTTTATTGATTTAGCGTCATTTTGATCCATTTGGCGAGACTTTCGTTAATTTGACAACATTTAAAAATGCCGCAATGTTGGAGGCATTCTGCCAAATTCGTCGCCGAAATCTCGCCAATCGTTATGGACGGAGAAATAAGTTATTTTTATAGCAGATAAATGACTATTGGCGTTCAAATACAAAAGTATTACTCAAAGTATTTTTTCTCATGAATGGAACGAGCTAGATCCACGAGAATGTCACCAAATTTATCGCATGATATTACATATGAAAAGTGAACATGTTTCTCAACAGTTAATATGTATTTTTTAATTTATGGGAATTTTTTATAAATTTATTTTAAAAATGTGCAATATCTCGAGAACGGTTCATGCTAGCGTTCTAAAGTTTATATCAATAGTTTTCTAAGGAAAAATTATATAAGAAATGTGTATTTGCGTAACTTTATTGAAGGTTTTTATTTTTTGATGATTTTTCTAAAATTTCACTCGAAAATGTAGGGGGGTTTTGAATATTCGAATGCGTTTAAAAACAATAAGCATCCAGTATTCACGGATTGTGATTTCTGTACCAAATTTTATTCGTATCGCTCCATTCGTTCGTGAGATATCGTCTCCACAGACTCACTGACACACACACACACACATGCACACATACTTTCACACACAGACATCACCTCAAAAATGTTTGATTCGTGATCATGGATGCTTGAAACGTGCTCTCCAGTCGAAAACTCGAATTCGAATTTTCGACCCTGTCACGAATACTTTCCTTATAAGGAAAGTAATAAGTGTATAAATTTTCCTGAATAATTTTAATTTACAGGTAAATAAATGAATTATTTATTTTTAATAAAATATATACAAGCTCTTTAAAATAATTAGTTATGTAGTACCTATCCCTACTTGTTCGCATATGTACTGCAAAGTTTTCTAGTAAATATAAAGTAAATGTATACATCTTCAGAACGCTAAACAGTGATTACGATGAAAATGAGTAGTAAAGTACATTCACCTAAAATCATTTAAAGTGCATTTTACGTCTTCAGAAAGCTAGACAGTAATTACGATGAAAATGAGTAGTAAAGTACATTCATCTAAAATCATTTAAAGTGCATTTTAGCAACTAAAGTTTTTAATGATATATATTGCTACTCAAATTTCTTAAACAGCTGATTTTCAGCCGAAAGATATATTTTGATGTATATTTCGGCCGCTAAAGGGCTAATGTGAAGGCCGTGCATTTCTGTGACTGTAAGTATTATAAAATATTTTTTTCTTACTATTGTGTTTGTAAAGTATTTTATACTGTACTTTTATATTACTGTGAAGGAAACCAGCTTTAAAATATAATCTGCTTTTATAGAATTTTTTTGTGCCTGCGCTAGCCAACATGGCGGCTGGAGGAAATTTGTCTTCGACCGAGGAATGTTTAGCAATGCCTCTGATATCCACCTCTACAGCTTTATACAAGGAAATTACGGCCAAGGTGGAGGATTTGTATGATTTACTCTTGAAGGTGTATGAGAAGAAATCACCTACTCAGAATGCTAAGAGTAAGTTTTGTTCACTGAAAGATGAGGCTATAGGAAGAATATATAGCAGAACATGCAGTGTGTAATGAACAGAATACGCGGTTTGCAATGAGTGGAATATGCAGTGTGCAATTCCAGCGTTGTGTGTTCATTGTGTATCCAGCAATGTTAGAGTATTGAATAGACGGTGTTTATAGTGAATCCCTATTTGAGTCTTTTTCTGGTTTGACTACCTCAATGGTACGAGAATGTTTTTGCAATGAAGCTTTTGGACAAGAGATTTTTCAGAGAATTCAGTTAGTAGAAGAAAAGTTGGAAATTAAAGAAAACGCTTTGTACTGCAAATTGCCTGATTATTCAGAAAAATAATACTGAAGCAAATCATGTGGGTAATGTTGAATTTGAGTCTGATTTGGCGAGCAGTCGAGCTTCTTATTCTTCTGTCGTTCTCTAGTCTTTGGTGCGATCGGGGTCGTTGACTATTGGACAAAATGAAACAAATGTGGGAGGCATTCCAGTAAAAAATGGCAAATCCCTGTTGAATAAATGACCGGCTCTAGTTCATGGATTGCGGCTGTCTACTAATACCCGGGTCAAAGAAAACCCCAGGATCAGGCGAATTTCGTCCATCCTAATACGTAACCCAAAGACGTCATTGGGAACCTGCATTTTATAAAGTTTGGATTTAAGTGTGTCAAGCTAAACACGGAAAACACAGACCGGTATGCTTCATTCATTTTCTCCACTAATAAGGAATATTATGATGAACTTTTTAACCCCTGTGTATGGTCAGTTGGCCTAAAGGTATCATAATTCTTTGATCGTCCTCGGCAAATTGTTGTAGGAGCTGTGGATTTTAAACTTGTTGATTATAAACCTGACTATGAATGCGATCAAAATCCTGTTCGATTGTAAATAAATAACTGACCATCAAATAAATCAACAACTTATCCTTTAAATGGATATAACTGTCTATCTGCTTCCGTGTTTTTCAATTATGCCAACTCGATGATGGATATCAACAAATTTATTGAAAAATGGTTTCGGTCTTTTGTTTTGCTATAAAATATTCGAGTCTTAGAAGGATTTGTTTTTTCAATTTCAGTCTTGTTTTGAACTTTCTGAAAATAAACCGCATATTATGCCCCGATCATCAATTAAAACGCTTGTTTCTTGTCTTTTTTAACGACCTACATTTGTTTAATTTTAATTAGAACTTTGACTGCTTTTGCTGATGACATTGCTTTATCTTATCATGGGTCTACTAATTCTGATGCTCTGAAAAATACGGAAGGTGATCTGGTTGGTCATTGTTAGATAATTGTTTTGTGTTAATAATCTTAATCTTAATATAAAAAAATTAGACTTATTTATTTTAATTTGTCCCAAAAATATTTATTTAGCTTTGTTTCTAAATATTACACTTGCTGTAATCCGGATAGTACTTACAATTTTGAAGCTATTAAGCAAGTGAGTAGTTTAAAGTACCTTGGTATTTCCATCGATGATTTGCGCTCTTGGAATCCTCATATTACTGGTCTTAGTAAACAATTAAAGTTACATAGCAGGGAATTTTATTTTTTACGCCAGCTTTGTACTGATGTCTTTTGGTTTCTTTATTATTTCAAAATTCACTTTCTCATTCAGTATGGAATAACTCGATTTGGCTGCATTTACCTGAAAACCCTTAGGTTAAAAAATATTCACTAGCATTGCTTTATGTAAACCTCATAAAGCGCTTTTTTTTGCCCTGTTCATTGATTCTATGATTCTACCATTTAGGCAGTTTTATGTTTACAAATATCCTAATATGTTTCATACAAGAAATAAGAATGTGGGTGGTAGTTAATGTAACTTCAGGTTGAGGCGGGGTATTATTAGATCTCTTAGAGTCAATCCTACTATGTTTCAGATATTTTATTTCTTTTTAGCTCCTTCATTTTAGTTTTCTGCCTCAATCTTTTAAAATATTTTTACTCTTCGTTCTTTTCCAGGGGTATTAAAAACTGGTTATTCATTTATAAATAATTCAGTTGAAGTTGAAATTTTTTGTCCATATTGATAGCTAATTATTTACCTACTTTAATTGCCCTCCTTGCATTTTTAATGTTCATGTTTATCTTTTTAGATGTTATGTTGTAACAATAATTTGTTGTAATTCATATGTCTGTAATTGTATCTATGTCCTTTGATACTACTGCACTTACTCCCCGCCTTCTATAAAATTAATCTTTTAAGAGGGCAGTTCATGGCTTATGAAATCTTATTTCTTTGGATTGGTATTGGAGTACTGTTAAAGTATTATGTTTAAAAAGTCTAGTTTTCATTTTTATCATCATCCTCAATTTACCATTACCAGCTATGCTAAAAGTAATGCTATTTTGCCCTTATTTTTCAGCGCATTCTACTACACAGGCTATTTATTTAAGTGCCCATGTCCATGCTCTATAAAAGTTTATGGGGGGGGGGGGAGGCTATGACTTCCTTTTGACTTGGGGACCCGGTAAATGCTAACCAGTCCCTATGCATCGATATTCTATTTTTAACATATCCATTTTAGGTCAGCGGTTTTTTGTACTATTATATATTTCTGTGCATTTAATTTTAATGTAAAAGTTAATTTACTCGAACAAGCAGGTTACTCGACTGAACAGATTATATCATCCGACTGTTTAATTATAGCCATGCCCATTTGCATACCCATTTCTTTACAAACTCTCTCATAATTCATATTCCATCAAGCTCAGTTTCAGGTGATTCATTTGGCTAAGTTCCAAGATCATTCTGCCTTCCTTAATAAAAGGAACGTGATACCTTAGTATCCATGATGCTCTTTTCGGCGTGGTCTTAAAAGATTTATGATCTTCATTCTTAGCTTTTACTGTTGCCACTATCCGTTCTTATTAAAGAAATAATCCGTGGCTAATGACGAAATCGTGTTCTTCCTCTTCTAGGAACAACACTCCTATGGTTTGTTTTTGGTGTGAATAGTTGCTATTTTATAGGGACTGCGGTTAGGGGCTATTAATTTTTTTCGGTTAGGTGGCACTAATATACCCCAAAATTTATCAGAAATATCATCTGATGTTTTTAATACACCTGACGGTAATGACAGATCTATTTTTTTATAAATCAAAGTACATAAATTTAAAGAGACAGAATTTTTTTTTAATTTTAGAGCAATATTTCTTTAACCATTTTTATGAGAGTGCCATTGAAGAGTTGCGGAAGAGTTCATTGAAGAGTATGAAAAAGACAAATAATTAAACAATAATTTGAAATAAAACAATTTAAATATAAATTTTATTTACATTTTGTCTAAATTGATTCGCTCTCAAATAAAATATACGTAAACTATCCGCCGTATTTTTAAAGTTCGATAGAATTCTGAATCTTATCTTGGAAGGCGATTTATTTACTCAGAACAAACTTGGAAAACGCAAAGAGATCTTAATTAGTTATCTTCAATTTCTTTTAACAACAATTGTTAAAGATGATGTATAAATTGCACTTCTGCAACAGAATTAAACTTATACTCTACACAATGAGAAATTCTTTTGATGTAGACTTAATTGCATAGAGTTGCGATTGCTGCATAGATTCATCAATTGTAATAACCTTAATCTGTACAACTATTATGCAGGTTTAGTAACTTCGTTAACTAGTTTCTTGTGTTCTTTGTAGAAACTGATAATCAGCGATTGGTTTAAAACAAAAGGCAGGAGCGGACGACTCTTTTCGAGTCTTTTATTGTCTCGCAATGAGATTTATTTAAGTGGGTATTGTTGACAATGAGATATCAATGTTGATAAAAGCGGAAATGAATGACGTAATGAAACTAAATACAGGCAGAGCTTTGAAGATAAGGGAACTGATATCGCCTAAAAATTGTTTTATGAGTATATTTTATTTTATATATCTAATGCATATAGGCCAGTTCTTTTATTTCATATCAAAAGCGAAGCCATTAAATATATATATTATATATATATATATATATATATATATATATATATATAATGTCTTTTTTGCGAAATGGCCCGCAAAAGTCATATATCTACTTTAGATAAAAAACTAATTGACCAAATTTCACAAAAAATTTCGTAGATAAATCAGTTATGAGTTATCTTGGTGCTGATTAGATTTTGGTACAATTCGGGAAAAACCTGCTTTGTTTTTGCGAAATAGCCCGCATAAATCGTCAAAATCAAAGATAAGATTACGTATGCTCAAATGTACCCATTAAATGCTTTTTTATACGTAATGTTTGACGATGAAAAGAATAAGATCAACCCCATTACTATAGGACTAGCCATTCTCGAGTTATTTTAGTTTCTTCGCATTTTTGTTACGCCGCTTTTGAAAATACGTTCAGTTACTAAATGAAAATGAAAATTAAATTACAAGTGAAAATTTAATGTAATTTCAAAAACTTATGTGTGTTATTTTGTGTAATTAAACCCATTTTAATGAATTATTAAAGAGAAAGTGAATTTGAATCTGTAGAGAAAGTCATATGCTGTCCACATCAGATTGTTTTATGAATCGGAAGAACATGGCGTATTCACAGGATGACAGATTTTTTTTTCGAGCAATATTTCTCTAGCCATTATATGAAGTGCCCTTGAAGAGTTTAAGTAAAAAAAAATATGCTCTAAAACCCTTAACAATTGAACAATTACGAGCTTAGTAAAAACATTTCGAGAAATTGGATATTTTGCAGATAAATAGACAACAGACAGATTTACCATTTTAACTAGGGATGAACTGTCTGAAATTAAGGATGCGTTGCTGAATTTCTTCAATTAACTCTTCTGAAAATATTCATTGATACTCTCATAAAAACCAATTGGGAAAAGAGCTAGAGCAAGATTAAAGTCGAGATGGATCGAATATGTGGAAAAGGAGGATCGAATGTGTGGAAAAGGAGGATCGAAAGTGTGGAAAATGAGGATCGAAAGTGTGGACAATGTGGACAAGGATGTGTGATGAGGTGTTAAATATTAAAAATTGGAAAATCATTGCTCCTGGGGAACAGTTTTGAAAACTCTTCTGAGGAAGGCCAAGGCCCACAGTGGGCTGTTGAGTTATTGATAATGGTGATATCTCTCATTAATACATCTCATAAAAATTATTTCCCTCTGGGAAAACTAGATGTTCTTCGATTGATAGAAAAGTAGTCTCCAACGATCGTTTGACATAGTAAAAATAGCAAACTATATTTCTGATATATGAATTGTTACTTTTTCTTACGATAGATTGTAATGTATAAAGAAAGTATTGGAATTGTGTCGAAAATCGCAAGTTAAGTTTTTAACGGATCTACACGTTTTGGGACCTCAAACACGAAACTATCATTTTTTGCGTAAAATCTACTTGTATGTCGGTTTGTCTGTCTGTCTGTGCTATATTTGCATCCACTATAGCTCAACAAATATTCGACGAGATTCCGGAGAATACGCCAACTTGGCGCGATTTGTACTCGGAAAAAATACGTACGGTGGCCTGTTACCCTGATTTACCGAGAATTGAAACTCAAACATTTGGAAATTTAGTAATTCCTGTACTATTGAAAGTTATTCCAAGCGATATGAATTTAGAATTCCGTCGCCAAAGTTAAAAAAAACATTAATTTTGATTTAGACAATCTGTTAGAAATTTTTCACATTGAATTAGAATCTCTTGAACGAGCAAAACTATTACAAAGTTTACCGGCTACTGAAACTGATACACAAAGTTCGTTTCAGAACAGACCTGGATTCGGAGCGAAAATGAAGCATGATAATTTTTCAAAAGTAGCTCAAGTATCGTCTGTAACACAAGACAAAATGTATGGTTATATTGTGACACGGCGGATCATCGAAGTGAAAATTGAGATCACATGATCCTTGATTAGAAAAGAGCCAAAATTACTGGAAAATGTTTTCTCTGTCTAGGAAGTAAATATATGATGAAAAATTGTAAGTCAAAAATAATGATCATTTTGTAAGTCAAAATGTTCATTTTGTAAACGGCTGCCGTCATGTATCGATATGCAATTAATTATTTAATGAAAATGTAAATGAAGGTGGAAGTGAGCAATTTATTGAATATTTGAATTTTGAGGAACTAAAAGAAGAAGAAAATATCTGTCTTTTGCTGCAAAATGGTCCAGAAAAATCATCAAAAACTAAAATAAAAAATTACGTGTGCTCAAATGTATTAATTAAATTCCTGTTTTATACGTAATTCCTGACGTTGAAAAGCATAAAAGACTAACCTCATAAATCTAGGACTAATCGTTCTCGAGATATTTTATTTTCTTAGCATTTTCACCACTTCGCCTCTGAAACTACGTCCAATCACCAAATGAAAACCAAAATTGAATTCAAACCGCGAATTCTTTGTCATTTTAAAATAATTATTCATGTTATTTTGGGAAAATAAACTAGATGAACTGTGAAAGAAATAAAGAAAAAAACGAATTTGTGTCTGTAGGAAAAGTTATGCTGCCCACATGAGATTTTTGAGGGTATATTAGAGTCACGTAACTACAAAATTTCTTGCGTTTCCATTTCTCGGCGCATTGCAAGATATTAAATCTCCATTTGAGCGATTTTTTTTATCATCCTGTACTATTACGGTGTTTTATGGATGGTAAAAAATTATTTCATTAATATACCATCTTTTATAATGTGTGTAAAGCGTTGATAACGACTTTTTCTTTGTTGTTTCAGGGCAAGCAAACTTAAAAATGACGCCAAAGCCAAAGACACAAAGCCAGGATCCAGTTCTTCAACAACCATGCTGCAAATGCTGGGCGGGAATGAGGTAAAATTTCCAGTTTTATCTATGAACATATTCTTAACAGTTATATACAATCCACAATATAAAATGTGGTCTTAGACAAACTTTTAGGTTAGGTCAGACATACAAAAACAAGCCCATTTTGCATAGGAACATATGGTCGCAAACACCACTGTGGGGTACTACAGCTGCAGACAGAAACAAAAAGAAAGGAATACAAATAATACAATACATGTTTATTAGACATAACAACTACAGGTACCAATTACAATTATTTATCACAGTATTAAAGTAGGTGTTCAAAGTTCTTGCCATCCGCTGATATGCATGTATGGCAACGTCGACACATGAATATGTGAAAGCGTTCGAAAAGGCCGGGATGATCCGGACACGTGCTGTTGCCTCAACGTCTCTAGCGAGAAGGTCAACGTCAGATGTTACAAGGATTTTATAAACAAGGCTTTTGATATAACTCCACAGAAAGAATTCAATGGGAGATCAGTCGTGGGACTGTGGTGGCCAAATAACTGGTCTTTCCTGGATGATCCATCTTGCAGGAAAGGTCCTATTGAGATAACCCTGCACATCCTGGCAGAAACATGCACAGCTGCGGATGGCAAGACATTTGAACACCTACTGTAATACTGTAATTGTACTACAATTACAATTGATACTTGTAACTGTTATGTCTAATGAACCTATGTTGTATTATATGCATTTCGTTTCTTTTGTTTCTTCCTGCATCTGTAGAACTCCATGGTGGCGTTTGCGGCTACATGTTATTATGCAAGATGGGCTTTTTTTAGGATGCCTGACCGACCCTTGAAATGTGTCAAAGATCTTTTGGACCACCCTGTATATTTGATGTAAAATTAACTGGAATCTGGTTCAACTCGACCTTCTTATATCAGAATCTAATTTTAGGCAAATTGTAATATATATATATATATATATATATATATATATATATATATTACAAGATTTACGAAAAGAAAAAAATGGGGAATCTGTATTGTTATTCTGTATTGAATCTGTATTGTTTTATTTTGTCAGAGATACCATACTTCCGGTTTGTTGACGATGTGCTATTGGGGTGTTATGAAGACACCACCAATTTCGATTTCACTTTTTACCCACCGGAATTGGAATTAATAGAAAACTGTAAAGAAGAAAATGAAGCGGTAAATTTTCTGGACATCTCAATAAAAAAACATGGATTATATGGTCATTACACAACATTATATGACAAAAGAGAATTATATAGAATAAAGATCAATCATCTCATCGATTGGAAAACAAATCTTACCAAAAATAATTTCAGAAATATCATACTCGGACACTTCAAGAGAAACCAATTTTACAACACGTTTAAAAGAGATTGCAATAATAGCAACAATAAAATCATAACAGAGGCTTTATATAAACATTATCCTTTATATTTCTTAAAGGATTATTATAGATCGATTTTCAAGGATCATGTGGATTTTTTAACAGTTTACTTCATCAATCTGAAAGTAAATAAAGTTTATGCGTACCTACTAGGATTGCACGCATGCGTAAGAGGAACATATATAAGATAGCGAGTTGGGCAGGATTCACTTTTGGTCCAGTGTCCTTCTGTTTGGTTGGTCTTGTTCTTACGTAACCGGGTGCCTTCGTATTAGCACGCAATGGGGGCCAACCTTTGCTTTGTATTGGTACCGTGAGCGTTTGCCTAGGCTGGAAAAGCAGCTTTAAACGGGAGGGGGAGTCGCAATCCTCCCCAACCATTAAATGCAAAGCATTTGGTTATCCCTTATTCCTTCAATTCTTGTTTTTATTGGATTATATATTTATATATATATATATATATATATATATATTACAAGATTCACGAAAAGAAAAAAATGAGGAATCTGTATTGTTATTCAAATGATCAAAATTATAGCGTGTTACCCTGCATTTTAAGAGGTTTGAAAATCTTCCGATTGGTACTATGTTTGATTAATAATACTCTCAGGGAGATAATAATATCAAAAATACACAAAATGTATCGCGGTTATTTTCCACTACACTTAATTGAAATTATTTGTTTTCATTGAGCCTTTGATTTTTGTGATTATTGAGCCATAAATAACTCATTTTCTGCATGATTATGCCAAATTATATCCTGTGCTGCCATGTTAAGAAAATATGAAATTTCGAAATAAGAAAATAAATTCGAAAATAAAAAATAAATTTTCGCTCAAATTGAAAGAGATTTATGTCCAGTTCTATATTTTGCGTTAACAAAACCGAATATAAAATTTAGTAAAAACGCATTAATATTTGTGGCAGCTACGGGTACACAAGAAATCGAAGACAGACAGATAGACTGACATTGCTCCAAAAAGAGTCGAAATGTGTTCAGGAGGTCCTAAAGCATATATTGGCACGAAAATATCGAAATTGAAAATTTTCGGGAAAACAATACTTTCTCAACTCGTATGAGAAGGTGAAAATGAAATTTCAGAATCCCCAAAACGAAAATTCTTTGGTTTTCTGGAGTTTAATATGATTTATATTACATCTTTTAAAATGAACTTATAGTTAAGAAAACGTCAAAATTTTGTACGCGAAAATAATATCATTTTAAACAATATTTTAGTGTTATTACATTATTACGGATATAAATAATATAATTTTTGAAAATTGAATTATTTGATATTTATTCTATAGTGAAGTCTAAATAAGCATTTATGAAAATAATTACCGAAAAGTTTGAACAATAATTTAGAGCACAAACAAATGTAATATTTGGGGATATAAAGGGTTAAAATTATCAGCAAATAAAAAGGACATAAATCAGAAATTGGCATATATATTTTTCAATTTATTAACCAATTAAATATCTCAGACGGAAAATATTATCTTTAGCTAACATTGCTGAATTTATGTCATCCACTTTCCATGCTCCTTTGCTTTGTCTTTCCCATTTCCTGGGTAAATAAGACTTTTATCTCTTGTCCCAATACGCCTGTATTTGAATATCCTATCCGACTTTCCTGTTTCTACCATCGATCCATCTTCATACGTCAGCCTTTCTTACGTCTGTTTTCACAGTCAGGACTATTGATTTTCTTTTTCTTTTTCCCTTCTGAATGAATCGGACAGAATAGGATGAGACTTTCTAGCATCCGGAAGTCATGCTGCAGAGAATACAGCAACAAGGACAATAGAAATGTTTTATTATATCATACGCAAAGCTGTTACTTATTTCAGCAGTCGAACTATATTCAGTTAGTAACAAGAGGGTTATATTTTCAACATTTATTAAATTGAAAATGATGTTCAAATACAGCTGTATATACGTTGCAGAGTTCATTTCGAGGATAAGAGCTTGTAATTCCGCCTCAGTAGCTCAACGGCTGGTCAGTACTTATAGTTAGGAAAACGAAGAATGAAGATCCATGGTTCGATTTCTGGTTAGGACAGCAAGGTTCTTTACAGCCATCTTTCTTACGGAATATGCAATGTAAAGAAATTCAATTTACAATTAGCTGAGAAATTTATAATTTTTGGAGTTTTTATTTTTGAAATTTCACCATAATTCTCACAGAAATAGAAAGAAAGGAGTTATACCGAGCTGAGATAGTAAAAAGACGGACAGAAGCGCAACTTATGATAAATCAATCGTTCCATAAGCAACGATGTATAGAACATTTTCAACGAAATTATCACTTTACCATTAATTCAAGTGAATTAAATATTTGCAACTCTATTAAAATATGCATACTTAAATGTTTATTAAACAAATTATATCATCATCATAATAAAATCTATGACTAAAAAAAGCAAAGTAATTCTCAAACTAAAAAAAAAAACCCTCACTATGTTATGCATGGAATATTCTACAAACAAAGTAATTGATAGTAACAATTATCCTAATATTGCCAATTAGTAAAAACAAATGATTAACATTTTGCTGCTGCTGCTGCTGAAAATATGTATTCAAATTATATATATGGCAGACGATAAAAAACTAAAAAAAAAGAAATAATATTTTCATTCTTATAATATTACCTGCAGATTAAAAGTGTTTATTTTTAATTCTTTAATTTATAGTGCTTCCGTAATTTTAGAGATAGTCACAATTAACAATCGTGTCGCTTTATCCGATTTTGAATTGCGATTACTGTAAAGAGGCTCAAAAACGATTAGGTCAGATTAGTTTAGAGGCTCAAATGACCATCAGGTTACGCTCAAAGTTAGGAAACACTTTGAAAAAGTTTTGCTATGAAGAAAGCACACTGATTTAAACAACTTCATATCGATTTAGACAAAATTTCAAATTGATATATGAAAGAATTAATTTTGCATGTTATTTAAACAAAATTTCAAATTCATACATGAAAGAATTTCGCATTTAATTCAAACAAGATTTCAAATTTATATATGAAAGAATTTCGCATTTAATTTAAACAAAATTTCAAATTGATATGCGAAAGAATTTCGTATTTAATTTAAACAAAATTTCAAATTGTTATATGAAAAAATTTTGCATTTAATGCAAACACAATTCCAGATTGGAAGTTATGTGTTCAAAACAAAGGTCAACTATTATATTGATGATAATTAAAATCGTAAAATTAGAGTAGTGTTATATTAGTTTAAATAGCAGAGCTTCACAACCTGCAACAATAATAAACACAACTGCTCCAAAATATGAAAAAAATAAAATAAATATACTTCCTAGATCTTTTTTCGTTAAACTATAAAAATAACTTGTAGTTAAATAAGAAGGACCCAACCTTACTTCTCTTTCTTTGGTATTTTTTTTATAATAGTTTTTTCGGTTACTTATATCTCAGCAAGATATTGAAAAACATGAGATATATTTATTTATTTTTTAAATTGCAAGAAATCGTGCTTAAGGTAAATGGGGCATTACGTCAGAGTAGGAAAATGGTAAAATACTTGGCATAATTACAGGAAAGAAGTAGGTTATGACGATACATTTAGGTTAATGTTTTAAAAATAAAAGTTAGTTTTTATGATAGAAATAAATATTCTGTAGGCTGTTAATGCGTTAAGGTAATATTTGTTTTAGATTTGAAGAAAAAAAATCGCAGTATAAGTTAGCTGCGATTTTTATGCTTTGGAAAATAAGCATTTTCATGAAAAATCTAGTAGTTAAGGACACTAGAATAAAAAAAAAGTTTCGAAATGTACTTGAAAAAAAAATTATATGTATGAGAAGGGTGGGTAAAGTGGTCATTATAAGAAAAAATATATTTTCAAAAATATTAATTATATTAAAAAAATAAAATATTATTCTTAACCAATATTATGATTTATGTAGGCTAGTGAGATCTGGGGCCTTTCTGCTGTATAAGTAATTAAAAAAAACTATTTATCCACGAAATATGTTCAGTATAATCATTAAATTAGAATTTCCCCAAAGCGGCGAACTGATGATTGCCAAATATTGATTTCATTACTACTTCGATTTTGATCTTTTGTTTATAAAAATAAAGAAAATAATAACAAACGTTAGAATCTGTGACAACATCTTTTAATAATGAGTTAAATAAAATTACATCTTACAATAAACATATAAGATGTTGTTGTTGTTGAGACCCAGACCGTCCGACCTACCAGAAAGGTGTAAGGTAACTGTTTGGACGGCCGGGAAGTGCCACCCAATTTAGACCGGAACCCAGTGGGGGAGGCATCCACAGGGACCGTACCCTCCTTCCCCTACCACCGACCTCTCGGAAGGACTTACGGACCCACATGTTTAACGTGATCGTACTCCGCGTGAACACGGCGTCAGTTTTTGGCAGTGGCTGGAATCGAACCCGGGCCTACCGAGTGCAACTCCAGCGCGCTAACCAATGGGCTACCGCGCCCCCAATATATAAGATGTAAAAAGTGTTTAAGTATGTAAGATGTGTATATTTATTTTTGTATAATAAATATGTTACATACGAGATCAATATCTAAAGGGTCGCTAACTCCATTGTTCAATGGATTTTTAACCACGATTCGTTCTAATGCAAAATAAAAATATAAATAATGTTTTCATATGTCAACAATTATCAATATATTCCAATAATGCATTTAACTTTTTGTTATTTAGTTTGGAGGGACGAATCTCGTTACCATGACAACCATTGAATCTACTTAAGTAAAGTCGCCAAATATGTGTATAAATAAATAAAGTCATTCCAAACTGCTATTGTAATTGAATTAACATCATGTAAATTGAAATTGGGCGTTTTTGACGATTTTATCGGTAAAAAGCTGAATGACTTTGGCACATTCATGTACAAAATCTACATTAAAATATAATTAACACTTAAGTCTTAAAATCTAAATAACACTGTAGTCCCTTTTGTAGTCATTGGAGAATTGGTTGTAATGTAAAATGAATATTTTGTTCGTAAATTACAGATTAGAGATTGCCAGGGATACAGAAAATTAGAAACGTGAGGATTTGAGTAAAGAACAATTTATAAAATATATTTTTCGGGCAAAACTCCGTAAATACGAAGTATCGAATTTTTTAGTGAGGAAATATTTTGGTATCAAATATTCCATTTACGTTGATGTCAGTGGAGAATTATATGGGAAGTTATGTAGATTGAAGATTGCTGAGATGAACTCAAAGGACAAGACTTTCACATTGTGAGTGAAAAACAACTATTGGAATTATTTTTCGGAGCAAATCAAAACATATGGAATATATTATTTTTTGGTAAGGAAATGATTTGGTAGCAAATTTTCATTTACATTGCGTTACACCGTGGATAATTCAGTTTGGAACATTGTGGATTCAACATTGCCAGGAGGAGCGAAAGAGAGTAAGAATTTGAAAATTTAATTAATAAGCGGCTTTTAAACACATTTTTGGGGGAAATTATTTTTTTAGTTATGGAATTCTTAACTATACAAGTTATTATTTTTTTTTGCGAAAACAATTGAAAAAGACATGAAACCTTTATTTTCTCTAAAAAAATTTTGTCGCCGAAAATGTTCACCAAAATAACCAAATCACCAATTGTTTTGCCAAACTATCGCCAAGACTATAGAAAACCTGTTATTTTTTGTGGAAGTGATATAAACCTCATGACTGTGGTGTATATCAATGGCGTGTTACACATGCTTTGTGACATGGAGATGCACAGATTTAAATTAGAAAATGTTAAAATCTTTTTTAACCACCACTCTTTTAATGAAATAAATTTATTTAATTAAGTACGGTTTTATTTTTCTTCACGTTTAACCTTGTTTATGAACCATCTTATAATTATTTTATGAACCACAGCACTTAAAATGAAAAGTTAATCAAATTATAAATATATTTAACTCACTCGCTTTCTTAATGTGAGTTTTGAGGCAAACTTTAATTTTCGTTCCTGTAAAGAACAATGTATAACTTCTCATTTCCTCCAAATCATCCAAAGGTTGACTTGACAAGTCATGATCGCGAATGACGAGTTGAACACCACCGGTTTATATCATGTTATGTACATACGGGCAATGGGGGGAAAATGTAATCATGTAACTTCGAATGAACGCAGTGGACAATAAATTTCACATTCAATAGGAGATTTAATAGAAGACGGCCTTTAAAAGTAATATGAAAATACAAAACTTCGAATTTCTATTTTGGTAGCGAAATACTAGTATTCTTCTTACACTGTATTCGATGAAGAAATTTGACATTAAATTTTAAATCAATGGAGATTCTAATTTTAGAACCACAGCAGATTAGAAATTTAAAAGTTTGTGGAAATAACTACTGGGGAAATATTTTTTTTGGAATTAAATATCAGATGTATGCAGCATGTACCATTAACAAATAATGCAATGATTTTACATCTTACACAGCAAAATAATGATGTTCAAGATCCGGGCAAAGATTTTGACACTGAATTAACATCATGTACATCGAAATTGGGCACTTTTACCACGTCTAAATAAATGGCAAGACCTTTTAGTCCTAATACAAAGACTTTACTCACATGCAAAAATCTTCATCAAAATACAATTGACATTTAATTAATATATCGTGAAATAAATGAATATTGGCGAATTCTTGGTCATCAAAATGCAAATCTGTTACAAAAAGTATCTTTTCTCGGGAATGGAACAAGCTAGCTCCACGAGAACGATATTAAGAGATTTGGAGATTTGTTGCGCAATACTGCTTATGAAAAGTGAACATATTTGATATTTTCTACTTTTAATTTTATGTCATTTAAAAAAATAAAAATTTAAAAACATGCAATATTTCGAGAACGATTCACGCTAGCGTTCTAAAATTTGTTTCATTCGTTTGCCAATGAAAAATTAACTATGCAATAATTGTTTATTTATAACAGTATTATAACAGGCCCGATTATGGTTCGAATATTCATTCAAAAAACGTGCAATATATCAAGAACGGTACAATGAGTTAAAACTTCGTAAATATAGCATACATACACAAAAAACTGGTCTGCTAGTTTTAAAGGCAAACGACAGCCTTCTTCTTCAGAAACGACAAAAAGCGCGACCTTACTCAAGTGAAGTCGGCAACTGTGGGATGTTACACATTGCTAAAGGTAGGAGAATAGAAATCGCCAACGCCGCGGAAAGAAATGAAAAGGCAAAAAAAAAATGCACCAAACCAACTGGTTAAGCCCCTATTATACGACAGTAATTTGGGACAACAAACCGTTCTCAAAACAGCTTTGGGACGTTTGTGACGTCACTCCACGCAGCACAGAACGAAAGTGACGTGACTCCAAGCAGCAAATGGGCAAGCTTCAGCTCTTACTATAAAGAGTACCATCCCAAAGGTTTCATTTGGATTGAATAAGTTCAATAAGATCAGCTTCCATTTCTGCATTCCAAAACAGTCTATCGGCCATCTTGGTCGCCATTAAAGTAAGAAATAAAATAACTCGAAAGCACGTGACCTGTGACGTTTCAGATTTACGCACTTCTGATTGGTCGATTTTCGCTCAGCCGTTCCCTCAAGAACAACATTTCCGGGTTAAACTTAAAATGCTGTGGCTAAATTTGCTGTCTGAGCTGTTTTGCGAACGGTTTGTTGTCCCAAATTACTGTCGTGTAATAAGGGCTTTAGACAAAACGAAAACATTAAACCACAGAGGAAAGAAAGATGAAAATAAGGCTGTAAGAGATTGGATAACAAAACGAATAGAAACAGCTGAATAGAGATAACTTACAAAATGCTGTGATAAAGGAAAAGCTCACCATTCTCTTACCGCCTTGAAGTTTCCTTTCTTTCCTCTGTGGTTCTTTTGTGTGTTCGTTGTTTCCTGCCAGTTGATTTGCCCCCCCCACCCCACTCCTTTTCGTATCTTTCATTGACTTCTTGTTTTCTATCTTCAATCACGTGAGCCATCCTCATTTGCTTGAGTAAGCTACTGAAGAGCAATACTGTTATTTGCTTTTGAAATTAGTAGACCAGCAGTGTTCCATTCGATTCCTTCCCGCTATATCACTGGCACATTAAATGAATGGAAGCGCGACATGTATAAATATAAAAACATTAAAAGAATTGCTGTCTTTAAACTTATTAAATGCATTTTCTATATGCATTTCGACCAAGAGAATAAATACGACTGCTCTCACCTTGCTCCAAATATTGCCGATTTTATGGAATTATAGCATAATGGCGAAATTTGTAAATGGTGTAATTATCAATTCAGGTAATATACAAACAATTTATTTAATCGCCCATAAATATTAATATAAATTTTGATTCATCATAGAGAATTTAAGCGATTCATATTATTTCATTCCACATTTTAAAAGAAATATGTATCACAAAAAGTATTATAAATTTTGACTTTTCAGGAGACATAAATATTCTGTTTCGATCTCACGATAAGCGATTTTCTTTAAAGGGTTTTAGCAGCAACAACAACAACAAATATTACGATTGTTGATTAATTAATTTTTAAATGATAAACTTGGAGGGTTTTCTTTATCTGAATGCGTCACGGGACGCTGCTTACTTCAAACTATATTTTCTTTCACAACGTTTGATTATAGAACCACCCTTATTTCGGACATCTCTGACATTTGAAAGGAAATGGAAATCCCTATCACTTCTCAAGTAAGAAAGCTGTAATCCCTCGTTTTTATAGTAAAAATATGGCAACACGGTATTATTTTCGTGACTTGGCTTCCGTCCAATAAAGAAATCGTCTGTTAGATCCATGTAATTTGTCTGTGGCCAGTTTTATTTACTTTCATTATTACCAGTTGATCCCAATTCGACTTCAATGATCATTTTCGGATTTAGAAAGAATAACATTTTAATGAAATATAAATAAAATTGTATTCTGTTATCAGAAATTTACTAAAATAAATTAATAATGGATATATACAGAAATGTTCAGACCTAAATGAATTTTTATTTGAAAAATTGGACAATAAAGATTTCAATTCAGTCACTGAAAAATCATTCGATCAGTTAAAAGGATTATATATATATATATATATATATAAATTGGAAAAATGGATTAATAACTAACATCAAATAATTAATGACAAGAGATTGAAATAATAAATAGAAGCAGTTAAAACACGACCACCATGGCGAAACAAAAAGAAATTGACAGCACTAGAATTAAGTTGGATATTAATTCAGATTAGGTTCTTCCTCAG
The DNA here is from genome assembly GCA_951213105.1 of Amaurobius ferox. Lineage (NCBI taxonomy): Eukaryota > Metazoa > Arthropoda > Arachnida > Araneae > Amaurobiidae > Amaurobius > Amaurobius ferox. The sequence continues at coordinate 41,194,139 of OX578139.1, read as the reverse complement.
GTCTGAGCATCCAACCTAAATTAATATATACAGTGAAACCTCCCGTTAGGGACATCTCTTTAAGATACGATTTATCTGGTCCCAGTTCCTTTGAATAGAGACCTTATTGTATTTACCTCTGAGTAATGGACACTCTATTTAAGGTACACTGTGTGGAGAAAGTGCCCGATTCTTCGTTAGTAACCTTTTGAGACTTTAGGGGCAAGCTTGGGGATATGTGGTGAAGGACAACTGTGTGATAAACGAACAATGAGGTGAAAAGTTAATCCATCCTTTTCAAAGACAAGTGTAGGGTAGAGAGACCTTGAGAGGAGAGGTGGATATAGAATAAGGAAGTGGTGCACAATCAAGCCAGTGACCAATAGGAAAGAAAAGTGCATAGGGTTCATATTCTAGTTGTTCTTAAGAAATGCCGTGTAGTCTTTAGTAGTGTAGTTCTGTTGCTGTGCGCAAAAGAAGGGTAGTTTTGTTTAGCTGTGTCTTATTCTTGCATTACCCAGTCATGACTTCAAAGAGAAAAATATTAGCATTAAAAGGAAAACTTTAGGTGATTCATGTATCAGAAAATGAAAAGCTTAGTTTGAGAGATTAAAGAGAGAAATTTGGAATAACTAAAAACCAAGTAAGTAATGTGCTAAGGGAGAAAGAAGAAATAAAAACACTATGGATTACAAATTTAAATGAAAATTCTAAGTTTAAAAAAAACTGAGGCATGCGAAATCGATACTGCAGTGTATAATTGGTTTAGTATTGTGAGGGGAATAAACATTTCTGTAAGTGGTGTATTATTACAAGAAAGGGAAAAAGAAGTTGCCGAAAGTTTGGGATTACAGAACTTCAAAGCTTCAAATGGTTGTCTGGTTGAAAACGTTTAAGCAAAGACATAACCTTACTTTTAAAACCATTTGTGGCACCACGATGTAAACCCACTTATTAAATTAAATTTCTTATACTGTACTGTTAATGTACCAGCACATGTACCTCTGAACAAGAGACAAAATGTCCGGTTCCGTGGTTGTCCCTTATTGGGAGGTACTACTGTAAAGTATATATATATATATATATATATATATATACCATGAAGGAACAATTAAATTTACAATGAAAGTAGGAAAGATCAAATAATTTAATACTAATATATATATACATATATATATATATATATATATATATTTGTATATAAATTTTTATGTAAATGATATACACTGGCTTTCAGAAGTTAAGCACGCAAGGTTAAATCAACGAAAATGGAAAAGTAAAGCTTAACTTTGATTAACTCAAAATTATACATGAAGGTAGCAAATGTGTTTATGCATTAAAGAAAACAAGAATTATGTACAGAGAAGAAAAAAAACATTTACTTTTCGTAAGTTATATGATGACGTCACATTTGGGTCATTAACAAAATGATGTTTAAAGACAAACAAACCAAACAAAACTGATATTAATATGGTATGTGACCACTCCGGACCTTCGCACAAACCATACGGCGATTTTCCATGCTTTCAATGAGGAGATCAACCATCGCAGATGTAAGAAATGGCCTTTCGTCCAATAGGGCAGTTTCCAACTCTCTGAGACGAACAGGAGGATGTAAACGTGCAGAGACAACACGCTCGAAGGCATCCCAAAGGTTTTTAATGGAATTAGGGTAGGGGGAATAAGCTGGTTATTCCATACGAGAAATGCCCCCACTTTCCAGGTATACGTCAACGATGGTAGCTCGATGGGGACGGGCATTGTTGTCCATATGGAAGAAATCGGGACAACTCTCTGCAGCGTAGAGTCTCGCAATGGGGTCTAGGACTTCGTCCCGATACAAATTAATTTTAGCCTATATATTCTACCCTATTCAGGCGCCCGGGATCAGATCTGTCACGCTTGCTACGTATTTGTTTGAGCTAAACGCTATGGAATACATATGTATGGAAAAGTCGAGTCGAAACACACACTTCAGATATTTAAACATGAAAATGGTGACTAAATTTAGGTGTAGTGTGTTGCTACATCAAGTTTTTCCCATTTTCCAGTTTATCAGCCAGGATCACGGGAGTTGTTGTTGTTGAGACCCAGACCGTCCACATACCAGAAAGGTGTAAGGTAACTGTTAGGATCACGGGAGTATTAAAATTATGGTAAAATTACATAAAGGAAATTATATTAAGTTAACACGGTAAATTAAACTTCATAAGATACAATTATACACTGGTGTACAAGTTTCAAAACCAGAATGGTGGATACAGTCCTCTTTTTCAGAACTGACAAGAAGTGATACCTCCACTTAAGTTAGATCGGCTACTGAGTTAGCACACGTGGCTGATGGTAGGTGAAAAGATTTTGCCATCTTCGTGAGAATAAGTGAAAGAGAAAAAAGAAACCCAATGAAGCAGAAAACGACAGGCAGGAAAGTAGAAATGTAAAAACAACAAAGGAAAGAAAAAAAAATAGCAGAAAATAAGATGGTGACAGAACGGATAGCAGAGCGAACAGAAACAGCTGAATATTGAGACTACATATTAAAACAGTAACGACAGAAATTAAATTAAATGCAAATTGGGATTAAAGACGATTATTTTCTAAAACTGAGTAAAAGCTATTTCTCCTTGTATGATAATACTTACATTAGCAGTATATAACTGTTTCTTTCCTTACAATATATAGTATTGTATAAGGAAAATATTAAGAATCTTATCGAAAATCGTAATTCGAGTTTTCGACAGTTCTACGGGGTGTTTGTGTGGGTGTCTGTCTGTCTTTGCAACTTATTCATCACTTTAACTCAAAACCGAATTGGCCAAATTTCATAAAAGTTGGTAAGCCACTTGTAAGTTACACTAATATTGATTAGATTTTAGTGTGATTCGAAAAGAAAAAAAAAATAATAATCTGCCTCTTTCTGCAAAATAGCTCGGAAAAATCGTCAAAATCTGAAATAAAAGAATACATATGTTCAAATGTATCAATTAAATGCTTATTTTATTCATAACTTTTGTCGACATAAATAATAACATTAACACCAATACTCCAGGACTAAATGAGATTTTTTTTTCTTTTTTTAGCAATGTTGTTTTTTAAAAACGTTCAGTCGCCAAATGAGAACGAAAATTAAATTAATACTGAAAATTCAATGTACGTTTAAATAATTATCCACGTTATTTTGTGCATTTAGATTAAATTTAATGACTTATGATAGAAATGAAGATAAAATAAATTTGAGTCTGTAGCGGAAGTCACGTGCTGCTCACATCAGATTTCTCTATTTGTTGGTTGAAAATGATACAAGTTCAAATATATTTAAAATTTCGAGGAAAGTTTGTATCTGCTTGATATTAAATAATTTTCTTTATATCATAGCATTAGAAAAAAAAAAGGATTAATTTATTTTTCTTCAATCAGTATGACTACGACGAAGTGGACACGTCTGAGCCCCTGGAACCAGCCGGACAAATTCAATTTAGTTTGGAATACGACTTTTATGCATCAACTCTTGTTTTACGGATTATTCAAGGAAGGGATCTGCCCGCTAAAGATATAATTGGTAGGTAACTTCTATTTTTAATAATTTTCACAAATGTTCCTAAATTATTTAATTGATTGATATTGGTCCGAAATCAAATGGTTAACTTCCAGTAAGTAAATTGAGTTATTTTAGTTTATCCTTAAATTTAATATTTTATGTATATATTTTATGTTTTATTTCAATTTGATTTTTAATATTATTTCTTGCATTTACTACGTAGAAATAGTTATTTTTTCTAGAGAAAAATTTTGAAGTTTCCCACCTCTTTTCCAGAGGAAAAATTGCTAAATATCTGCAACCCGCGTATAAGGTGAACCCATCCCCCCAATTTTTTCCGGGCATTTTTAAAACGAACAATATTTAATACAAAATTGTATTTATATTACACCGACATTTTATTTTTGCTTTAATTGAAGTGCACGAAACTGAAACGGCCGAGATCTCATACTCCCAGTATCTGCTTAAATAAAGCTGGTCGTTGTAGCCTGAGCTCAATATTTAAGAAATTTGTAATAGACTATATAGGGAACTAAATATGTGGGGACCGGTCCTTTATCTCACTTTGATGGGCCGGTCCTTTATCTCACTTTGATGGGCCGGTCCTTTATCTCACTTTGATGGGCCGGTCCTTTATCTCACTTTGATGGGCCGGTCCTTCATCTCACTACTTTGATGAGCCGGTCCTTCATCTCACTACTTTGATGAGCCGGTCCTTCATCTCACTTTGATGGGCAGGTCCTTCATCTCACTACTTTGATGAGCCGGTCCTTCATCTCACTTTGATGGGCTGGTCCTTCATCTCACTTTGATGGGCCGGTCCTTCATCTCACCTTAATGAGCCAGTCCTTTTTACTTTAATGAGCCTGTCCTTCATCTCACTTCGATGGGCCGGTCCTTCATCTCACCTTGATGAGTCGGTCCTTTAGCTTACCTCGATGGGCTGGTCTACTCCCACTCCCTGGCGCTCGATAAGCTTTCTACTCGAAGTTTGTCGCCGTCTCCTCCCTATAGGTGGCTCTGTTTTGGTACATATAGAAATTAATTCTTATTTTTGCTACGATATTATATGCATATGGAAAATACAGCAAAGAGCTTAAAATTTCTAATTGGAATTTTCCACGGATTTGCGTGTTTCTATTACGGCACTGTCTGTGGGTGCTTGTTTGTCTGTGCGTTTTTGTTTGTCTGTGCAATGTACGCATGTAGCCGAGAAACTGTCTTTCACGATTTGAGAATTCAGGTCACATATCTCTTATCCTGTTTCTGATTATATTTGGATGCAAAGCGAAAAACATAAGTGAATTTTCTTCCGAAATGGTCAGTGAAATCGAACAAAAGAAGAATAAAGGGACAAATACTCTCAACTATATTATGCAAATGGTTGATTTCCGTGTAAATGTTCACTTGAAAACAAGCACTTCCCTCAATATCTGGTATAAATAGGTGTGACAGTTTTATCGATTTGGATGTGACGTATGATAGTAGCATTATTTTCAATTGCCATATTTGTAATATTGTTTTTTAGGCTTTTTAGGTTTTAGTTGGAGACCAATTGATGCGATATGAGGTACATCGAACTAGGGCATACGTAATCGTTTTGTGAATAGCAGCTGATGTTTTGTGAATATAGCATTTAATTGCTGTTTCACTGTACCTGGTAGTTTAGTCATCTTATGAGATAATTACCAATCTATTTGCTCAATATTGTTCCTGCTTAGGCTGTTCCTGTAAATAAACGTGTTAGTTTTCCAGAAATTTGGACTCATTCTTGTATCCTCAGCGTACACCCACGATTCCAGAGGATACGTTGTAACAATACTCATAATAGTAAGATGAGTAAAAAAGTTCAATTGATGTTTTTAAGTCACTGACTGGTGACAAAAAATTTTGTCATAGTATTGTTTTTGAAAAATTATTTTCCATGAAGCATCTATGTCTAAGGATCTATTATAGACAGAGCTCATAGGATGATCTATTTCAATTCAGCAAGTTTGAGAGGCGAATGGGGATTCATTAAGGATTTCCACTTTTGGTTTATTTTCCATTTCTGGTTAAAAAAATTCATATTATTTGAAACATTTATCTGTCAAGATTAGCTATAGATAGAGCTTATAAATGGTATGGATTTAGTATCATATTCTGGATGAGACTGGGCAGCCTACTAAGAAATTTTACTTCCGGTTTATTTCCTAGTTCCGGTTCAAAATTTTTTAATAATGACTGATGTGGATAATAATGACCGATATAAATAATTAATAAAATTTTACTGAAATATAAATAATGACTGATATGGATACAACATCAAATTCTGGAGGAGGTTAAGAGTCTCAGTAAGCATTTTCACTTCTAGTTCTGGAGATGTCACTTTCCGATTACAAAATTTACAATTTCCTTGAAACATCTTATTTCTCAGAATCTTCTATAGATATAGCTTACATGATGGCTAACGGGAATTCAGAATCAAATTTCGGAGAAGAATAGGGGTTCACCAATTATTTCCACTTCCGGGTCAGAAAAATTTCCTGAAAAATCTATTTCTCAAGAATGGCTATAGATAGACCTTAGACGATGATTGTTACGAATTTAGCATTAAATACCAAAGGAGGTAAGAGAGATCACTAAATATTTCCACTTCCGGTTTTATTTCACTTCCGGTTTACAAAGTTTCTTGAAACATCTATTTCTCCGTATTGGCTAAAGATAGAGCTTAGCTGATAGCATATGGATTCAGCATCGAATTACATAGGGGTTGGGGGGGGGGGTCGCTAAGGATATCAGATTATGGTTCTCGAGATATCACCTCAGGTTATTTTTTTTTCGAAAATTCGTAGGATTGTACGAAAGGAGTATGCAAAAGAGAATAAAAATTCTTAATAGCTTTATAAAAATAAAGTGCAGACACCATTTGCCACCATATAAAGGCCCTTTCATAAATTTCCTGTTCTATTTTTTACACATGGTTATAATACTTACTTTTATTTATCTAGTATCAATATGAAGACTCTGTATAGATGTACTAAATTAGATATTAGAATAAAACAACTTTATTAGTCTTTTGCTACAAGTTAATTAATGATCTAATAGATTGTAAACAAACTTTAAACATTATATCGTTTAATGTTCTTAATAAGTGTGTTGGAGGAAGGTCTTCGGTTGCTAGTGAAAATGTTAGTTGGTTAAATGTCACCATGAACTTTGCTACCAATAAATTTGATAAATAAAATGTATAATAATTATTGTAATGATGTTAATATATTTTGTATGTTTCTAAGCGATTTTAAGGTAGTGTGCGATAATCGTTTGGGTCGTATTAGGGGTATATTTCGTACTAAACTGTTCTTTTATCGTGCCATATGTTTTTGCGCTTATCTTTGTTAGGTTTTGTTTCTCTTGTGTCGGTATACTAGGGATCCTAAGCCTGGTCTGTATATTTATTGTTTAAATAAATAAATAAATATCCCAAATAAACCGTTCTTGAGAAATTCCCTCTTTTTGGAATCTTGAATTAGTTGGAGACAACGTAAGAAGCTCGACATTGCCGAAAAATATAAATTATTTCAAATCTGCATGTTTAAATTTATTTCATACGTTAATCTCATTTAGAAGAACATACATAATGAAAGAATAATCTATTTTTGAGTAAGAAAATTATTTTAAAAAACAATTGATAGATTTATTTATATAGCCGTATGATAAGAATATATTCTTTATCGAATTGAAAACTTCTGTTTTATATTTTATTCCATTACAGTTTCCTTCATCGTTTTCTATCCACTTTTCTGTACATGTTAATCTATTTTTTCTGCTTAGCTTACATTCTATCATGGTGGAATATATTTCAAGAATCGTCTGTGATTCTCGTGGGAAATCGTCAACGGAATGCTCTGAAATTGCTTCAGAGTATTATTTTGGATTTGACATTCAACTCAATAACACATATTGTGAAGTGAAAAGCCGCTTAAAATTGTGTTTGGATTTCCATTTTAAATATTGGAAAACAGAGAATGTTTTATTTTGTAATAGTAAATATAATTCGAAATATAGTAATATATAATAAGTAAATACATTTCGAAATAATGGTAAATATAATTCGAATACAGTAAAAAACTTCCGAAAATAATTAAGAAGGCGATTTAGACCATATAGATGTCATGAAAAAAGAAATATATTTATAAATGGTGTAAACATGAGGCAAATAAAATACGTACTATCCACAATTGTATTGGTGAAGCACAGTATATTTCAAAATTGTTTCATCTGATAAGCATAGATAAATTTGAATGAGTAATAATAAATCATTAAAAGTAAATAGTTTATTATTTCACTAAAAATACATGAATTACAATTAATTTCAAGTAGAGAAAGAAATTATTACACTTTATTTTAATTTTTTAATAGCTATATAGCCAATATCTTTTAGAGAAGACTTAACTGGCTACATTTCTGAAAATTTGAGTTGTAATAAAATGGCAAATCAATCATTTTACAAATTTTATGGGATATAAATCTCTCCAAAGAAGCTAGGGATAATACCGTAGCGACATATTGCATTTTTGCGTGCATTATGTGCAAATAAACTACATTAAGATGAATTTAGTTTAACAGTTTTTTTCCAGAAATTAGTAAACTGTAGAATAAAATTCAGACATGTGAAATGAGCAGCAAATAGGTTTTTAATCCCATCAACAATTGAAGCAAAATATATTTATACAATACCATAAGAAGCATTATTTTATTTTAATCATTTATTATTACTCATTCTAATTTATATATGTTTCGCCGTATTTTGAAATATTCTATGCTTTAAAAATGTTGATTGTACGTTTTTTATTTGTTCCCCTAGTTTACGCCATTTATAAATCTCATTTTACTATAAATATCCATTCGGAATGAAACACTTTCTCGATTAATTTCGGATGTTTGTGATGTAACTAAATGGTATTTACTGTTACAAATAAAATATTACACTTTTCCAATATTTAAAATGGAAATTCAAAGATAATTTTAAGTGAATCCACTTCACGATAACCACCGTGCGTTATTGAATGGCCAAAACGAAAAGAAAATCCTGAAGCAATTTCAAAGCATTCCATTGAAGATGATTTTTCGCAAGAATCGCAGACTATTTTGGTAAAATATTCCATCATGACAGAAAAGGAAGCTCCGCAGAAAAAAGAGATTAACGTCATCATATTAGAGAAAAGTCGGTAGAAAAAGTTGAAAATAACTGTAATGGAATAAAAAAATACAGACATTTCCAATCCTGTAATACATATATTCTTATTATATATGACCTATACACACAAAAATATGTATGCAGTTTTCAATATACTTTTTTCGTATAGATTTAAAATTGTTAGTTATTTTCTCTTTATGTATTCTTTAAAACGATATATATTCGTCTTATCCCATAATATAATATATTTAAAATGCATACTTATTTAAAATATATTGAACTTGTAGATTTCAAATAACTGATTATATTATTGATGTCAACTATTCAAAGTTTCTAAAGAAACGTTGAATCGAACGAAGTTATTGGGTTGCTGGTGTGGCGTGCGATCTTAAGTTGAAGGTAAAGAGCAGCCGTGAGGAATTGCGGTTAATAATATTGTTATCACGTGACTGATGAGGAAATTGAGGCAGAGTTTGAATCGTTCGTCCAACTATGAGGCGCCATCTGGTGGGGAAGTACAGAAAGTACATTTTTATTTACAATGCATACATAATTTTCAGAATGCTTAGTAATTGGAAATAATAGAACGAAGAGACTCCGTCTCCGTCAAGGGCGCCAATGTAGCAAGAATGCGAAAATCACCAACTCATCAGTGCTGGAGTTTGATCCTGGGGTCAAAGCGTGATAGGCCAGCATTGTAGCATTGAGCTAAATTCGTTTCCATCTCAAGGCATTTATAATATACTGTATTATAAGCGTTCTCTAAAAGTACTTGTTCAATGTTTTAAAATAATTTAAAGTTTAAATCTGTTGAGAATTTTTAGTCGAATTTTCAACATCCTTGTGTTAAAGGAGGAATATATATATATATATTAGTTCCACTATATATAAGCGCTGAATTTTACGGAAAATTTAAACATTACGTAAAGTCATGCTATGTATAACGACATTGCAATGATGGGAAGCCACCAATATATCAATACTGTTTTAAAAACTTGAACGACCATCATGGATCTTTGTTAAGATTAACACAAATAATTACAAGGAGAATTTCTTAAAAAATAGCTTAATCGCTGGCAAATTTTAAACAATGAAAATCCACACTTTTCCCGTCATTTTGAATGATCGTACCATGTCTTTGGAATTATCTCATATAATTCAAACGGTATTTCGAATGAGGTACATTAGTATATATATATATATATATATATATATATATATATATATATTTAATATAATAAAAAACATTTTGATATGTTTAATATAGTAGTCCTGAGGGAAATTACATATGAAACCTGCTTCACTTCTATATATAGTTATAGAAAGTTAAAAATCAAGCACTAGAAATATTCTAAATTTTGAAGATACAAAAAAAAATTACCTCGATTTCTGAAATTGAACTATTCAGCACATTTATGTTCCTTTCATACGTAGTTCTACAAATTACGTAAATTTCATTTACAAACTTTTAATTTTGTTTTTAAGTATAGAATTGTTAGATTTTCCCATTTACTTTATAAGTTGACTCAGGATTTTCAATTCCAGAAAAGAGCTATGTTTTCACTTATACCAAACAGTTTATACAGTTCAAAGCAAACAAATTGCACTCTTTTGAGTGACAAAACATTTCTTCTAAGGCTTAATACCACTTGGAATATTAAAAGACGAGAATGATATACATCATCAGAAGAGAATGCAGTAAAACTGCGAAAATACACAAAATAAACGCATTTTCATTGCAATTTCTGTGTTTTGAAATCCAAAAGTGCCCTTCTGACAATGACTCAATCCATCTTTTCATCGCTAGAGTCTAGAGAATAGGTTCACAACCACCACAGTGCTCATTACTTTGGTGTTCTCTTAAGCCATAAATTAGTTTGGGGGGATATGTGACATGTCTTTTATTTTTTTAAGAAAAGCGTGATTAAAATCTTATACTATTTTATTAGATAAATCATAGAAATTTTGAACTGATTTATGTCAAATATGTAATTACGATCATATAGTATGCTTACAAAGCATCCATGAAATTTTACTACGAATAAATTAGAGTAATTGATATCGGAGAAAATTTTAGACGTTTCAGTTATCCGAAGCAACTCAAGTTCTTAGCTCAAGCATTTTGGATTAAAAAATTACAAACTCTGTTTAACATCAAATTTCGTTATTATTAAAAGAATATTTATTTATTAATCTTTAAACCATTTCCTTTTGTTATTTCTCGAAAAATGTGATACTACAGCGTGTTGGTATTCTTCGGAAGAATTTAATATATACAAAGTGCTGGTGATTCTTAGATTAATTTAAAATAATATTGTTACTTTTTATAAGAATTTAACATATTACTGGTGCTTCCTAGATTATTTTAACATAATGCTGATATTCTATATAAATTACTGATGCTCCTAAACATAATATTACTCATAATCCCGAAAAAATTTAACAGAGTACTGGTGCTTACTAGAAAAATCATGTAGTTTTGTTACTTCTTAGAAGAATGTAAAGTAAGTCCGGTGTTCCTTAGATGAATTTGCCATAGTCTAGTACTCGTTGAAGAGGAAGATTGTGGACAACTGGTTTTTCTTATTTATGTAGGACGTATTGGTATAGCTCATCAAATGAAGAAGTAAACTAAAATTTACGATCGGAAACAAAGCAGCAGATAGTAACTTGTTCTTTTATAATCTCAATTTCATAAGTAAAAAACACTTTCTGCAAAGGATAAGAAAAATTTTGAGCAACGTACTTAAGCACAAATAAAATTTAAAAAATAAATTTTATTTGTCCGTAAATATGTTACTCAAGTTTTCTTTACTCAAATTCATAATTTGAAAGTGTTTTATTACTTTTTGAAACTCTTACCATCAAGTCCATAATGAGAGTTAATACGCATCAAATTTTATGCTTCGAAAACGAGCTAGAACATACTTCGTTATTGCTATTCTAACACAGAATATTCTTTAACATTGTATTATAATTAGTTCTATTCAAACGATTTCAAGTGGTATGTATAAAGGTAGAGTGGAAAATTTAAAAAAAAAATTTCAGGATACAATAACACAACATTATTTCAAGTATGAATAATTTACGCACATTATTATCATTTGCTGAATGACAACAAACATATGCACATGTTCGATGCATGTAGGTTAAAGTAAATAGTTAAAATGTCATATTAACAAAACGCCAATATCGTGTGAGACAATAATTCAGTTAGAGCTGGGATAAGATAAGTAGTTCTTCATTGTATGCATTTCTATGACGAAAAGCTCAAAATATTTATTTAAACTATTAATTTTGTAAAAATAAAATATTAGTGCAATGCAAAGTAGAACTGAAACAATAAAGAATAATCCCACGTATTCAAAATTATTTTACCTTTCAATTTATTTTTAACTCCATATGTTCTGCACTCTATCCTACAATTATGAAAAAATACTGGTTAATTATACTCATAATTTGGGAACCCTTAATTTAAAAATAATCAAAAATTCATATAATAAATACTACGCTTTTTTGTTTTGTAATTTAACAATAGCAGCAACTTTACTAACACTAGCGGCACCTAAAAATACTTCTCAAATCATTGTGGCATTTTCAAGCGTTTTATTCATTGGAGTTTTATCTTCTTTCAAACTTCATAATTCGATGATTTGGGTTTGTTTACGTTATTCCGTTTTAATAAATGAAGAAATTACGTTATTCTAAAATACCTTTTTGAAATAGACGCAATATTTTTGTCTATTACACAATATTTTTGCCTTATTTTATAACTTGCAGATGATTAATTAATCTAATTCAATCGGAATACAACTTCCATATGTTTGTTCACCGAAGATAAGCGTACAGTTAGGCCTAGCCGACATTTCGCACTTCCGCCATTAATCTCCTATCACTGGAGGAAGAGAATATCAAAACCGATTTGATGAGGTAATTTTGAGTCGTTTTACTAAGGTAAATAATACTGAACTAGCAAAAAGCCAGGCTATGAATGGACTTATTTTGGATTCTTGGCCGAGATTTAATGTCTCGACAAAATAGCAAGTTCTAAATTCTGAATCTAATTAGCGAAATCTAAATTAACATTGGTGAAATTTTATGCAACCATGCACAGCGAAATTTCATGCCGCATAATGTTTTCTCTAAACAAGCCACATTGCCCGGAAAAGAGTATTCCACAGTTATTTGTTTTATTTATTTCGATTTGCTGCGGTATTGTCTGATAAAACTTTCTAAATTGGCATCAATTTATTTCAAATTGACACAGAATAAGAGAAATCATTCATTAGATAAAATATATTTTAAAATTATTATTGGTGCATATGGATGGTATGCAAAAAATTTTTCTAATTTTAATTTTTCGCAATCTCATACTCTGGGAAAACAGAATAATGTTATTCGTTTTAAATTGCTGTTGAAAAAATTTATCTACCTTCTTTAGGGCTACAAACTGAAAAAAGGCCGCGATTTGACGGGACTCGCGCTGAATGACGGTCTGCGCGCTGTGAAAGATTTCAAATTAAAACTTAATTTAACAAATTATTTTTTTTTCCATTCTTCCATGGGGGAAATTTTTTGAAAAATCGTCTGTCAGATTCACAGAAAATTGTCTTCAAGGGAATGCTATGAACTTCATATTATTCTTTTTTGTTTTGCATTTAGTAATACGAGTTCTTAAAATTTGTTCGGATTTTCATTTTAAATAATGAAAATTGTGAATATGTCATTTCGTTACAGTAAAAATATCTTTGTAACACGAAAATTTTTATAAATTAGGACATCGTTTTGGATTCTATACACATTATAGAATCATTATATTTATAAATGGCTTCATCTAGCAAATAAAAATATTAAAATCAATGGTATACAAATGTATTTATTAACTCTCGTCATTTTTATTGGAGAAGCATAGCATGCTTTGAAAAATTATCAACAGTGAATAATATATTAATTTGAAACAATAATTATAAATTATTAAAATTAAATAAAATTGTTTGTTTTGCATTATAAGTTGAATGGCATTTACTTACAAGAAGAGAAATAAATTGAAATCACATTTGCTTTCAATTTTTATATTAACTGTATAGTAAAATGACAGGTATAAAAGCAAAATTATGATAAAATAGCATAGCATATAGAAACTTTTTCTATTGTAATACCAGTGCCATAATAGGAAACTTTGTAATTACTACACGTATTAGCGATAGAAATTTTGACTATTGTTTTTACTATTGTTTGACTATTGTTTAGACTATTAGTTTCACTAAAAATACTTCTTTGCAACATCTATTTCACAAGATTAGCTATGGGGATTAAATGATGACTGATATTAATTCAGTATCAAATTCTGGTACTGAATGATTTACTGAGAATTTTCACCTCGGTTTCCTCTTCCACTTTTGGTTCAAAAATAGTTCTTGAAACATCTATTTTTAAGATTAGTTATAGATAGAATTTAGATGATCACATATGAATTCAGCATAAAATTCCTGAAGGGAAAGGGAATTCACTAAGGATTTCCAATTCCACGGGGTTTTTTACTTTCTGTTAAAGAAAAGTCTTGGAAACATCTACTTCTCAAAATTTCCTATAAATAGAGCCCAGATGGTAAATTACCGTCATGCAATTGACACACTATTTATTTTATACACACTGTTTTTGTCTTATTTTATAACTTTCAGACGATTAATTCAAGTTTAAACCAGAATAAAACTTCGATATGCTCACCGAAGACAAGCGTATAGTTAATTATTCCTAGCTGACACTTCGCACTTTCGTCATTATTCTCTGGTCACTGGAAGAAGAGAATATCAAAAGCGATTTGGTGAGATAATTTTGAGTCGCTTTACTAAGGTAAATAAATACTGTACTAGCAAACAGCCGGTCTTTGAATACACTTATTTTGTATTTTTCCGAGATTCAATGTCTTGACAAAATAGCAAAGTTGCGCTCAATTACTCTAAATTAGCATTAATGAAATTTTAAGCAGCCATGCGCAGCAGATTATCATGTAATACGTTTTTTCTAAGCAAGCCACATTGCCCAGAGGGGGGGGGGGACATTCCACAATTATTTGTTTTATTTATTTCAATTCGCTGCGGCCTCATCCAACACAGCTTTCCAGATTTGAAAAGGAGAACGTGAAATTATACGAAATTAAAGAAATAATTCATTACATAAATTATACTTTTAAATTATTATCGGAACATATGGACGGTATGCGAAAAATATTTCACTTTTAATTTTTCACAATCTCACACTGTTGTTGTTGATTGAAACCCAGACCGTCCGACCTACCAGAAAGGTGTAAGGTAACTATTTGGACGGTCGGGAAGTGCCACCCAATTTAGACCGGAACCCAGTGGGGGAGGCATCCACAGGGACCGTACCCTCCTTCCCCTACCACCAACCTCTCGGAAGGACTTACGGACCCACATGTTTAACGTGATCGTACTCCGCATGAACACGGCGGCAGTTCTGGCAGCGGCGAGAATCGCGCGCTAACCACTGGGCTGCCGCGCCCGAAAAGAGCCAACAACACGCGGTTTTCCCAGGTGGTCACCCACCAAAGTACTAACCGCGCCCGATGCTGCCTGACTTCGGTGATCTAACGAGAACCGGTGTTTTCAGCACGGTACGGTCGTTGGCACAATCTCACACTGTGGGAAAACAGAATAATGTTATCCGTTTTAAATTGAAGTTGAAAACATTTATCTAGCAAGGCAAAAAACCGGGATTTGACGGGACTTGCGCATATGAAATCTGCTCGCTGTAAAAGGTTTCAAATTAAAACTTAACAAATATTTATGGAATTAGGCGTATAAAAATTTAATTTCAATATTTGAGAATCTTAATATAAAAGAGACTATAAGTTTTTAGAATTTAGATGTTAAATTAAAGAAATTAGAAGACGGAAAACAATAAAATCAAAGTAACACATTTAAATCACAAAAACATATTTAATATACAGGATCACGTTTAAATCCCAATGTGTGCAAGTGCATACGTTTCGATTAGCTGCTTAAAAACAGTTGTTTGCTTGTTGTTTGTATGAAGCATAGTGAGTATGCGCGATATAAAAATGGAAGTTTAACCTGTTCGAGTTAGTTTTAATTATTGAAATTATGATTCTGCACATCAGTGTGCAATTTATCATCATCCGACCTATTGTAGTTTTCCCAGTAAAAGGGATCACAAAATTCAGGCAAATATTGATTTCGCTTCGTTAGGAATGGAAACCATGTTTTTTTCACGGATACTCACTAGTACTTAAATATTGGCAACTGCTTCAATATTTTCGGACGATCGTTTGGTATTCGATTATATACTGCGAATTGTCCTTGTGATGTCATTGTTGTACTCATGTGTAGTAGCTGTTGTTGAGACCCAGACCGTCCGACCTACTAGAAAGGTGTAAGGTAACCGTTTGGACGGACGGGAAGAGCCACCCAATTTAGACCGGAACCCAGTGGGGGAGGCATCCACAGGGACCGTACCCTCCTCCCCCTACCACCAACCTCTCGGAAAGACTTACGGACCCACATGTTTAACGTGATCGTACTCCGCATGAAGACGGCGTCAATTGTGGCAGCGTGCAAATCCAGCGCAAACCACCGGGCAGCGTGCAAACCACCGGGCTACCGCGCCCGAAATGTGCCAACAGCACGCGGTGTTCCCAGGTGGTCTCCCACCCAAGTGCTAACCGCGCCCGATGTTGCTTGACTTCGGTGATTTAACGAGAACCGGCGTTTTCAGCACGGTAGGGCCGTTGGCACTCGTGTTGTTGTTGTTGAGACCCAGACCGTCCGACCTACCAGAAAGGTGTAAGGTAACTGTTTGGACGGTCGGGAAGTGCCACCCAATTTAGACCGGAACCCAGTGGGGGAGGCATCCACAAAAACCGTACCCTCCTTCGCCTACCACCAACCTCTCGGAAGGACTTACGGACCCACATGTTTAACGTGATCGTACTCCGCATGAACACGGCGGCAGTTGTGGCAGCGTGCAAATTCAGCGCGCAAACCACCGGGCTACCGCGCCCGAAATGTGCCAACAGCACGCGGTGTTCCCAGGTGGTCACCCACCCATACTAACCGCGCCCGATGCTGCCTGACTTCGGTGATCTAACGGAAACCGGTGGTTTCAGCACGGTACGGCCGTTGGCCCTGTTGGCACTCGTGTGTAGTAGTGCATTTTTTCGTAAATCTAACACAGTAAAGTATTTCGTAAATCTAACAACTTTCTCATATGCACTACGTGGAGACCTACGTACTGGACTTGTTCTTGTAATTCAAGTAATCAAATATATATACATTGTAGACCAATTTGAAATAAGCTGCTATTAATGCATGTACTTATTTGGAAACGATTTTAAATATAAAACTTTTGTATAAATTTGGATGCACTGTGATAATCCTGTTTTCATTCTTAAGATCCACAAGAAATTATAAATTTATATTTATACCAGGTTTGTGTAAAAGTAGAACGGCAATTCATATTCTAAAATACATTTGAATGTAAGAAATCGTAAATAAAAATCTATTTTTACAAAATTCGTATCATACATAATTTTCTCTTTGACGATAAAAGATGAAATCTGCATAACAGAAACGAAAAATGCAATACTTTATTTTATTGTATTCTGGTTGTTTTCGATACTTTTTCATTCGTCTTTCTCCGTAAGATGGCGTTAATCTCTCTTGCGGCAACGATTTCTACGGTAGAATCATTTTCTAAAATCTCCTATATATCTCCTGGGAAATTTTATTCCTCAGCTTTAAAATTGCTTAAGGGCGTTCTTATTCTTGGAATTCAAACATGTTGAGAGGATATTGCGAGAATTGTGTTCGGATTTCCATTTTTTTTAAATACTCAAAACTGAAAATACGTAATTTCGTAACAGTACATAGAATGTTGAAGAATGAAAAAAAATTCGAAATCTATCGAAAAGGTTCTTGAGAACATATATAGCTATAGCGAAAAACTTACATTTATTAATGACTAGCAGGTATATGCGGCATTTTTTTAAATTTAAAATATGCGGAGATTACAATAGTGCTCTAAATGATATAGTTCTTTAAAAAATTCAATTACAAAAGTTAATTTTGTTCCTCTAAAAATAATATACAAATTTCTGTTCTCGCTATTTTAAAAATATATTTACAAAGCATATGAAGCTTGGTCAACTTATTCGAACAGGATATTTCTACCTGTATCAGTTTTATCCTGTTTTAACAATCAATTAAACACAATAAAAAATACATGAGTTTAGAAGTTTTCACCAAAATAAAACAGATGACTTGATATTGAAAATATCCATAATTTCCGTTCTCTTATATTCCGTCGTAATGAAACCAAATTAAAAACATTATACTAATCATTTACAAAATTCATTTTTATATCAATTTCTTTATTATTTTAATGTTATAAACTGAACAAAATTCTCTGTTGTATAAACATATTTAATTAAATTCTGCTGCTCAGCAATATGACATCATTTCTATTCAAAGACATTTTCAGAAAGAAAATCACCTGGAGAATGCTACAAGTATTTCTATGGAAAGTTTAATTTTACGGTTTTATTAGTATATCGATAACCCCTAGTCCTAGAAATTCGAAGCATAGACAGGGGGTACCCGTAGTAAAATAGAGAACAACCATATATAATTTGAAAATAAATTTGGCAAAAATTGTGGATTTTTATACGGAACAGACAAACAAGCAAAGAATCAAACTTTAAATTTTATATAGACATAACTTACGAATAAAACAATCAAAAGGAAATCGTATACTTGTATATGATTAACGCACCATTGCCATTTTCATTTAGGAAGCATAGTAGGTTTTTTTAATTGTGAAGAATAATTTAATTATCTTGAAACCTTAATTAATGAGATATGTTATAAATAAATGAAGTATATTTTTTGACGTTATAAAGTATGAATGATAAACACTATAACACGTAAAAAGCGGAATTGTAAATTAAAGCACTGTGATGTTGGGTTTTGACTTGTAAGACTCAATTTTCAGTTTGTTTCTATGGGTACATTTAAAAGTTGAAAATATCGAAGATATTTATAAGAAAAAGTATCGAATATATTTATAAGAAAATAATTTTCGCAAAACTTCCATCATACGTTATTTTAACTAAGCATTAACTATGCATTTTTTGTGCGCAAACAGAGAAAAATCTGCATAAAATCGTAAATTTTAATATTTTTTTTTATTCTGTTACAAGGTTTTTCAAACATTTTAAGCCTTTTTTTCCCCATGGTAGCGTTAATATCACATTTTTTACAGCAAAGGTTTCGTTTTCCCACGGTGGAATATTTTGCAAAAGTCGTGTGCGAGATTCACAGGAAATTGTCTTCACGGAATGCTTTGAGAGTATTCTTCAAGAGTATTTAATATATCTCTTTGCATTTAGTAATACGAGTTCTCAAAAGTGTGTTTAGATTTGTATTTTAAAATTGTCAAAAAATGTTTCCTTTACTTAAATTAGATATAAATGTTAAACTAGATGCTTACTTAATTATTAGATATAAAAAATATACCAAATATTACATATAAAAAATTATACCGAAAGCCTATTTTCGCTAAATTCTCATCAATCCCGATTTCCTCTAAAATACACGATTTCTTTTAAAATGAGCACAAAAATTTATTTGAGTTGTCTATAATAAATGTAAAATTTTTGTATATATAATAGACTTTTGATCATCTAGGCCTTAATATTCTTCCCTCAACCGGTTGGAGTAAGTGAGATAGTATGGTACGTAATATCGTGTTTGTTTCCCATTATCCTATGTTTCTCTCATAATTTATTCTTTTTAAATACTATAGTATTTAATGTTACAAGCATTTAATGTTACAAGTTTACTGTGCGTATGCTCACAGTAAACTTGTAACATTAAATGCTTTTCTCTAATTTATTCTTAAGTACTACACACAGTAAATTTGTAACATTAAATGTTTCTAGTTTATTTGTTTTAAATACTTCACACAGTAAACTTGTAACATTAAATACTTCTCTCTAATTTACTCTTTTTAAATACTACATACAGTAAATTTGTAACATTAAGTGCTTCTCTCTAATTAATTTGTTTTAAATACTACACACAATAAACGTGTAACATTAAATGTGTCTCTCTAATTTATTATTTTTAAATACCACACACAGTAAACTTGTAACATCAAATGCAATAAAGAATAACATTAAAATAATTTATGCATTATCAATAATCAGCACTCTCGCTAATATGGCATACCCCAATGCAAGAATTGGCCAGATTAGTAAGAGTTTACTGTATTTAAAATAACTGTGACTAAGAATAAATTTTAGTTTTATACATCTATAGGTTTACTAACCTATAGGCAAATGAATAAGAAATTCACGAAGAAAACAATTCTCGCAATGCTTAAATTACACCTGATTCCTTCTATGTTTAATTAATGGGATAAAAGAGAAAGTCTACATTACAGGGGGAAGGATAATTAAATATTTTATTATATTTTATTAGTGGTGTTTAACGTATTCTATCTTCTTTTCTCCATATAATGATGCAAATATCTCTTTTTTGCCGCAAAGTTTTTATTCTTCCACGGAGAAATATTTTATACCAAAATCGTCTGCAAGTCTCATGGGAAATTTTCTTGAACGAAATGCTTTGAAATTGATTCAAAGTATTCTTTTTGGTTTGAAACCCAATAATGCTGGGTGGTTTTTGGAAAGTGGGGCTATTTTTAATTGTATTTGAATTTCTATTTTATATATGGAAAACTAAAAACATGGTTACAGTAAATACAATTTTAATCGATTAAAATCTGCTAAAATTGTGTATGCATTTTAAGGGTGAAACTTATATTAAGTAAAAGTGAGATTGATAAATTCCATATACTGGTAAGTAAGTTCAATCGAGAAAATATTTATCGAGAATTACTTTGGTTGACTTTAGAAGTTTTAGGGGAAAATAAGTTTGGCATTTTTTTACAATCGTAAACATACCCCATTTTTATTTAGGGCGTATGACGCCCGCGTTGTACAATAGGCGTAGTTGCGACTGGAAAAAATGGAGAGTGGAAATGATTTTTGGTCAAAACAGGAAATTGAGTAGTGTTTTTTACATCTTTATTATTAGCGTTGCGGGTTTTTTTAGGATCCGGTAAATGCCGTGTAATTCGGTCTAGTTTTTTATGTGTGTCCAATAAAAATGGTATAAATTCTATTGTTATTTTGCTTTTACCCTGATGTGTAAGTGCAAATCGATGATAATATTCGAGTTCATAAAACACAAAACCGCTTATAAGGGGTGTCCCCCAAAATATAGAAGACACTCCTATTGCAGATATCAACATCTATCGACCTATTTGGCGCTTAGTTTACGCTATTCAGCATGGAATATCCGATATCTGCAATGACAGTAAGAAACATTCTATAAGCGACAATTTTTGCCAACTTATGGGGATTGACGATTTCAGTCCTTCCACATGGCAGGCATAAAATCCATATAAAATTTAGCTCAGGCACGAAGCTGCTAAGAAAAAGTTTGGTACAGTTTTATGAACTTTGTCTTTGCAGTCTCGTGAAGCTTGGGCTAAATTGTATATGAATTTTATGCCGATCACGTGGAAGAACTGAAAATGTCAGTTTGTCATAGAAATTTGCAAGAATTGTGACATATTGCAAGTTTCTTGTTGCCATTTCAGATATCGGCTATTTCATGCTGACGAGCGCAAAATGAGCTCGAAATCGATCCATGGATACTGGTATATGCAATGGTAGTGTCTTCTATATGTATTCCATACTACTTAGGATCCCAAAATTGCTTCTCAATGGATCTGCGACGCTACAAAACATTTGAAGCCGCTGGTGTCGAGAAATAAAACACATCACCAATTATCTATGGACACAGACTCATTGATTGAATAGTTTTGTCAAAATCGATTTCATAGTTTCGGAGGTACATTGCTTAAAATCGTTTTTCGAATATAAAGATCTCATGTATTGCGTATATTAGATAACTCATTTGTCATTTTCTACTTTCTAGGTACCAGCGATCCCTATGTTAAAGTCACCCTACTACCAGATAAAAAGAGAAAGTTAGAAACCAAAGTAAAGCATCGGACACTTAATCCTAGATGGAATGAAACATTTTACTTCGAGGGTAAGACTTTTCACATAATAATATACCTGTGTCTTGTAATTATAGGTATAAAAGTTGCTAACAAAATTAATTCTAAATTCATGCTGTTTGAAATTAAATGTGGAAGAAAAAATCATAAACAATTTATATAGCAACTTGAATTACTCATAAACGTTTATTGTACTAAGTAGTTATCACGTAGCCGTTGACGGTTTACCTGATGCTTTATTTTTTATTAGTATGCAAACCGATCAAATACAGGGGAATTAATACACTTATTAATAAAATCTTAATTTAATTTTTTAAGTTATATTTTATGTGATAATGCATAATGTTTAGAGCCGGAAACAGTGGCTTTAACCGAATATTACTAAGTCACGTAGTGGATATTATAAGTGCGCAACATTTGAGTTCTCTAGATCACAGGGGAACGATTTTTAAATACACCCTGCTCCATTTTGTAATATATACGTACTATATATGTGCAAATATTTAGCCTCTAGAATATCTGGGGCATCTTGGAAGGTTTAGAAATACTTTTCGGGAAGTTTTTCATTTTCTCTATCCCCGAGGAGGGGAATTAAAAATCCGGCTCCGTTTGGTTCGGTCCCGCCATTGATACTATACGTATGCGAAGTTTCAGAATTCTAGAACACTGAAGGACTTCTGTAGGATCTGTAAACATGTTCGAACACCCCCTTTCATTCTTTCCGACCTCGGGGCAGAAATCGATTTCAAGTTCCTTTTTTTTCTATCCCGTGATAGATACTATGATTTGAAAATATTTAGCTTGTTATACACACCGACAGAAGGGGGGGGGGGATTCTACCGATCTGGAAAAACTTTTCAAAAATCATTAATTTTCTTCATCTCCGGGGAGGGGAATAGAAAATCCGACTCGGTTGGGTACTGTCCCGTAATCAGTATTATATATATGTGTTTAAAAATCCAGCTTTTTAGGTCACAGGGAGCTTCTGTAGTGTCTGAAAAGACATATAGACTCCTATTTTGTTGCCACCGAGGGGAAGAAATTGAATATCAGGTTCCGTTAAGTTCTTTTCCATTGTGGATACCATAAATGTGCAAAAATTCAGTTCTCTTGGTCCCTGTCGGGATTGTGGAGGGTTAGGAAAGACAAAAGCACGTTAGGTAATGATTGTATAGATTTATTATATAAATGGGAAAGACAAGGGGCATCATGCGTAAGAAAAGGGTCATCATTCGTAAGAATAAGCAAAACAAATAGAGGAGAGTAGGACAAAATCGGGTAGTTAATGCTTATACCCCTGCAGCTTTAAAGTGGATTGAAATCAAAGATAGTCTTTTCGTACCACGGAGTCTGTTTTCTAATGATTATATTGTCCAAAATTTTCTCAATATGTAATAAATATCTGTACAATATTTTTAATCTATTTTGTGTCAAATTATAATGCATGAGCAAAGAGCTCGATTTGGGTAAATGTTGGAGTCAAGTCAGGTGTGTATTTAAGTTAAAGTAAAACTTTTTTGGCATTCAAAAAATTTAAATTTATTTTATGTAAATTAAAAAAGAATGCATAAAACTTTATGTATACGGTGTTTGATATAGTATCCTCGACATGAACGCTTGTTGACATTGTTGAGATCCAGACCGTCCGACCTACCAGAAAGGTGTAAGGTAACTGTTTGGACGGCCGGGAAGAGCCACCCAATTTAGACCGGAACCCAGTGGGGGAGGCATCCACAGGGACCATACCCTCCTTCCCCTACCACCAACCTCTTTGAAGGACGTACGAACCTACATGTTTAAAGTGATCGTACTCCGTGTGAATACGGCGACAGTTTTGGCAGCTGAGGGAATCGAACCCGGGCCTACAGAGTGCAATTCCCGCGCGCTAACCATTGGGCTACCGCTCCCCAGGTATGAATGCTTGTGGAAAAGTCTAAAAAATTAACAATAAATTAACATCAAATTAAAAATAAATAGTTCATTCTTGGTTTCCAAACTCAAATAGAAATACAGGGTCTTTCAAAAGTCCGTATAAACTTTCAAAATTCATTAAATATAAAAAGTCATCGCACTGAGGTACAGTTTGTACCATAAGTATTGTTAGGACGGGGGGGGGGGGTTCTTTGAGGTGAAAAAATTTTGCAGTTTAAAAATCACCTATAGGTGGCGCTGAACGCATTTGAAAGATAAAGAAAAGAACCTACTGTACGTGTCAAATCGTGTGACAAGCCTGAGTAACTCTGAACAGGTGATAGGATCTTTTCATTTCTTTAGATTTTTCCTAAATCGAAATTTTCGCGAAGCATGTGATGCTGATTCTCCGCTCACGTAATACAGCTTCACTAACAAGGCTTCCTCGGTTATAGTTAACATTCTCGCAAAAACTTCTTCTTTGCACAGTTTACTAATGAATCAAATGAAGGATCTACAGAGCACTACAGCTCTTTTATAACAGCCTGATTTGCATACTTCTGGAAGATGTATTCGGGTAAGCGCCACCTATAGGTGATATTTTAAACTACAAAATTTTTTCACATCACCCCCCCCCCCCCCCCCCCCAGTCCTGGAAATACTTATGGTACAAACCGTACCTCAATGCGATGATTTTTCGATTTTTAATGAATTTTTAAAATTTATACGGACTTTTGAAAGACTGTATGTCATCCGCTTCTACATCGCTGAACACTTTGTGAGTTAAATGGCCACTTCGTGAGTTAAATGGCCACTTGAGTTAAATGGCCACTTCGTGAGTTAAATGTTCGCTTCGTGCAATAAATTACCACCACTGACCACTTCCACTGCCAATACCACTGCCCACTTCGTGCATTAAATACCACAACTGAGCTTAAATGCACAATTGGGGTTCAGAACCGGGACCGGCCCACGAGAAGTATTCTATATGACCTTGCTGTCTCATATTGAAAAGAAAGCAGGATGCCATTGAAGTTATATGCTATACTCTACCTGCGAGTTTAACTATACATTTAATTTATAGCTGATTAAATAAAGAATACAATATTATACTCACCAATTGTGTCTTTGTAGTAGATTTGTTGAAGGATAACTCCAAAGACAGGGTAGATATTGTAACTTTTCCATCAATTTGTTTGTAGATAATCTTTCATTTGATCTCTCCAAACAATAAATGGCTATATGCCGATGCAATTGAGATCCAAACAATTTAAGGAAAAGAAGTCTAATATACCGCTTATTCTGATATAACACGATGGCAATTTTTGTCTCTCGAGTAAAATCCAACGTTACAGTGCAGTTCAATATACCGCGGTTAAGCTATAACGCGATATGAAGCCTGTCCCACTGACAACCGCGCAAAATCGAACTCTCACTGAACAACTAATACAATAAGTTTTATTGAGCTGTCATCAGATGGCAGGACTACTTTAGCCTAAAACAGCAATACCCAGAATGACCAGCTTACACGGTTACTGCTTAGAGAAGATCGGAAGGAAAGAAACATTTGACTGACGAATTATTTTTCAACTCTTCGACCGGCCGCTGTTAGCGAGAAATCAAATAAAACATTAACGGTTAATTCAAAATCTATTCAGCATAATTCCTTTGTTTTGGGAGCGTTTGTTATTGAACTACGCACTAAAAACACATGGGTATAGACACACTAAAACTGAGTTTGCTGCCACTAGGATGACACTTTAAGCAAGTAAATTTCCAGTTACACATTTAAACAGGTGCCTATATCTAAATTAATGCGTTATTTTTATCTTTTATACAATAATTGCACAGAATAATGGATACATTTTATTTTGTGCTGATAAGACCGTTTTAAATAGTTCATTTTACGCACCTGTTTACCTGCTACCCACTTGTTTACCTGCTTAAAAGGGTTCTTTAAGAGTGACCCATTCAAGCAGGTAAACAAACGCGTAAAATAAGCATCTCATGTTATCTCTTTACTTACCGCACAATTCCCATATAAATGAAGAAAATAACACATTCCTATAAATATTTATATCGAACCTTTTTAAGTACATAACTGGCTGGAAATTTACCTTCTTAAAAGTGTCATTCTAGTAGCAGTAAATCTCGTTTTTTTGCGAGATTTTACCAGTATGTTTGTAGTAAGTAGGCAAGGTGCAGAATTTTTAAAACGATAAGTGAAGAATTCACAAAATCCAATATACAAAAAAATATGTAATTTAGTTTGTCTGTTTAGAAGTGGTGGATTTCATGAGTGTCATTATAGAACAACAACAATCATTCTTGAGCGTTACACATACAAAGGATAAAATACTATTACCATGGGTAACACACTACCTATTTCACGTGAAATCAAACAAGAAAGATCAAACATGCTTAAAGCATTGATTATGAAACACTTTCCAACTTCAATGCAATTTTATTTAAACAAGTCTCAAATGCAATACATTCCTCGGTAATATTTTGAAATTTATCACAATACTGCATTAATTTATTATATTTGAAAACTTAAACCTTCATCGAAAAAAATGAACTTCATTCAAATGACGGCATTGAAATATAAATTGCCTGGTTTAAACATCTCTAAAATGTTATACATTCCTCGGTAATAGTTTTAGAATTATCATAATACTACGATAATTTATTATATTTAGAAACCTTCATCGAAAACAACTGAAATTAATTCAAATGACGTCATAGAAAAAATAACACGCCTGGATCTCTGTATAAAAACAGGATTTCATTCATAACTTTCTCCCATTCATTTCATTCATCACGAAACTATAATAATTTATTTTATTTAAACATTTTGCTTAAGACCATGGAGCTACAAAAAATTAATCTCTATGCTTGAAACTTCATCGAAAAAAAACGTCCTTCTGTTTATGAAATCAATAATTATTTCATTCAAATCAGCCATGCAGACTCCATGGACTCAATTATTTTGTGTTAAAAAAATACAGGAATTCTAATACAACTCATTCTATATATTTTGCTGTTTACATTTTACATAGGTGAAAAATAGGCTTCGTTGTAGAAATAATCAAATTTAGAAGAGCATTTAAACTCAAATATATTGTCATTGCGTTGTTTCAGTATGTAGATGCACAGAATTTAAGCAAAAATAAAGTCGTTTTAGGACGGATACAACACTCAATATGAATTAAAAAGAACTTAAAAAAATCACGATTTTGAAACAAGATGGATGCCATATATCATTTTGAAGTGGGTCATGTGATCGTTTCATATCATGGTCACATGATCGTTTCACATAAGAGGTGTCATTATTATTTTAATTTTTATTTAAAAAACTACTGAATATATTTCGCTGAATTTTTTTTTATATATTTTATGGAACAATTTGACTATTACCTAAAATTTTCGAAGCAATTTGTGAATTTTAAATCCGCTTAAAAAATGTTTGAAAAATTGGGTCCCATAGGGCTCAATGTATTTCATTTTTTCGACCCGGGTTCAATCCAAAACTAATTGGGTGGTATTATTCATTTATATTCCCATAGGTCCCACAGACCGTCTGAACAACATACTAAAATTTCATTTTGATTAAGTCATTTTTACGGCAGTTATCGCGCTAACGGACAGACAGACAGACAGACAGACAGACAGACAGAATGAACAAAGTCATAAACACTTCAACCTTGTTGTAAAGTGTTAAAAAGTAAATTTCTGAGCACTCAAATAGTTTGTTCCATATCAAAATCATGCTCCTGATGCATTTTTCAGGTTTTCCTCTCCACAAGCTTCAGAAATCGATTCTTCACCTGAACGTCTATGACTGGGACCGCTTCAGTCGCGACGATCCGATAGGTGACGTTTACTTGCCTCTTGCCCAGGTGGATCTCACTCAGAAACCCACCTTCTGGAAGGCACTGAAACCGGCCGAGACATGCAAGGTATCCAACTGCCATATGTTCAAATATATATATAAATAAATAAAAAATGAAGTATTTTAATCGAGAACTATGCATAAGCTACTGTACGTACAAAAAAAACCCCATCTCTAGCATATCTGTTACAAATGAGTAACTATAGACCAAGACTAAGGATAAAGATAGAAGGTAACATATCACTACAATGGAAAGGGGGATGAGAAGGATATTAGGATACAAAAATCACAATTAAAAAGTATATAAATATAACTAAAAATGAAAAAGAAAATACGGCAAAAATGAGAAAAGGCAATAATAATTAGCTGAAGATAAAAGATTAAGACATATCTCCCATCTCAGAAAAACCCATCTCTAGCATATCTGTTACAAATGAGTAACTATAGACCAAGACTAAGGATAAAGATAGAAGGTAACATATCACTACAATGGAAAGGGGGATGAGAAGGATATTAGGATACAAAAATCACAATTAAAAAGTATATAAATATAACTAAAAATGAAAAAGAAAATACGGCAAAAATGAGAAAAGGCAATAATAATTAGCTGAAGATAAAAGATTAAGACATATCTCCCATCTCAGAAAAACCCATCTCTAGCATATCTGTTACAAATGAGTAACTATAGACCAAGACTAAGGATAAAGATAGAAGGTAACATATCACTACAATGGAAAGGGGGATGAGAAGGATATTAGGATACAAAAATCACAATTAAAAAGTATATAAATATAAATAAAAATGAAAAAGAAAATACGGCAAAAATGAGAAAAGGCAATAATAATTAGCTGAGGATAAAATATTAAGACATATCTCCCATCTCAGAAAAACCCATCTCTAGCATATCTGTTACAAATGAGTAACTATAGACCAAGACTAAGGATAAAGATAGAAGGTAACATATCACTACAATGGAAAGGGGGATGAGAAGAATATTAGGATACAAAAATCACAATTAAAAAATATATAAATATAAATAAAAATGAAAAAGAAAACACGGCAAAAATGAGAAAAGTCAATAATAATTAGCTCAAGATAAAAGATTAAGACATAGAGAACAATCAATTGAAACTACACAAAAAATGGCGGTTAGTTCGAAATTGCATTCTCATCAGGACAGCCATACAACTCGAATTAAACCCGATAGAATAGCCAGTTTCTGACAATGGCGATAGTATTTAACTATATATATATATATATAAGATTTAAAATGAAAAAAGAAAATATATAGGTGGAATGATTGTGTTTAGAGGTTGCAGAAAGGTCAAGGGGGATTGCGACCCCTATTTCCTGGTTAGAAGCTAGCTCTGACTTCATGAAAACGCTCCCAGAGACTCTGCACGCCCGAAACAACAATCGATCATGCCCGTGGGGAAAAAATGGCCGAATCCCAGACAACATAAAAATGATCAAAATAGCAAAAAAATTGGAAATTTTACTAATCAGCAAGACGAGAACATGAAAGAGTTGCATAAAATATGCTTTCCTATTCGAAGTTTATACGCTTTATGCAACTCTTCCATGATTCTCGTCTTGCTGGTCAGTAAAATTTCCAATTTTATGGTTATTTTGATCATTTTTATGTTGTCTGGGAGTCGGCCATTTTTTCCCCACGGGCATGATCGATTGTTGTTTCGGGCGGGCAGAGTCTCTGGGAGCGTTTTCATGAAGTCAAAGCTAGCTTCTAACCAGGAAATAGGGGTCGCAATCCCCCTTGACCTTTCTGCAACCTCTAAACACAATCATTCCACCTATATATTTTCTTTTTTCATTTTAAATCTCATATTTCAAGACTCTGATAGTGCGGCAATTTGCGCCTTTCTCTTTCTTGAATTTCATACTTTTTGGGATTGTATTTATATATATATATATATATATATATATATATATATATATATATATATATATACGGGGCAATCATATACAGGGATGAGGCCAAGGTTCTTTAACACTAAACCTACCGATATTTAATGTATACCTATTTCTACCACAGCGGGTCAAATGACCCGTATTCAAATAGTCATATATTTTAACGATGTATGCATAGCAAAAATATACCATTTAGTACAATTTGTTGGTTGAATAAAACCATTTTGTCCATTGTCCAAATAACGGTTCTAATTTGTTTATTTATTCAATTAAAAATATGGAATAAAAATAAGAGAATGTGAGAAATTTTGCCAGAAAGTTTAAAAAGGGTCATTTGATCCGTCGTGGTAGGTTAAGTATTAATATAAGGTTGGACACTCAGCCCGGCAACCAGTCGAAAAGGTGTTAGCTTGACGTATTAAAATATGAAATAACTGTAAAACTAATTTGAATTTTAAAAATCTTTCCGAGACGTATTCTCCTGAAACCTGAAATACCCCCATACTAAATTTCGTTGCTGTCCGACGTTTAGATTTCCTGCCGCAGACGACAAGCAGACACACAGACACAGACATACAATTTCTTAATAGATCAAGTTAATTGCTAGATTACTGGAATTAATTTACTAGAATTAATTACCAGAATAAATTACTCGGAGTTGCCAAGTCCTAAATAAGCTACCGCTACTTAAATAATACATTTACAGAATCGCCTCTTCAAACCGCCTCAATCATTTCCGCCAGTTCATTTCCTTCTCCAGTTTCAAATCAAAATTCAAAGCATGCGCTATGCAAAACTAAACGGATTTCTTTCTCTAGAAGTGAAGGCATGGCACTGCCCAGTGAGCATGGGCATGTTCACTGTGCAGTCCACTGGGAAGAAAACTCCACACTTCATCGAGGGAATTTCATTTGCTTAAAAAACGGTAAAAAATAAAATAGTGCAGTAATTAAAAGAAATTATTAGAATGCAAAGATATGCACTCAACTTCCAGACAAGTTATGTAATTGTTGCCGATCCTCTTTTTCGGGGTGCGGCGAAACAAGTATCAGATAACCTAAAAATGGAAATTTCGATGTATTTAAAAAATAAATAAATAAATATTGAAGAGTTGTTATACGGATTCAATTCAAAGATCAATGGAAAGAACGCTTTTCGGTCTTTCCGGTGGTTTCAAGATGGAAACTTTGTGAGAATAGTTTAGATTGCCAAGGAACCGATTTGTGAGAAAATCGTGCAAAGTCGTGCGAAAAAATAAGATAACTGAAAAAACTAATTCAAATTAAAAAAAAATTTCGTTGAGCCGTAATTTTTCGAGTCCTGAAGTACCTTTGTATCAAATTCCGTTACTACCCCTCGGTTAGATTTCCCGCTACAAACACACACACATATTAGGTAAGAATATAATAATTTGGTATCACGTCTGATTTCAACTAAATAAAAGTTAAATAAGAGTAAAATGCGAGTTAAAAGAGGCTTTTTTTTTAGAGGTCATCACCCTATTTCCTCCCTCTAAAAAAGCCTCTTTTAATGCTTATTTTAATCCCGCATTTAATGTTTGTTCTTCTATCCCTGCTTTGACTGGTGAAATTAATTTTATTTTTAATCTTGACCATGAGGCTGCTTATTCTTTTGAGTTTATGCATAAGATTTTCGCCCATGTTCGCCGTAAATTTACACAAATTGATACTAAACTTGTTGCTTTAAAAGATCGTTTATCTTATAAATCTAGTTTTCCTTACCATCCTAAGATCTTCCGTCCCTTTATTCAATTCTGTCATGAATTTGGCTTGAAGCCTGCTCATTCTAATATTACCATTTTATTTAACCGTATTCGTTCTGATAAATTTGGGGATATTGATAACTTTAAAAGCTATGCTGGTGTGTATGTGGTTCTCCTGTTGTCTCCCGATGGGTGACTTTACGTTTGATACTGCCAATATAAAATTTAATGTTGGCAATATAAAATTTAATGTTGGCATCCGTTTAGCAGAGCACACTCGTGATGTCAAAGGTGGTAAACTTTCTACGGCTCTTGCTCAATCTGTAGTTAATGATAATTTCCTGTCCGGTTTTGACAAAACTTTTCTTTTAATGAGTTGTACTAACCCACGTAATATTCTCCTTTATGAATCTCTTTTTATTACTTTCCTTATATACATAATGTATAAGGAAAGTATTGTGACGGGGTCGAAAATTCGAATTCGAGTTTTCGACGGAAGAGCGCGTTTCAAACATCCCTGATCACGAATAAAACATTTTTGAGGTGATGTCTGTGTGTATGTCTGTGCATGTGTGCCAGTGAGTCTGTGGAGACGATATCTCACGAACGAATGGAGCGATTCGAATAAAATTTGGTACAAAAATCCCAACCCGTGAATATTGGAAGCCTATTGTTATTAAACATAATCGAATGTTCAGAACACCCCTAAATTTTCGAGTGAAATTTTGAAAAAATCATCAAAAAATCAAAACTGTTAATAAAGTTACGCAAATAGACATTTCTTATGTAATTTTTCCTTAGAAAACGATTGACATAAACTTTAGACCGCTAGCATGAACCGTTCTAGAGATATTGCACATTTTTCAAATAAATTTATCAAATAATCCCATAAATTAAGAAAATATTAACTGTTGAGAAACATGTTTACTTTTCATCTGTAATATCATGCTATAAATTTGGTGACATCATTCTCGTGGATCTCGTGGACTTAGCTGGTTCCATTCATGAGAAAATATACTTTAAATAATGCTTTTGTATTTGATAATATCAAATAAATTTATCTAAAGATTCCATAAATTAAATAAAATATATTAACTGTTGAGAAACATGTTCACTTTTCATATGTAATATCATGCGATACAGTTGGTGACATCATTCTCGTGGATCTAGCTCGTCCCATTTATGAGAAAAGATACTCTGAGTAATACTTTTGTATTTGAACGCCAATAATCATTTATATGCCGTAAAAATAGCTGATTTCTCCGCCCATAACGCTTGGCGAGTTTTGGCAACGAATTTGGCGGAATGTCGCTAACTTGGCGACTTTTTGAAATGTTGCCAAATTAACGAAAATCCCGCCAAATAGATAAATGTGACGCTAAATCAATGAAAATGACGACTCATTGACGAAAATTTAGTATCTTGGACAAAAAATACTGTATAAGTTTTACTGTACTATTTTTTTACTGCCTTGACCACTCGACAACCACGTCGGCAGTTAATTTTAAATAGCTTTTATATTTTTTTAATACCACTTTTGGTCCTGATAATATAATATGCTATCTATAGGAGACTTATTGTGACAGAGTCGCGTGTTTGAAATCGAGTTTTTATTAGATGTACACCTTTTGAGGATGTTAGAACACGGTTTAATTATTTTCAAAGATACGACTGTTTTTGTACACCCACGTGTGGTGTGCCGATCTCTGCAATTGAAATGTAATGCACACATGTGAAAATTACAACTCAAGAATGATCAGAATTGAATGAAATTTACAGTTGGTAATTCACTCTGATGCTTATTAACCGTTTGCTTACTAGTGGGACAGCGTCCATCCTAAACGAAAAACCCTTCGTTTGGGATGGACGCTGTCCCACCTGTAAGCAAAAGGTTAAATTTTCATTAAAAAAAGTTACTTATTAAATTTTCATTAACAAAAGTTACATTATGGCTCGAAAAACTCAAAACATTAAAATAGAAAATAAAATTTTCGCATCTATATTTAGAGAATTAATGTTTTTGTGCGAAATGTTTTGTAAGAAATCCAACGCAATCAATTCTTATATTATAAAACAAACCGTTTTAATTGTAGTTTCTCGATTATGGAAATTTTATTTTCAAGCCAATGAAAAAAAAAATTAATAAGTAAGCATTAAATAATTGAAAAACGGGAAATTTGATGTGATTTTAAGTGAAGTTCAATTTTATATGTAAAAGGGAATGTATACTAATTCAGATAATATAAATAGGAAAAGAGAAAGAGAATAAATTAATATATAGGTGAAGTTATGTGCTGCTAGCCTAATTATTATATAAATTATTTCAGAAAGCTAATTTTTCCTGGAATTTACGGTTTGAAAATTTCGATCTTCTTGCTCAATATGTAAAATAATTGTTCATTGAACATGATTTATTATTATTATTTTGATATGTTTGTGTATAAAGCAATGGTGGTTCCTAATTACTATATTTGCATTAACTGTTATAATCGAGCAAAAATTTCTTTTGAATAGCATTTTTGCTTTGAATATAGTATTGTTCACACACTCACCTATACGCATATACGTTGCTTCAAAATATTCGATTTGTATTCAGACGTGCCCCAAACATGTTTATTTGTCAAAATTTCAAATTATAACTTTTGGTAGCATCCTAACATAACTTCTAAACATATACTATGTATGGAAGATTAAAATTATTAATATGTCATTGAAAGTTATATTTCCCTGCTATATTGAAAGTTATATTTGAAGTTATAGTGATATATTTTCCTCTTTTATGCTCCTGCTAATACTTTCTTTATAAACCTTTGGTAATTTTCAACATTTTGTATAGTAAACAAAATATTCCCATCATGTTCTTTTTTAATCTAAAAAGAAGTCAACTGTCATATATTTCTTTGGAAACACGTTATACCTCAAATGTATATTGTTCGAATCTTCCCAACAATAAAGGGAGGACTGTTCAAACTTTAGGACTGTTTAAACAAGTACCCAAAACTTTAAATGTATATCCCCTTGTCATGAAAGCCTTCATGCCCCCTGTGTACATCTTTCTTAATAGTTCTTAAAATATATATATATATATATATATATATATATATATATATATATATATATATATATAGAAAATCTATGTACAGCATGTATACATTCCTTACTAAAAAAGTTTTCATATAATCATAGACTTATTTTAGATAAAGAAAGAATATGAAAATGAGAATTATAAGATTTTATAACAAGAAAAATTTAATTTCTATTCGGTAACATTGAATCTCTTTAGTAGTTGATTTTTAACAGTTTTGCTTATAAAGAATTATCTTTATAGAAAGCGAATTATTACTCCTCCTTGCAATTTCGTCATAACGAGAATGGACTACTAATGAATGAATTTCCTGTTAATTGTCCTTGCAGCCTTACTTTGAAAATTTCAAGGCAGACAATAATAGAAAATCACGTAATACTGAAATAAAATTAATACAGTGAAAAAGCTGAAATATTTCAGCCATAATCTTTCCACGAAATAAAGTTAACAAACTTGTGAAACAAAATGTAAACCCTTTGAATCGTTCTCGAGTTATAAACGCTCACGAAAAACAGCCAAAATCAAGCATTTTAATTTTCTTTGTTTTGCAGACAGGTGTAGAAGATTTAAACATTAAAAACATTACTTGTACCCAGTCTCAATATCTGAAAAGTTTAATTGAAATCTGTTACGTATTTCAGACGATATTAACTAAGAAACATATTTTGGAATTTTCATATATAAAATTGGTACAAAATCGGAAATCTTTGAAACATAAACCTGTTACTTATTAAACATGCTATAACCGTAGTCAATGAGCAGGTACAATAAAGATAAGACATTTCTTAAAGAACATATTTATTTAAAACAACAGAAATATAAAGGTTCTCCACCCTGTCCCCAAGATGTCGTCTGCTTGAGATTCCGTCCTCTTGAAACCTCGTCGCATAACCAGGAACATCACTAACTTAACACATCAGAAAAAAAAAAATGTGAATCTTTCGAGGCGTTTTCAAGTTATAAGTGGTTAAACAGATTTTTAATTCTCGCCATTTCGCACTTCACTGTAGGTAATAGCATTTATATCTGAATATTCCCTGGCCTTAATCTTACTGATTGAAGAATATTCATCAAAATCGATGCCTAAGTTCAGGGCATAGCTGGGACAGAGGCGGGTATTGAAATGTTCTCATTTAATCATTAGATTTAAAATATTCTTATATCTTCTTTAAGTATTGTTACTCAGTGATGTATTCGGGCCGAAACACATCAGAATGACGATCCGGTACCATTTTATAGCGTGGGAGCACGTTTCGGAAGATTTTGCAATACGTTATAATTGAAAATCATTAAATTTATACATATAATATTATGAAACAATGACACAATCAAAGGGAGAATAGAGACGTAATATCTATTGTATCCATTCCTACTAAAATTTATATTAATAGTTATCTTTAAATTTAATAGATTTAAAAAAATTATTTAAAAATAAAAATATAAATTTAGTTATTTTTGTAATTTTAGTACAAAACACACGCCCACAGATAGTACGTTTACAGATGTGAAATATTAAAAACTTATTAAAATATTATTGCTTGCAGTTCTGAATTCGAGAATGACTTCAGCAATATGGATTTTATATTAATCGAGAAAAGATCCCGTATTCTTGTTGAACTTGTGGCAAGCTTATTGTTTATTAAACCGTAAGGTCCACCATTGAAATTACGGAATTTAAATTTTTATATCCAATGTTTGTGGTCTTATATGCAGTTCTGTTGTTAACTGACAAACATAAAAGAGTAGTTACTCAAGAATACGTAATGAATCCTGTATGAGAATTTCTATGATTCTTCTGAATACTATTTTTTATACTATTTTGAAGGTGTTTTTTTCCCCGTTACCTACTATTTTTTTTTATTGTTTTTTGTGTCTTTTACGTTTGAAAATTAAATTTGTATTTAATGGTTATAAATAAATACTTAAGAAATTGTTTAGTTTTTGACGTATTTATATTTGCAACTAAAAAGAGCGTAGGTAACTAGCTGAAGTTAATCGACGAGTGTTACAGTGCTATTATTTTCAGCGATACCCTACTGATGCTACTACTTTGCAATTTTCACGGACCATCAAAGAATACTGCGAGAGTCTGTTCTGGCCGTGAGAATAACTGAACTTTAAAAAGATAGACCATATCAAAGCCCCAGGGTGCAGTTCGGCGCTATTTGCTATTTATCTAAACAGCATAAACAAATTAAGCACTTTTTCTGCATCCCTTTAAAGAATGTTCTATACAACAACCCATAAATTTATTGTGTACAGACTTTACACATCCTTCCAGTATCAGCAACTATTTGGATTTGTTCCAAAGCAATCAAAAGGAAACTTTATACATCTAAACTCTTGATGCACAGCAATGCAATTGTATATTCGTCGAATGTTATTTGGGATGTCGAACACAATTTAGAGACATAAAATGTTTCTCATTTCATAAAATATTATTTTATGACCTGATCATGGGTTGTTGATGTTGAGTTGCGAATGATAATGCCGAGATATTTTTTGTTTATTACGTCAGTTTGAAAATGAACAAATTTCGAATTCTTTTTCGATTTCTTTTACAAATGTCTACAGAGATTTCACATAAAATAAAACAAGATAACATAAAAATGAGTATTTGGTTTACAATAAACCAGGCTGTCATTAAAATATGAGATACCTTAAACAATGACATAATGGGGATATGGTTAGATTAAACTGTGATTTTCACCCTGTTTTCATATGAAATATCCGCTAGGATAGTAGAATCTCAGCTTGGAAATAGTAGAATCTCTGCTCGGAATAAGTAGAATCTTCATTTGGAGGTAGTAAGCAACCCACCCTCCCTTTCTTGAGATTGCCATCATTATCGTATTATATAATAATAAAATTACGCATACATCGATCTTTATTTCGTTACACATTTTATATACCAATATGACAAAAATAAAATTTCCACTAATTCAAAGGTCAAATAATTTATTTTACGTGTTTGGTATTAATAGAAGTTTTATTAACAAAAGTGTTTTTGTTTCTTAGATATCTAAACTATCATGCTAAAATGTTGTGTTAAAGAAAATAATGCTAAATTTTCTAAAAGGCGCGATTTTAAAATGACTGAAAGCAATCGTCATCGCGCAAGTAAACAAATAATTCCCTTATTTATTTTAGACTCAGCATTGGGGGTTAATTTCAATTATTTTTCAAGTACCTGAACCAAATTTTGAATTTTGGCGACGAGATTTTGACGAGTTTTATTTTAGTACCAAAAAGTGGGCGAATTGGTTGATACGCCATTAAACTCGTGTAATGCGCATTGATACATTTAAGTTGCTAACCAGTGTAGCCAGGTAGCTTGAAAGAAAAGTAGCAGGCACGTTGATAAAATGTAGAAAAAATTCTTTAAAAATAGCCAAATATTTGATTGCTGACATTATTTAATGACGCCATCAATACTATGATGTCACTGGGCGATGTAACGTTCTTTGATATTTTTAGTTTTTTTGCATATGAATAATATTTTTACTCTTTTTTTTTTATAAAATACATCTGCTTCATTAACCATGCCACCTTTACTGTTTACTTTTCGACTTCAAATATGTTCTACATTTTCTTTCTCGTAGGCAGAAAATAATTAACTGAATTTTAATCAAAACGCTTGAAGATTGAACACACCGAAAAGCCTCAAACAAAAGTCGTAGCCAGAGGAAGGGTTGAGGGTTCAATCCTCCACCCCATCTCCGAAATTTTCATCCAGCTTTACTTTTTTAATAATCAATTATTTTGTTTTATGGTTTATTTTATGTTTATAGTATTAAAATTTAAGAATTTATTGAATTTTATATTTTTGGCCTCACTGTGATCCATCTTTCCCTAAGTAACCAAATATAGGAACATTTAAATCTTGCATTTTATGAGCCAACTGATATATGAAAAATTTATGTGTGACGAGGACCAAACCGTAGGAGTAAAACATATGTGGGAAAGAGAGTAGCTACTACTATGAATCATTCTTTAGGTTTAGAGGTTCTAAACCTAAAGGAGAAGAGAAAACCTAAAAGCGGAACTAAATTCTAAGTTTGAATGATAAAGTTATAAGCTTAATATTCGGCATGTTGAGTATTTTACTGTTACACCAGGGAGTGGCCGCTCGTGCCTTCAGAAAAGGGTGAAGTAGATTCAGGGGCGGGATTCCCCTCCTTCCAACATCAAGACACGTCGCGCTATTGGTACAGGTGTTGCCAAATATTATATAAAAACAGCCAAACGAGCCTGAAAAATTCGCCAAATAATAATACTAATTTTTAGATTTAGCCGATAACTTTGAGTGGAGCAGCATTTCACTCAAAGTTTTAAGCCGATATACTAAAGCAGCCATTTAGCTGATAACTTTAAGTAATAAAGTTATCGACTAAATTAATATGTATTAAATGTATTAAATAAGCTTAATAAGTATTAAATGACTGCTTTAATATATCGGCTTCATATTTTAATCCGATATAATAAAGCAGCCATTTATCCGATAACTTTAAGTTAAGCAGCTTTAAGTTAAAATTATCCTGGATCACCTCACGAGTCGTCAATGTATTACACTTAAAGAAAAACAAAAATATTCTCATTTATCAAGATTTATATAACCGGAATGACTAGGAGGTGGATTTTTATGATTTTGAATAGTTTTTTTTTTGACGTAAAAACATGTTAATTTTAACAAATCTAGACGTTTAAAAGTAATCTGATCAGTTTATATAACACTATTTTTATATAGCATATTTTTCTACCAGAGATGTTTAATAATACAGTTTAATGGGTATATGAAATTAAAAGATGCAAATACATGTTGGATTCTGTATAGAGGTTCACAGATATGTCAGATTATAATAATGTTAAGTATTCGTACCAGTATGATGTCCTTTCCTTTACATATTCCTTTTCCGGTAGATCTGACGGACTTCCTTAATAATCCCGAGTTGATTCACGTCCATAAGAAGTTTCACTTAAAAAATTAGCAGATTCTTTCTATCACATCTGCATGGAACCGTAAATTGTTAGTTTTGGAGCAATAGTATTGAACGAAATCAAAAATGTGAAATATTGGTGCAAAATTTACATTTCAGAGACAAAACTGCGATGAACATTATGGGGTTAGTTGTATCAAAAAATCGAATCGATCAAAATAAAAGTAGCCCATCAGAGAGTAAAATGAAGTCATAAACTACATTATAAAGTAGCCCAATCTGATAATACTGTCGCTAACAACGCTACAGTAGCAAAGAAACGCTCAACGCGTTACTAAAGTTTAGAATTTTCTATGCATTTTAGGTAAATGCCTAAAATTTTTGGATTCTGAACCATATTTAATATTTTACATAAATAAATAATAAGTTTTATATATACTAAAATATTTATAAAGGAAAGTGGTAGATATAATTAAATATCCATATTTTAATTTAAGATAGGTAATACGTATAAACGTTCAAATTGTGACATGTATTTTGGGCTCTTCAATGTAAATAATTCTTATACCTAAACAAAAATATGTTAAAATTAAAAGATACCTTATTTCAAAATTTTAAAGGTGGACCGTCCTCTTAATAGATTCATACAATAATTTAGGTATAATAAAGTATTTTAAAGTTTGAAATTAAAGAAATAGTTAACTAAATTTTAATGGATGTCGTGTCTGCTTGTCTGACCCGAAAAATTTCTACACAAGCACTTATATAACAATGAACTGGGTCCAGTAAGTTTGACCGTAATTTACAGTTGTTTGCCAATTCATGATGGGTGTTAATAGATATTCCCCTGTAATAAATAAAATGTATTATAATTTAAACGTCAGAATTTTGAAATAACATGCTTTTGAAATTCCAATTCTGTTTATGAAATCCAGTTAACCCTTTTTAAGGACTCTATAAAGTTTGATTTAAAGACAATTGACGGTATTTAAAATTTGACATTTGGTAGTATTCAAGATGAACGTTTTGTTAATTTATCCAGTTATATAAGACGGGCTTTTTTTTTAAAAAGAAAATTCGGCGCCACTTCATACTCTTACATTTTTCAAATATATTTTTGTTTAAATTATTTAAAGCTCATTGTATTTCGCATAAATTTGATATAATTCGCATAAAATATTCACTTTTACTGTACAGTTATACTTGCAGAAACAATTACAAACACTGCCAGAATCTGATACATTTTATCACTTATTTTTTTATCAGTATTTAAAAAAAAACTGAGCAATCGTCCCTTGAAATAATGTGAACTTAAATTAACTAATTTCCATATATTTTGTTGACACATTATCAGTAATATTAACCTCTATTCATGATTTGAATTGACGATGAAAAACTAGCATACAAATAATTATAAAAATAAATTAAATTTTAATTATGGAACGGAAGTAAAATGAAATGTTTCTTTATGACCGTTTAATTGCCCCTTGGTCGCGGCCCATTAGACCACGGATTTTTAGACTAAGCCCTGAATCACAGTGAGGTCTATCCGTCGTTTACCCAGGGGGACAAATTGAATATAAATGTTAGTTCTATTAGATTGCGCTATGATCTTTTATTTTATATTACCTGCTTACCAACACCAGAAACTCTTTAACGCTCACTGAGCTAGCTTCGCGAGCACTTTAGTGCTACCTGTTACCTAGGCGTAATACGTTTGTTGGAGTTGGCGTAATACGTCCGCTGGGCTCCACCTTTTACTCGCTACGCTCGCCATTCCCCGTAACTCGTCTTGCCAATCGTGAGGCTTCGCTTCTGACTCGCTAACGCTGAGCTCGATTCGCGAGTATTTCAGTGCTACCTGCTACGCAGGCGTAATACGCTCCTTGGAGATCGTCACTTATTAACGGACATTTACCTACCCTGGAACTCGTTTCGTGAGCTGTTTCAATCTGGCCGGCTCACACTACCTACGTGTCCTGTGCTCGCTGACACTTTCACCCTTTGCTCGCTACGCGCGCCAGCACCCGTGACTCGCTTCGTGAGCGCTTTAGTGCCATCTGCTATGCAGGCATAATACGCAAGTTGTTTTGCAAGCGTAAAATGCCCTTGGGCTCCGCCTTGTCTTGTTACGCTCGTCAACCCCAGTAACTCGCTAACGCTCGCTTCACGAGTATTTTAGTGCCACCTGCCTCACAGGCGTAATACGCCTGTTGGGGCCGTTCTTTATTAACTGACATTCACCAGCCCTGAAACTTGCTTCGTGGGCTGTTTTAACCCTGCCGGCTCACACAGCCTCTTACGTATCCTGTGCTCCACACGACCTCCTACGTGTCCTCGCTGACGATTTCACCTTTCCCTCGTCAGCACCCGCGACTCGCTCGCAAATTGGTAGGTCCTATTCGCTAACACTCGCTGAGCTCGCTTCGTGAGCACTTTAGTGTCGACTGCTATGCAGGCGTAATACATCTATTAGGGACCGTCCCTCGTTAACTGACATTCTCCAGCCCTGTAGCTCACTTTGCGAGCTCTTTAAAGCCAGTTGACACACATGACAACCTACGTGTCCTGTGCTCGCTGAAGCTCTTAAAACTCCCAAGATTTCACCCTCTATTCCTGTCGCTTATTAATCGGAGCTCACCGCAAGCGTAATGCACCCGTTAGTTCTACGCCATCTTATTAGCTGACGCTCATCTTAACTCGTTTTGTGAACAATTTCATCAAGCTTGAGCTCCCAGCACTCTACACTCGTTTCATAAGTTGGGAGGCTTCGTCTCTTACTTCTTGGCGCTCGCTTAGCCTGCATCGCAATCTATGTCGTTCCACCTGCTTTTAAGAACGATTGCTTATTGTATTACGAATAAACGGCAACATTTCATAACTGTATGTTTTGTCTTTTTGTTCGTAATATAGTAATAAAATATCGTGCTACGCTTTCAGTATAGAGAGATTTATAACAATGAAACATATAATTGCTGTGAAATATAACAATTAAATTGAAATGTTTATGAGAACCATAGTTTCAAATCTTCGCCCATAAAGATGAAAATCTTGCATAAAAAAGTGCGTAAAAAATTGAATTACTCATTAACTAAACCAAAATTAAAAAAAAAAAGGCTCCGTCCTGCAAAAATTCAACTATGTAGGTATATGTCACCAAAAATTCGAGTTCTTGCTATTGCTAGTCTGTTCAGAACGCGAACTAGCAACTCTTCCCTTGATTTTGACATTAAATATTTCATGAACTAAATTTTTAATTGAAAAACGGTTTATATCAGTGTATTCCCCTAATATTTCTCTACAAATCTCCCAAATTTCATATTTTCGTATGCTATAGATTTTGCGCTACGCGACAGAGAAACTTGTGAAACGCGAAATTTGTCAAACAGCGGCGGTGTGAGCTACATTTTTTTTAATATAGAGAGATTCCCTTCCCAATTATGTAAAGATGCCGACAAATTTTCTATATCCATATCGAACTAAATGATATTTCCCACAAAACGTCATACTTGTCGAAGCCATTTCTGAACTTTACTTTGGTTAAGAACAAATATGTGGTAGTTAAGATGGCAAGGGATCAATAACGGTGAAAGGAATACGTCAGCTTCTGTTTCCCAACATTTCCCTAGACATGCCTTTAATTTATTCGTGAATGCTTTCAAAGTATGGGGTAAAGTACTCGAATAAAGATGACGGTGTTGAAAATTATTAAAAGAGACGTATGTCTGTTAAGTAAATGTTCATAGTTAGAAAATCATTTTATAGGAGGCTTTTCCATATTTACAATCGCACTGCCGTTGCAAATGACAACATTGATGGATCGGTTTCGCCTTTGTTATGTTTTTGTCAATATGGAATAATAGAACCTCTAGTGGCAGCAACGGAATTTGCTTTATACTACAAATTAACTCTCGCTTTCCACTGTGACCATTAAGTTTACGTCAGGGACAGGGAGGAAGTTCAGCCAACCGCTATGAGACTGACAAATGCAGTGTTTCCGTGTAGCCGGTTTCAAATTTATTCAGAAATTAGCACGTGCGAGGCTGAAACCGTCAAGGTCACACTCACAAAACCCCCAATAGGCTAGAGACTGCATGGAAAGCGTTTTTTCACGGCGTCTTTCTCTTCGATCTTTCACGATACTATGCAACCCATTATGTAACCATCTTTCACGATGCCATGCAACCCATTATGTAAACATCTTTCACGATGCCATGCAACCCATTATGTAAACATCTTTGACGATG
This sequence comes from Amaurobius ferox, assembly GCA_951213105.1. Taxonomy (NCBI): domain Eukaryota; kingdom Metazoa; phylum Arthropoda; class Arachnida; order Araneae; family Amaurobiidae; genus Amaurobius; species Amaurobius ferox. Next base: position 41,150,588 of record OX578139.1, on the reverse strand, counting down.
CCATGCAACCCATTATGTAAACATATTTCACGATGTCATGCAACCCATTATGTAAACAACTTTCACGATGCCATGCAACCCATTATGTAAACATATTTCACGATGTCATGCAACCCATTATGTAAACAACTTTCACGATGCCATGCAACCCATTATGTAAACATCTTTCACGATGCCATGCAACCCATTATGTAAACAACTTTCACGATGCCATGCAACCCATTATGTAAACATATTTCACGATGCCATGCAACCCATTATGTAAACATCTTTCACGATGCCATGCAACCCATTATGTAAACATCTTTCACGATGCCATGCAACCCATTATGTAAACATATTTCACGATGCTATACAGCCCATTATGTAAACATCTTTCACGATGCCATACAACCCATTATGTAAACAATATACATGGTTACAAGGAAAATTCTTAAGTACTGTAATAACTCAGTAATAACTTAGTGATCAAAGCATTCTTTTTCATCATTATCCTTAAAAAGTAAATTGAATTAACATCGAAACAAACAAGCCTGTAACCGCTGTCATGAGCAAATCTCACAAACAGCTCCAGCAAGACAAATAGTTAAAATTGTTCTAGAGACAAGCCTTTCCTACAGTTACCACCACAACCAGATTAAACTCGCGAAATCAAGCCTAATTGAGTGGAACCTCAATAAGCCTCGAAGAACATCGACGTCACATTCCACTTCCAAACTTCAACCAAGTCTAAAAGACATTTCTTCATGCCTTATCTTCCCTAATACATCGAACCTCAAGAATCTGCTCACTTATCCTCCACAATATTTTAATCCTCAACAAACAAAATGGTCAATGGCTTCACCATTACACACCAAGTACGTGTATACAAAATGTAAATGAATATGGGGTGTCATATTCGTACTTTGTTGGTTATACACTATGTTAAGTAGTAAATTGGGCTTCCTAGGAGAGTTCCTTTACAAAGCGTTAAATGCCTGCGCGCATCGAAGCCCCCAGCATGCATACGAAACAACAAAGCAGAATTCGATCTTTAATTGTTAATATAAATGTAAATATTCCATTCTGCAGCTATCGCTATCTACCGTTGTCCCCGTCGTCGTGAGCTCAACGTCTGTGGTCCAAATTCCAGTAGTATCAGCTGATTTAGGTTTATTTAGCTGCAAACCCATTGGGTCGACTCCTGAGCTCGGCATAATAAATAAATAACTCAGGGCTCATGAGTGTACACGTTAGGTCAAACTATAGAAGAGTGACCATCTCCGATAGAATATCAGATCAACTGATCACATAATTACAGTGCTTATAGCGAAGTATTAGAATAACGAACTCGGCAACAAGCGAGGTAGACGAGAAAATCCAACTACAAAGTTGTACAGCATTGTCTAATGAGTAAGAATCAGCAATAAAACTGCTACAGAAGGTGGATTATTGGACACAATACGGTTATTTGCGAATGGCTGTTCTATTCGGGAATAATCCAATGAACAACATTGTACATGAGTCTAATGTAGAGACTATCTTTTATCTCATACACATGCACTATCTTTATTTGCATACGATCATGAATCGTCTGCAACGTTTAGCGGTATTGCAGCATGGGTGTACATCTGGGAACCAACTATGACTTGTATTTATTACCTTCCATATACACGCTTCGTACTTTCTTAGTGTTGATTTTTTTTTAATTCGACAACGCTATCCAACTTTGTAATTGCTTTTTTGTCTATTTCACTTTGTTGCCGACTGCATTATCCTAACTTTTTAAATTCTCTCCTGAGGCAGCTGCAGTCACTTTTATTCAATTGGGCATGACCACTCTAAATCAGTGATTATAAACTTTTAAACTAACTCGCGACACAGTATTTCTATTTCGTCGTGAGGTATATAATACGACACATCACTATAGTGGGTGCGCTAGAGGCGTTATCGTTGAATAGGTTTATGTTGGATCGTAAGGGTCCAATGCAGGATCCTTATAAAGAGGATCCAATGCAAGATCCTTATGAAAAATCCAATGCAGGATACTTCTGAATAATCCAATATATGATTTTTTTGAAGAATCCAATAGGATTCGCATTGTAGACGTAGGTACTATTAAGCTCAATTCAGCAAATTGCAGTTCGAGAAATGACTAGAGAGGTCCAGAACCTTAGCGGGGGATTTTTAAACCACTCAATACATATCTTGTATTAATAAATTGTTGTTACAAATATTTAAAAACTATTTAATATTTCGTCCTTTTATTTTTCAATTTCATTGAAAATATTTTTATTGTTTTTCTTGCGGCACACTAATGTGTCGCGGCATGCACTGGATAGATCTTCACTAGAAAATAGCTGCTCTAGATAGACCTTCCCTTACAAAGCTATTGAAGTCCTTAAGGATCTTTCTACGAAACCTATATAACTCGAATTCACATTTTTTTAGAAAAAAAAGAAGTTCGTCCTAAATTCTTATTCATTTTGATACATAAATCGCCAAATACCTGCAAGTTATGTTCTCACCAGAGATCGGAAATTCTTCAAGGGATATATTGCTAAATATAGCAGTCTTTACGTAAGCGGTTTAGCGGAGCTTTGCTGTTTCGCGGTCTAATAAATTCCATAAATTTAAATAGTTTTGCATTTATTTTCAGATATTTCGTAGAAATGTTTACAAAGTCTATGAATTGCTTTAAATTTTTGACTTTAACGATTTATTTTACAGATATTTAATCTTTAGTTGATAAAAACATGGCTAAATTTTCGCACAGTTAAGCGCAAGATGTTCTTAGTGGAGAGAGTTAAGTGCAAGATGTTCTTAGGGGAGACAGTTAAGCGCAAGATGTTCTTAGGGGAGACAGTTAAGCGCAAGATGTTCTTAGGGGAGACAGTTATACATGCTTTCATTTTTAACACTTTACCACATAATTGTAAAGTATTTATAACTTTGTACATTCTGTCTGTCTGTCTGTTTGTTCGCACGATAACTGCCGTAAAAATTACTTTATCAAAATGAAATTTTAGTATATTATTGAGGCAGTCTGTGGGACATATGGGAATGCAAATGAATAATATCACTCAATTACTTTCGGATTGAACTCGGTTGAAAAAGTGAAATATTTTGAACCCTATGGGACTTAATTTCTCAAACATTTTGTAAGCGAAGTTAAAACTCACAAATTGCTTCGAAAATTTTAGAAAATATTCAAATTATTCCTTGAAATACATAAAAAAAATTCAACAAAATATGTTTGGTAGTTTTTTAAATAAAAATTAAAATAATAATTACACCCGCATTATATGAAGAGATCACGTGATCAACTTCAAATAAAATATGGTATCCATCTTTTTTCCCAGTGTTAAAATCGAGATTTTTAAAGTTCTTTTAAATTTATATTTAGTGTTGCATCCGTCCTAAAACCCCTTTATTTTTGCGTTTTTCTGTGCATCTATATTCTGCGCCAAAGGAATTACAATATTTTTGAGTTTAAATGTTCATCAAACTTTGATTATTGCTACAAGGAAGCCTACTGTTAACGTATGCAGAATGTAAAGAAGTCGAGCTGTAAGATGAGTTGTATAAGAATTACTGAATTTCTTTAACGCAAAATTATTTAGTTCTAGAATCTGGAATATAGGTGATATGAATAATTTTTGCATTGCTTTTACATAGAGAAACAGACGATTTCATAGCATCGCTTTTTCGATGAAGTTTTCAGCATGGAGTTAGAAAGCATTTTTACCCCCATGGTTTTAAGTTTTTAAGTAAAATAAATTATTGTAGTTCTGTGATAATTAAAAAAATATCACCGCTGAATGTATAGCATTATATAGATATTTAAATAAAATTGAATTGCAGTTCGAGAAAGTTTCATAATAAATGAATGCTTTATGCATGATTGATCTTTCTTGTTTATTTTTTTATGGTTATTACTTTTGCTTCTTAAAACATTGTCGTCAAAATACAGAGATTGGCTATTTTAGCATACTTTACAATGGCATGTAACGCTTTTTGTAATTGCGATACTTTATTAAATAAATGTTCTTTTTAATTATAGAAAGTGTTTTGACCATCGGGTAGCTTGGAATACATTATCTTGTATCTCGAATTACACATTGAAATAATTTCAATTAAATCTATCAACTTCCAATAAAATAGTGTAATTATTTATTAGAAATAGGTAACATTGACATTTAAATTACAAATACAGTTTTATTTGACATTCTAGTGAAAAAGTTCATCAGAAACTACATATAAGTGGCCTTTAACATGAACTGTGCCAGTACATTCAATTCAAATAGGCAATTTCGACAAAACATTTTCTTGAACAATATCACATTACTCTTCAGAGTTACAAACTAATTTGCTACTTTCCCCAATACGTTTATAAAACATAATTTTTAAACTCAAACCCATTTTCATCTAGCCACAATTTTTCTCACGTAATTTTCAGCATTTTTGTTTTCAGAGGCCATTTGCAAAGCATTCACTGATATATGAGTTTCATGATTATCTATCCCTTAGATAGTCCTTTTATTATATTTTTCCTTAGATTAGATAGTCATGTGTTGTTTTAAAAGCTTTGTGTGTTTCATGAAGCTTTCTAGATATTTTAGAACAAACAATCATTAGCCCCTGAGATAGGCTGCACGTTGCATGAAATATTTGAAATGAACCTGGGGGGAAAACCAGTATGTGATTCCCAGTGATATTAATACAGATTAGAAGATTGACAAGTTGATCACGTTCTGCAGACGTTGTACCACCAATTTGTTTCACTCCCTTGGATGCCACAATCATTGGTGATCAAATAATTGCTGAAAAACTGCTGGAAAATAAGACGATAAATAAAAATTCCATAAAATATGGCGTATATACAAAAATATACTGATCAACCGATTTCAAAGGGGAAAAAACAGTCTTTTTCTGAGTTTTCAGCTGTCATCCTGACTTGAGTAAGTGAGATTGCTTTCTTTTTGTCAGTCCTCAGTTTCTATGTCTAAACACTAACTTACCCAGACATGATTCTAATTTATTCGTGAATGTATACAAATCGTATAGCATCAACCATGGAAAACTCAAGACAGCGTTGAGACTTACTGAAAGAGGTAGATATGCATCTGTTGATGAAATGCCCTTGAAATAATTCTACGAAATAAAATAAGTAAATGTTCCCACGAAGAATATTAAAATATCTAGTCTTTTGTTCTGGTGCTATTAAAAAAAATATTTTTTGCAGTTAGTGAGAATTCCTTTAAATTCAATTGAATTCGATTCACTAATTTATTATATACCATACAGTATAACTTCTGCAGTCTGGTTCTAATTTAAAAAAATGATATGAGAAAGCAGTCTCCAAACTTTTATATGCGAAGCATTATTATTTTTTGGTAAATTAAAATATATTATTTTCATGAATATAAATAAAATACAAATTAATTATTAATCTATAGGGTAAGTCGTATACGTCCTACATCAAATATTGAAGTTTATAATTCTGAGAATGCCTTTATTATAACATTTTTATCTTTTCACAGCTGGGAGATCTCCTCGTAAGTCTGATGTACGTCCCTAGGACAAGCGAGCTTTCAATAGGTTTCATCAAGGCCCGTAAACTCAAGGCAAAGGACATCACGGGGGCATCTGGTGAGCAACGATTTTGTTTATTTCTCTCCATCAGAATTATAATTGCACAATCAATGTTTCAATTCCAAAACATTGTTCGATTGGCGCAAACCACGTTGCTTGTTTTTCTATAGCAGGTAATGAATTAAATTTGATGCTGTCCTGAAAAGGTATCAAGTCATATATGGACTTTTAGTTCTGAGTTTAGTTCTTTAGTTAGTTCTTTCAATTCTGAGACGAGTACTGTTGTTGTTGAGACTTATCTCCCGTGGTGAGGAGCGCATAGCACCACTTCCCTAGAACCCTTGTCCCAAGGCGAAGGGGAGAATATGCAGCTTCAGTTTTATTTAGGCTCCCAAAGGGCAGAAGCCTGACTTTGCCTCGATTACACAACATACATGCCTGCTGGCGGGATTCGAACCCACAACCTGGCAATCCAGCGATCAGACGAAAACGCATGCCCCTGACCGCTCGACCACCGGATCGGCGAGACGAGTACTTCTGTGCAATAATCGTAGCAGTTAGGAGTGACTTTCCTTATTTTTTTTAATATAAGAACCTCATATTAGCCTCGATTTTCTTTTTGGTCGAGTTGCAGTCTTTGATATATTAATTCAGTAATTTTTTTATTAACTATTCTATCTAATTCCCTTTACTCTTATTTTTCATCCATATATGAGATGTGGTTATAGAAGAGCAAGACTAATTCTGCTGATCCAGTAACTCATCGCCAGTTGTTATAAGTGCGAGAATTTTGCTCTTTATAAGTGACATATATAATTCACGAGTTTTAACTCAATGGAAACATATTTATAAATATGCGATTTTATATCAAAATCACATAAGAGTTATATGTTGCGAGATCATGTTGAGTTTTATAATCTTGAAAAGTCTTTTAGAACTGAAGAAAGAAAACGTGTACTGAATCTGTTAAAGCATAAGATAAATAGTGTTTCTTACGGTTTGCTTGATCCCAAGAAGATGGCGAAGAGGACGGTCGGCCTAGACGCTTAAACACACCAATAATATCCCGACCGTCCAAATGGTTACCTTACACCTTTCTTGTAGGTCGGACGGTCTGGGTCTCAATCAAACAAACACCAATAATATATTAATATTCTAGATAAATCAAGTAGATTGTTTGGAAATATCCATATTTGTGTATTAGCTTGATAGTAGAAGTGGTTAACATTGGTAAGGCACTGTAGACAAATTTTATATGATCATCTGACCATTACAAAACCTTGTGCCAATGCTGTTCTGTTATCCCCTGATTTTATAGGAGGTTTTAGCTAGAAAAAGTACTTCTCTGTTCAAATATCCACCTTATCCACAAGAGTAGATGCATATGACTTTTTTAAACGTAAAACCACTGACCTTCTGAAGAAGGCGGAACTTTTTACAAAGGAAAAGTCATAAAAGTGATTCGAACAGTTAAAATGAAAACGATGTGATATGCAGTTGTAGATTCAAGGGGATAGTCTGTTAAAAGAGGCTAAAATTAGACTTTTTGTATTTTGAAATAAATATCATAAGCGTATCAAAATTGTTACTTTATAGCTACGTCTCCTATAGCTCAAAGTTTCTTTTCATCGTTTGTGAGCCAACTAATGGTAGTACTTTTGGATTAACAGAAATGAAACAAGTGTCTCTTAGTTTCCAGCAAGAAATTGTTTTGCTACACTGATGTATCGCGACAGCGTGTGAGAATTTTGTCTTCCATTTTCGCACATTAAATAAATTTGAGGCAATCATTTTGTTAAGTCTATCAAACGTCAGAAGCGAATGATTGCTATCGTTAATAAATGTGTGTAAATTAATATATTTTCATAAATTATTTTTAGAAGATTTTATTAATTTTGTCACTGAAGAGGAACATTAAAAGCTAGAAAACAAATTATATTATTGGACTATGTTGAGGGTCCCATTTAATTATGCAATGCAGTATGAAATGGTTATGTTCGATTTTCAAGCACGATAGATATAGCTTTGCATTTTTATCGATGCATACTATAGTTTTGCGTTTTTATAAATACATAATTTGTTTTTAAATAAAGTATCTGTTATTTTCAGCTGTTCCTAGTTAGTTAATTAACACTGTACGTACAATGTCTGAAAACGAAATTTTGCACATATAAACTTATAAATATTAAAGAAGTGAAATGCGAACATATATTAAAATTCCATGGGCCAATTTACTACGTTTTCTGTAGTTGCTTGACTGATCATTGTACTAGAAAGTCAACCATATAACAACATTTTGACTGGAACTTGAACTGGGTTATAGCTCTAATGGAGCGTATGTATTATATATCAAGTAAATTGAATTGTAAAACTCATTTCTAAAATCAGCGACCAAGTTTCAAGGAATTTTTGCAGCTGAGTGGCTAGCAGTTTAACAATACACTACTCTTTTGGCTAGAATCTGAATTGAGCTACCGGTTAAGTGAAACGCCGGAATCATACAACAAATAAACAAAAATGGTAAAACATATTTTTGAATCCAGTCCGTCAATATTTAGACGTTCTTTGTACCTCGTTAGCTGCTCATTGTGCTAGCCATTTAATCTGATGCACACTATTTTGATTAGAATGCTGCAAGTCAGGATAGTCACATTACAAAGATGAAAATTTTAATCATTATATGGTGAAAGGACCTTACAAGGGAAGGCTTTGCAATAGTTCTCTCGGATTGCAATCTTTCATGTCTTATCTTATAAAGGACCATGAATAATGACAAAACGCCACGGCTTTCATCTGCTAAGTGATAGGGGGCGCCACAATAACAATCTGAAGTTGTCATGCAAACGTGCTCTACTGACGTGTATTATTAACATTTTAGTGTGAAAATATTATCTTTTCGATTATTATTATTATTTTGAAATAAAATGGACAATAATGGTAAGCAGTAAACGATAAATTTATTGCTAATATAATTTATATCTTATTAATTAGCTAAACAACTGCCAAGACATGGTCGTAAAGGTTGATCAAACACAATAAAGACAAAGGCTGAAATTTTTGGATACCAAAACTGAACTAATCAACAAAACTATTGACTGTATTACAATGAAAGTCAAAGCAAATGAAATTTGTAAAATAATGAATGATTTAAATTCTTTGTAAGTTTGAAATTATGAATGGGAATGATTAAATGTATGATCAATACAAATGAAAACGTTACAATGTGCACATTTAACAAATGCATAATCATTGCAATTTACAATGAAACAAGTTGCTGAACTAATATTAAATACAGTTGCCATTACCTTGTTAAATTTTGTAATGTGTTTTTCAACAGAATATCCAGCTTTTTTCCAAGAATATATTACCATATCTTGAAATATATCAGCGTCAAGTTAATTGTACACAAATGAATGCATTTTTAAAATAAATAATCTGTCATGTAACTTTCTATTGGCCTCTTCATCGATGTTGGTTCAAAATTCATCGATGTCTTCAATATGGACCCCTTCAATGCATGCACCTCGAATTTTTATGTAGTCTTCGATACGTTTTACTAATGCCTTATAAGGATTGAAGAAGTAACAGTCTAACGGCTGTGCATATTTTGTTGTTTTTCAGGTATTATTTAATAATAATAATAATAACTGAAAAGGATAATATTTTCACACTGAAATGTAAATAATACACGTCAGTAGAGAACGTTTGCATGACAACTTCAGATTGTTATTGTGGCGCCCTCTATCACTTAGCAGATGAAAGCCGTAGCGTTTTATCATTATTCATGGTCCTTTACAAGATAGGACATGAAAGATTGCAATCCGAGAGAACTATTGCAAAGCCATCCCTTGTTAGTTAAGAAAACTGATCTTTTACATTGAGTTCATGATTAACAGATAATCAGTTCTGTATTTACTTACTGCCGCATTTCTGAAGGCAAACGTTTTTGACTCTGACTCTTTCAACAAATGACGGTTCACTTTTTCACCTGGAATAATTTGCGATTGTTCTTCATTTCAGACCCCTACGTTAAAGTTTGGCTAATGCGTGGAGAGAAACGTCTGGAGAAGTACAAGACGCCGGTCTTCAAGTGTACCCTGAATCCAGTTTTCAACGAGGTTTTCACCTTTATCGTATCATGGGAGCACATCCGGGAGACATCACTTGCGATCACCGTTATGGACTGGGATCATGTGGGCAGAAACGAACCTATTGGAGGCATCGTTTTGGGTTCCAAGACGGGTCCCAGTGAATCCAAGCACTGGGGAGAGATGCTTACAAAGCCCAGGACCCCTGTTCTTCAGTGGCACAAGTTGAAACCCCTCTGAGAGTCAGTGGTCGCTGCAAATTGATGTGTATCTTGTAAAAATTGGTGTGCGTTTCTTAACCCCCAACAAAAAAAAATCACAGCTCGGGCAATTCTATGCAACGACAACCCGGTGCTTCACGGATAAAAATAACATCAACATCGAACTGCGTCGCTTTTTACTCGTGCAACGAACGACTACAATAATATATATGTCTGTAACAACCCGGAAGGAACTGTCGACAATTATTCTGTGTGTTCATTCGATTTACCACCTTCCCCAAATATTTCCCGTTCTTCGTCGCTACGCACAAAGGCGGGTCTGTTCGCAGCCGAGGAATGACGCTTCCGCTTAAATATCGGGGCCAAAAACTAATTTGAAAAATACACATTTCCTTTCTTCTCAATTGTACCGTCTTCTTACCTTTTGCTGTCACTTGCTGCGCCTTTTGTCTGTATGCAAATTGGAGACAGTCCCTTCAGCGTTTAAGGGCTTTTCTCCAATTTCCTTCGCGCACTGCCTAACCGAACAACGAACGGACCGCAAAGGCAGGCCTCTTGGAAGGTCTGGCCACTTGCGGCCCGCGGGCTGCCTTTTCGCGCTGTGGCTTTTGGTTCTTTGACGCACTCCCAGAGCCAAGGCGCGCTGTCAGTTGCCTGGCCTCTGCATTAGTTGCTGCAACGCAAGCAATGCATTCGCTTCAGATGTATTGAAATATTTATTTGAGACCACTTTTGGCATGTGTGGAACGGTTTTACTGTGAATTTCTTTCAGTTTAAATGCATTTCAGTGAAATTAAAATTTTTTTTCTTTGCACGTTTCAAAGGTAAATCACAAAGACATGCGCAATACAAAACGTTTCAAAATGTAACGAAGGATATACCGTAAATCCCGTGTAATACATGTTATTTATATTTTATTTTATCTACATTTTAAGTTTGGAAGCTGAAGAATCAACTTTTTGCAATGATATTTGAATCGTTTTATAATCTATATCAAAAGTATATTATCTTTTTTTTATCATTTCTCAACTTCAAGGTAAACGCTTCAAATAGGAATATTTTATATTTATTCTCATTATAGGACACCAGAGTAATACTAACTTGGTAAAGCGGCTTAATCAGAGCTAGGCGGGCAATCGGCTTCGCACTGTCTTGGTATCTCTCTATGTCTTCCATTTGTTCTCTTTGCGTCTGCATCTCACTGTGTCGTAGCTTTGCGCGTTTGTCTCTCTGGGTCGTAATTCCCTACCCTTTCTTTAGCGGGTGTTCCTCGGCGGCGTTCTAGACCGCAAAACGACCTCCCCCCTTTATGATCAACACTTGTTAGACAACAAAATCACACAAAAAGATCTTCAATACTTCAGTATAATCCAATGTGATCTCCAGCAATCATGGAACAGGTTTAAAAATTATGAATATATATAAGATAAATAAGAAAAAAAAATAAGAAAAGTTGCAAATTTACACCATTTGGCTGTGACACAGAGGCACCGTCGTCATTGTTATGATTTCTCCATTTATATTATAAAGATTGCAGAAAGCTCTTTGTCTTTCTAAATCTTTTGAAATATAAATGGAGGATTCTTACTTAATAAACTGCGGAAGGCATACATGTTACCAGCACTCGGTGATGAAAGTTGCGATTTTTTCTCATAGCTCCATTTTTACTCATTAGTTTGAACAGTAACAGATGTCATTGTTCTGAAATAATTCTTTTTTAAATTTGGAATTTTACTACAAACTCATTGATTACTGACGCTAGACATATCTCTCTTTTATTAGAGCTCATATGCACTGAATAACCGTTGATAGTCATGGAAGCAATGAAATAAGGACAGCAATCTTTGATGGTAGTTGTTCATGTGCTACTATTTTGCAAATGCAGAAAGTATTTCTGCTTTACCACAATGATGGAATCGAATTTGATGACGATTAGATTTCAAATACACAAAATTTCAAAACCAGAATGATGGAACATAAATACTGTATAGCAGTTATTTTAAAGCATATGAAATGTTGTTTCCTTATCGTTATCGTTAGATTGGTATCTCTGGTTACACTGACAAGTCTGAAGGTTACATTGACAAGTCTTTTACTGATATTTCCTAAATTCAATTCCAGCTGCGTGGTAAACCTAGTATCAATTTATATGGATTGGTGATAGAATTACCGAGTGCAATTTTTGGGCTGAGATTATTACCGCCGGTTGAAGGTCAATTAAGTCAATTAAAAAGATTGATGTCATCAATTTATATATATATATATATATATATATATATATATATATATATATATATATATATATATATATATATATATATATATATATATATTAAGAACGTTTAACTTTTAAATTAATCTGGCTGATTTGATGGCCCCAATACCGAATCACTCATCAATTCGGGAAAATTATGATGTGTATAATAAAGGCTTAAGAATGGTCATTTGGTTACTCTCTGCTGATAAGCTCTAATGAAGCGAAACTAGATCAGTAATACCGACTGAGTCTCTGATAGTATGATTTACTAATGCTAAATGATATTGTTGCTAATGGGTGATGCAAATAATGCTAATAAATATGTCCAGAACATTACGCATGAATCTGAAGAATTGGTGGATTACATGAAGGGTTTACTGGTTTCATTAGTGAGATAAGTTGCCCGAGAACAATCCAAAATCAGTAGCAGCGAGACCGTTTCCCTGCTTGCTAGTGATCATATTGGCGTCATCAAACTTGATATAGGAACATCTGTAATATTGAGTAATTATAGACAATTGAAAGAAGGTAAAAAAACAAAACGTGGAGAAATTTTAAATTTCGGTGAGAAATAAGTAGGGATGGGTTTGTTTCGGTTAATGAACATGGAATATCATCAATTAGTTAAGTATTATTTTTATTCGATGTGTGAAAATTTTAACTGATTCTAATATCAAAATTTTCGGAAATGAAGCAAAATGTTTCAATGCTGTTAAAATTTAATTCAGGCTTAGCAATACAAGCAGCCTACATAAAGCGTTTCCTATAATTTGAAATTAAGCTCCTACTGCAGAAAAAAAAATCATAGATCGACCTGTTTCGTTCTTGTTGGCGCTCATCAGCCCCGAACAGTCAGTGTAGTGACGACAAGAAAACATATTGCGTGCCACATTTTCAAAAACTTCGCTGTCACTAACTGGAAGTTGGTCGTACCACACAGCTGGCATAAATCCACAGGATATTCAATTCGAACTGCGCGAGTGTTAAATAGCTCAAAATATGTCCATCTGCTCTAGTTGCTGCAGAGGAAACATGATTCCATGTTAATGGAAATGATTTCTATTGGAATATAATGATCTAAAGCTAGTTTTGGCTTTTTTCAATTCCAGATGAATATTTTGTAATTATATGTCAATTCCATGGTTTTACTAAACCCTTGTTAGTTTCTACAGAAGTTTGGAAAATTCTGGCGCACATCAAGTTTTCTTGTTGTCATTGCAGTAAAAAAGCAAAAACTTTTAAGAGTAGAACATTTTCAAAATTTAAGTCATTTACAAGTTAACTGAAACATTTAAAAATACTTACATTTGGAAAATTAAAAAAAAAAAAACTTTTAAATTATTGAAATTAAATATTTTTCAATTTAAATTATTAAAATGCAAATAAAAGTTTTTCACATTTGCGTTAACAAAACGTAAACAAAAAATGTCTAAATTTAAAAAATATGCATTAAAATATGAATTAATACTAAATATTTAAATATGTAAGTTAATCATTTCATGTTTTACCATTGTTTAAACATTGTGTTAATTTCGCATCCATGTTATTTCGGAGCGCGTCATGTTTAAAAATGGCTACCATTTTTAAAGCGCGCTAATAGAGATCAGTGTAACACTAAAAGAATCATATAAATAAAATTAAAATTATATAATTTGATAGACACTTTCTTTATAACGTTAAACTGTATAAGAACATGATATATTTGAAATTGAATACTTGAAGAAATTCATTCTTTGATATTCCACCCATCCCTAGTAATAAGTGTTAAGACAATATTTCGACAAATATTTTGAGTGTTTGCAGAAGAAATTAGAAAGTCAATGAAGTATAACACCAAAAATTGATCAATGGGCGAAACCTAATATGGTAACAAAAATAAACCATTCATAACGGAATAGAATAGTTCCTCAATGTAGAAAGTTAGTATTTGGGGAAAAGCCTCGAGTTTGACAAATATTGCCACTTTATAGTTTGTGATACTTTCTATGCAAGAAGCATTTTCTGTGTTACGAAAAACGGGAGTTGATATTGGAACGTCTGTAAATAAGGGCAATTGGTAGATTATACTATTTTATTTTTATTGTACATAAAAAAGAGTGTCATGTTACATCAATGTAAAGCTAGTAATAGTATAAAAACAGCTATGATATATAAAATATATTTGCAGAAATTGATGTTTATTACATGTGCATAAGTGTGTTCATAGCTTTGAGTACTCTACTTTAGTGCAGTATATTGGCGGCAGAAGAAACTGAAGATTATTTTATTTTTCAATGTATATTTTGTTTTGGGCAATTTCTATTTATTATTTTAAGTTCAGTTTTTAGAATAATAAGTGAAAATATAAAATTCTGCTTTTTTATTTTGAGATTAACTGAATATTATATATCTGAAATAAGAAATAAGTTAACAAATACTATAATTTAAAAACCACTAAAATATTTTTGTTACGAATAATTATAAAGAACGATAAATATTAATAACTTTGTAAACAGCAGGTCAGAAGAATATTCCTTCCGATTTATATAAACGCTTCATGAATTAATAAATGCAAAAGAGAAAAATTGGAACTCAGAAATTTTTAGATCTGCTAATTCCAACAAAATATGAAAAATGAAAATTATTTTATTGTTGAAGTAACGGAAATGAAATAAACTGAAAGTAAAATGTTAAGAATACAGATGCATAAGTGGAAGTACATTAATAAACATTTTGTCTTAGAAAATAAATATTAAGAAATGTTTTCTTATGCCATGATAATATCCGTATAACAGATATGCAATATAACTGGCGAACGCTTGGGAGACACACCAATAAACAGACAATTTCTGGTAAGTACCAATAAAAAATGGAAATAAAATAATATTTATTTAACGGCTAATTTAAAATAAAATATTTATGTAATAGCTAATTTAAAATAATATATTTATATAACGGCTAATTTAAAATAAAATATTTATGTAATAGCTAATTTAAAATAATATAATATTTATATAACGGCTAATTTAAAATAAAATATTTATATAATAGCTAATTAAAAATAATATAATATTAATATAACGGCTAATTTAAAATAAAATTTGTAAGAATATTTGACTTGAATTATACTAATCATGAGATTTTTGAACTTAGATTTAAAGTTCTGTGAAACTTTAAATGAAGAAACACTGCCGTTTAAGAGACATTTATTTATTTGTGAGATAAACTTCTCACATAAAAATTCATTAAATTTACGAGACTTTTTTTTCTATAACTTGAATACTATCTTTTATAGATTACTTCATATTGTGAAAACATTTTGTGATTTGAAGTAATCGAGATTGAATAAATTAGCGTTTGAATTATAAATAAATTAAGAATTCTGTACAGGAATACAGACAATTTAATATCAGAAATAAAACCATTTCAAAAAATCAAAATAATTCGCAATCAAAACTATAGGTAGATTTTGCTAATCATATCTATAAATTTATTGAATTTCATATTTTTATAAGCGATGTTTTCAGTGTAAGTCACATAACGAAAAAGGCACTGCTAACTGTTAAAAGACTAGAACCCTACTTAGATACAGAAAAATAATTGTTATAGAAAACGTACGGGTACAGTGCTAACTTTAGACGTTTAAAATAGAGAAGTTATTTCTATATTTCTATAAGAAGAAAAATATGTGGTACTTATGTGGTAAGGAATAAATAAATATTTTAAATAATAAACTGACTCTATTACATAATTTTAAAGCAGCAAATAATCTATATGAAACCACGCGTTGTACTGCATTTAACCTTACAATGTGACTTTACGTGAAGCTAAAGGTATGTCAATCCTTTGCATTCAAACCAATGGCGTCGTACAATAATGTGCCAATACTGATATGAGTTTTTTATTATACAGTCGAATCTCAATAAATCGAAAAATTAGGGAGACTGCAAAAATTTTGTTAAAAATAAGGTGACGTAATTAGAGAAGGATTTTAGCATTAATTTATATATCACGCATTAATATTGTAGTTATATAATAACAATAAAAAATATATACACTTTAGCTGCATAAAACCTAAATTAATATCGCAAAAATAAACATCACATAATCTTTTGCCAAAAAATTAATTAAATTTACAACCAATTGCATTGCAGTATATTTATATAGACTCAAGTTGTCAACACCGGTGACGTAATTAGAGAAGGATTTTAGCATTAATTTATATATCACGCATTAATATATTGTAGTTATATAATAACAATAAAAAAATATATACACTTTAGCTGCATAAAACCTAAATTAATATTGCAAAAATAAACATCGCATAATATTTTGCCAAAAAATTAATTAAATTTACAACTAATTGCATTGCAGTATATTTATATAGACTCAAGCTGTCAACACCGGTGCTTTATTAATTTACGGGCTTACGTGGTCATGGTCCTGATTACTAAAATTTTATGGCCACCAAAAGAGCAAAATTCATCGTAGATACTTTTTTATATTAGATATAGTGATTATATTTATTGCTGCAACGATAAGGCGACCTATATCTCTAAAATTCCATTTCTCAGGAAGAGTTAAAAATACAAATTACATATACAGTTAACTGGCACCATCTAGGAGCATCTTGAGAACAGTGTGCCAGCATTTGCCCACAGTTGCCCTTACCCTAAATAGTAGCTTCCGGACAGCGCAAACATACATGGGTGGCTATTTATTTTAATGATTTCTTTAAAATTATCTACTAATATTAGATTCGATATAAATATTCTATTACATTAACATTTAAAGATTAAAACAAAAATTTCCAAAGGTTTTATTTCAATCTTCCTTATGTTTTCCCATATATAGAGGCCATAGATCTTAGAGTAGGATATTGGATAAGATCTTCCAAGATAAGCCTCCATGTTAGATTGACACATGTTTTATATTGAAATAAAACTCTGGTCCTATTATAATTTTATGGCAACACTTGTGAAAACCACACCATATGACCACTAGATCTTCTGTAAAGATGTTTTATCTTCTTATTAGATACTTTAAAAGTCGTTCAATGCATCTGCATATTCTAAGGACGCTGATTTTGGCATCATTAAACGAATCACAGTTTCTAATGCATCGAAATCTGCCGCAATTCCTACATTTTTATTCGAAATACAGTCCACGACAATGCATCAGCGTCCAATAGAGTTTGCTTATCCATTTCGGTGCCATTTTAAAGTTGTTGGCAATTTTTTAGCAACTGCAATTACGTTTGAAATTGTGACGTCATCGTGCAAAGATATGAGTTTTGCAAATAATTGCCTACAAATAGAACGAAACGAACAAAAGAAACAATTTTTCGTTCGTGCTAAGAGAATCTGATTTTTTTTTATGTTTAGATTAGTACTTCGTGTGATATGAGACTTCGTGCTAAGCGTATTTATGTTAAAAACTCTCAAAATATTGTAATGATTATAGAATTTGACGGAAAATGAAAACCGATTCATAGTTAAAAGTAATTCGCGCTAAGAGTGTTCGCATTAACGAGATTCGACGGTGTTGGGCTTATGTGAAAATACTATTCCCTAAATAATTAAATAAATATAATATGCCATTTATAAAGTTCGACAAACAAAATATTTTAGCTTTTAAAAGGATACTATTAAAGTAAAAAGATAACAAAAACATATTTATTGACCATGTATACAACTTTGCAAGACTTTACTTGGAAAATGCACATTAAAACACTGCCTCTCAAGATTCAGTCTGATTACAGTGGTCGAGAAAAAAGAAAAATAACCCCTTTCAAAGTTTGCCTATTTTATGTATTTTTAGGTTGATGAATCTAAATCTGACAGCCAATCTCTTTATCACCCACAGTTTTTTAGATAAAATATATCTTCATAAATACTAATTTGCCTTATAAAAAGTTAAATCTGATACTCTAAAAAACCACACCCATAAAGTGTGAAAGCCCCAGGCCGTCCGGCTCGTCCAGAGGACTTGGAGCAACAGAATGGAACACCCATAAAGTGTGTAAAATTAACTGAAGTGTAACTCAACTTGATATTCTCATACCAGAATTCATTGTCACTTTTTTTCTTTCAAATTTTACAACCGTACCAGTTGGCATGCTATAATTAGGGTCATTCGGAACAAAGATTTTTCCAGATAAGTTAGACCGACAGACAAACTCTACCAATACATCATTGCAATACTATTAACAAAACTCTTAACAAAACGCAATTTCATTAATTTAGCGTTATGTTTATTAATTCCGTGATATTTTTATCGATTTGGCGGGATTTTTGTCAATTTGGCAACATTTAAAAAAATCGCCAAGTTGGCGATATCCCGCCAAATTTTTCGCCAAGCATCCTGGACGGACGGATAGAGAAATGGATTATGATATTAAATTAATTCCCACAAAGCAATTTTGATTATCAATGAAATTGAACTTAATTTTGCAAAATATTGATTTTCATCAATTATGCATCATTTTTATCAAGTTAGGGTCATTTTATCAATTTTGAGACATTTTCGCTTATTTGTTGATATTTTGTTCCATTTGGGGACATTTAAAAAAAAATTGCCAAATTTGCAGGCAAGTGAGATGGATGGATTGACAGACAAACGTTACCGAAACGTCATTACAGTACTAACTTCTATCAAAACACATTTAATTTTATTGATTTGGTGTCATTTTTATCAATTTGGCAACATTTTTTATCGATTTGGAGACATATTATAAAGGTTTGGCAACATTTTCATCAAAGTTGCAACATTTAAAAAGTCGCTAAGTTGGCGATATCTGTCTAAATTTGTTGCCAAATGTTACAGAGACGGACATATGGAGAAATAGGATCTTAAAGTAAATTTTAAGTAGCCTGTGATTTCTTTTTCTTTTTGGCAAATTTTTGCAAATTTTTTTTTTTTTTGCAAGAAAAAATTTGAAAAATCTGTATTGTTGGTCCAAATGATCACAATTATAACATGTCACACTTCACTTTAAAACGCTTAGAAACTTTTAATTGATACCATACTTGGCAATGTAGCCCCTGGGGGTAACCCCCCCTTCTCCCCCTAGGGGGGTAATAACATCAAAATCACAAAAATTGTATCTTGGTTTTTTTCACAACGATTGAAACTATTAAGTCTCATGATTATTGAGCCATAAATAACCCCTTTTATGCATGATTGTCAAACTTTATTCATTGCTTCCATGTTAAAAAAGTATAAAATTTCGAATAAACATCGAACTTTTCTCTCGAATTTAAAAAAAATTCCATTCAGTTCAAGATTTTTCGATAACAAAGCCGGAGGTAATGTTTTGTGAAAATCCGTTAATATTTGAGGGAGCTACCGTGTACACACACAAGAAAAAAAAACCCTACCACAGACAGACAGACGGACATCCATCCAAAAATATTCAAAACGTGTTCAGGAGGTACTAAAACATATATTGGCATCAAAATTTCGAATTTGAAAAATTTCGTGAAAACAATACTTTATCTGTACTATATTACATTGTATGAGAGATTTAAAATAATAATCAGGTGTGAATCTAAGAAATGTGTCTTTAGAGACAGACATATAACATCCCAATAATCTATTTTAAAGTAGTAGTTCCTTGACAATTTCTTCGTAGTTATCTCTGCCCTTACATTACCTAAAATGTTATGGCAAACATTTCTTAATGCTTTGCAGTCTCTTTTTGTTGCATTTTAATTTATTTTCGAACACAGGATCTTACAAAAACAACTGTCAAATCTGAGGATTAATGAAAATTCTCCCATTTTGAAGTCTCTAATCCGCGGAAATGTTTTGTCTTAAGTAATCGAATCCACTGCCCTGTATAGTTATTGTTTTCATTATTTTTTCAGTATTCATATCTTCAGATGCAGAGGCGGTAACAAGATTATTGTTTTTATACACTGATACCAGATGTGCTCTATATTGTTTTCTAACTGGAAACATTTTAGTTCTATCAGGGCATGTTTTCATGACATAGCGGCTGTCATTCGTTTAGCTATCCCAGCAATACAAAAACAACAGTACTTTGATTGTTCTTCTTATTTCCCAGTCTGTAATATAACCAATTCATATATATTCGATCCATATTCCCTGCATAGAATTTTTCGAAACTGAATCATCATTTTTTGGTATAATTCCGTCATATGCTGTGGCAAACATTTCTGAATACTTCAATTAATATTCTAATGGCCTGTGTACTAGTAATCTGTACTAGGGTAATTCATATGGACTGTGTACTAGACCCGGAAGAGAAAACTTTTTTTTATAATTTCTAGTGCGGGAAATATTGTCATATGGGCAACTTATGCTGCACAATTTTTTTTATCAAAATTGTGAAGTTTTTTTAGCTTTCCTGGGGAGTAATTTTTGAACAATTCTTTAAAACTATGATGAAAACGAAAATTCGGTAGAAATGAAAATGTACTTTATTTTGGATTCCCGGTTTGTGCGGAAAACAATTTATAGACCCATTATAATTCGTACAAAATTTCATCTCGATTTCTGCATACTTTGCTGAGCCCAATGAGGTTCAAACTTCGGGATTATTTAAAAAAAAAAATGTGATCGAACTGATAAAGTAGGAAAAATACATTACTTTATTTTCTTATTTTTTATAGTTCAGGAAAGTCATAGTATGTATATCTTATAATGCACAAAAATATTAATTGAAGTATTTAGTATCCTACGGCCCTAAATTTTTTATTTCTCAGCTCTTTGCAAAAACTGCCGACATTGCAGAACTTCTGTTTAGACCTTTTGAGCAGATTGTTATTGCTATACTATAAGATGCAAATGTTATTTACATCGGCAATATATATATATATATATATACAGCTTCCTATATTACCAATAAAATTATAAAGGCAATACGTAAAAGTATATTAACTATTTAACGCAGTTAAAGAAAGAGTATTTCATTGAAATCTTCTCTTTATACCAATGGAAAAAAAACTATACGTTGACAGAATTTGGTACGAAAGTGTATGTTCTCGTGTGATTTCGCGTGAAAGCAAACTCATCATGCTAAAAAGATCTGCACAGCTCATAATTCATGATGCAAGATAACTAACTGTATAATGGCTTCAAGATGATTTTAGGAAAAACAATATCACAAAACGCATGCATTTAAAAAATGTCATCCAAAAATATTTTAATAGCTATTATATCTGTCTGGTTACATTTGTTATGAGATGTAAAGAAGATGGCACAATCCAGAAGACGTTCTTCGTGATATCTTCATAGACGTTCTTCGTGATATCTTGATATTAAACTTCAAAGAGGAAGACCATTTTAATTTGATTAACTGGAATAAATATCTAATAACCGAGCCTCCGTTAATAACCTACCTATTCAAAAGATGAAGTTTAGAGAAATGTCAAAGCTAAAATTCAAAATTTCCTTTCGCCATACACAAACTGGTGAATGAGAGACGAAGATTATCTCTGAGACTGCATTCAAAAGTCTATAGTGGATGTGATGTATACATTTGTTTTAAGCTGGAATCAAGCAAATAACCACTTCTGTTGCATTCAACATTATTCCATTCGTCTTGACTAAATTAAAAAGTACAAAAATGTAGAAGAAAGGTTAAGATGTTGATTTTCAGCCACCTTCATATGTTTACATTTGTGTTAAAACGGTATTATAATGTATTTATAATTGTTTGTAAATTTTAGGAACTTGTAGAAAACTCATGACCATAGTATTACCAAATTTTCCAATTATTATTTTTTTACCCTAAAAGGCACGTATAATATAGCTTTTCAGCGCTATCACAAACCTACTATTAAAGTAATTTATTTTTCACAATTTATTACATCAATTACATTCTAATGCAGCTATCTTGAAATTTGAGCCTCTGCAAACTATTTAACGATCTAGATGAATTTTATTTCCAATTATAATGGGTCTATACAAAACATTTTTGGCACAAACCGGAATCCAAAATCGAATATTTTTTTTTCTACCGAATTTTCGCTGTCATTATTCAAACTTCAATCTCCCGATGGCTCTGAATAATTTTCGACGATTTTGATTAAATCTTTTGTGCGATATGTGACTCATAAGGCAGCTTTTACGCACTAACCATAATTGAAATTAGAGAAAAGTTTTTTCGACTTGAGCTATTGCATACCCAATATCTATTGAGGAAGGAAATCAATACTATTGCGTAATAAAACTCATTTTAAGCTCATCTTGGAGGAATCAACAGTTCATGGAATTTTGGGAGTTTGAGTTACGAATGTTTTCACCAGATCACAATCATTCCAGAAAATGTTCATATCTTGGAAATGACTCTGCAAGAAGAATGACAATTTTACATCTTTTTCTATAAAGGCTTCATTATCGGAAACATCAAGCAAGTAGCTGGACCTCTATATATTGAAATGCTTAACTCCCGGAACAGATCATTCTGTTTTCTGCCCAAATTATGTTATAGGTTCATACCACAAATCGGAGGTTAAAGTCATTCTGGCTAGCAACTCCTCTTCTGGAACACACTGCGTCTAGATAGCTCTACCTGGGTGATCAAATGTGGTTTCTATTCTAGAATTTCTCCCCCATTCCGTATTGCTAAAAATTAATTTGGGAGATATGGTCATAAGCCTTCGATTCCCATACTGAGTCAAAATTGTATTTTGAAGGTATTGTCAATACACGCACTATCATTGGCAGAAACGTGCTTAATATGGATGCTACGTTATGATATTGTATTTCTTTTTATTCTACAGTAAGGTTTACGAGGTTTGTCATAAAAGAGTTGTAGTTATATACAAAATGCAAGGATCGCGTCAGATCATAGGCGACAGCAAATCGCTCAGAATTATCTGTAAGTTTTACCAGTGGTGTCGAAATACAAACGATGTCATATGTCAGTTATATCCCATAATATAATTCAGGATTCCAGTAGTTTGAAAACGATTAATATCGAGTAATAATAAACGATTAATAACGAGTAATATCACACATATTTACAAAATTAGCAGTTCATTACAGAATTAGCAGCACACATTTAAAACATCAGTCTCACTAGTTTCAAATTTAGTTCAGTTCTTTCTTCCTAGAAAAATAATAGATGCACTCATTTGGATGCAAGATTTGGATTCATCACCCTTAAATATATAAAATATACGCATTGTTTTCATGTCAATTAGTGTTAATAAATACCCTAAATTTTCCAGGCAGCGATTTTAGAGCGTGGTGAATTCTAAGACTTCGCATTAAAAATTCACTATAATCTTTATAAATGTGTGTCTTACAAATCGATGACATATTTTATTTGATTTTCCAAAATATTATCTTTATACTCGAAACATTCTTGACATTTACCCAATATTGCGCTAAAATTGGATGAGAACCTTTGTTAAAATTATATTGGTTTCTAGAAAGTGCATACATATCGGAAATATTTACATTTTAAACATTGTCATGGGGAAATTGTGCATATAATGGCCTCGAGCCTTCAAAATATCAGAAATATTGACAAAAGACCCTCATGTCAATATTGGCTCTATATAATACGTCAAAATTGGTTTACTGTTGGTGACATGGAAATTGATTTTCAGTTAAAACTTTAAATCTGAAAAAGGCTTATTGATTTGAGTTTTCATTTAAAGTTTTTAAGGTAGATATACACAAAAAGCACTGCTAGATGCAAAACAAATACACTCATACCAGCAGAGTCTCTTGTAAGCATAGGTCAACAGCGACTGGGGGAGGTCGTCTCAAACCCTAAGGGACCTTAGAATGGAACGTACCCACAGCCTAGGTGTACAAAGGTTACATCCCTCTGACTTACCCTCCCCCCATGTAGAGTTTAGTCCAGGGACCCCCGTAGGTGGGCCTTGACTATGTAGACACATATGTTTGTACAATGGAATTGGAAGAAATATCTATTTATGTATCTGGCTGACAGTGTAAATAAAAAAATTGAAAATGTTTTTGTGTCTGTGTTCTCCTCCCCCTTCCCTTCTAAACATGAAATAAAGTTTGGACATTTCTGATGTCTGGAAAATTGTCTGACGGAGAATTTTTATTTTCACAAGAAAAAAGTATGTCATATATAAGGTGATTATAATTAATGCATTCCTATTGAATAGATGGACTCGGCGCTCTTCCACATGTAATATCCGATATTTGCAATGACACATTAATCTCCACTAGCAAGGACGACCTAGGGGTTTACGCCCGTATTCTGCCAGGGTATATTTGCAATGGCAGCAATAAAAAACTTGTGCAATAAAACAGTAAATCCAGACTATCCTCGCGCGAACCACTGGGCTGCCTACTCCTAGGATACGGCCTTGGAGTCTGGAATTGTCTGGAACCACTATTTTATATTTGCAAAGACAGCAATAAATCTTGGGCAATAAAACAGTGATTCCAGACAAGGGTTCCGCAAGGCCGTAAATTCCAGGCAAGGGTTCCGAACGACCCGAGCTCGATTCTCGGCTCTGTCCAAACTGCCCCCGTGTTCATGTTGAGTACGAGCCCGTTAAATAAGGGGGTTTCACAAGTCCTTCCGAGAGGTTGGTGGTAGTGGAAGGAGATGTACGGTTCCTTTGGATGACACCTACACTGGGTTCTGGTGGTAATATCTTACACCTTACAGTAAGTTGGACGGTCTGGGTTGAAGAAAAAAAAGGCTGTATCCTGGGTTCCACGAGAATTTGCAATAGCTTGAAAAAAATTACAATTTGCTATATTTTTTGCAATTGGAATAAAAGAAAATTAAAATTCTGAGGTTTTAACATGGTATGTATTCAAACAATGGACCATTTTTAAAATTTTAACTTTATTAGATATTCGCGTGATAGTTAAAATTTAGGCCGGGAAAGTTTTACTCGGGAATATAAACTTTGGTGAAGTGGGAAAATCTTGTAAAGGATTTAGTTGGCAGTAAGGGGAATTACTAGCACAATCAAAAACTAATAGAGTTTCCAGGTAAAATTTTTGATAAAAATAATAAACAATAATGGCAAAATACTTAACCAGCTTAAATACTCACACACACACACACACACACACACACATATATATATATATATATATATATATAGAGAGAGAGAGAGAGAGAGAAAGAGAGAGATTTTAATCATATCATGGAAATGTGAATGTATCATAGAACATTAAACTGTAACTTGTTCTTTTGCTTTCCCTACAATACATGGTAATGTGTAGGGGAAGTAATGGAGTTGTGTCGAAAATCGTAACTTAATTCATACGTAGGTTTTGATGACAGAAATTATAAGACCAACCCTAAAACTCTAGGATTAACTGCTCTCGAGATATTATATTTTTCTGCATTTTTGCTAGGTCGCCTTTGAAATACGTTCAGTGCAGATTCAGTGTCATTTCAATTAATTATCCGTGTCATTTTGTGAAATTAAACTCACTTTGTTGAGTTATAGAAATAAAGAAAATGAATTTGAGTCTGTAGGAGAATTCATGTGCTGTCTACATCAAATTTTTTGTTAATTTTCTGAAAAACAATTACGTTAACAATCATTTTCTTCCCCAATGTCCAGGTACTAGACTCTTCGTCATTCGCTCTATATTCGGCCGTAATCGTGAACCATTTCGGCGTCCTAGGACGTTGCCCCAGGCGCACCAGAGGGGGCGGAACACACTGCGCCCACATCACACAACATCCATGTCTTATGTGGGACTCGAACCCACAACGTGGCGGCCGATCGATCGCTGGAAACGCTCGCCTTGACTATTTGGCCACCACGCCGACACGTTAACAATCATAGAAAAATGTATACAAAATGTTTAGTTGTAACAAGTAAGCTGGATATAAAACAAAAGTGTCTGTATTTTATTAACCGTAGTTAATAAATAAAAATTAGCAATAAATAATATTTTAATATTTTATTCTAAAATATGGGTTAATCACCTTGCATAAATATTTATGAACTCTGCTACTTTACAAGCCCATTTTGTAATTTATGTCTGCCGACAAATATGTGTCGTCCAATTAGGGATTCCGTGAGACATTACTAAATATTTCAAGAATTTCCCCAGACAAAAAAGGTTGGGAATCATTATTCTATGGAGAAATAAACAGCTAAATGAAATATGATGCCGGCTACGTGCAGGACTGGATTTATCAGTTTCCATAGAAATTTGAAAAAAATTGTGGTATATAACAAATTATCTTGCTGTCACTGCGAGCATCGGCTAAAGCTCATTCATGCTGGAAAGGACATAATGTGTACAAAACTGGTCCATAATTGCTGTTATCTTCAATAAGGACGGGATTCTAACTTTGGGAATGTCATCTGTGTATAAAGTGATTTCTCTCTACATTAAAAAAAATATTCTTCGAATTTTTTACTGTGACGAATAGACGGCAAAACGTACAGTTCTGAAAGTCTTACATATTGGACTAATATGAACCCGTAGATGTACAAGACGGGCTTAAAATTTTGATTTAAACCTCAGTAAATTAAATATGACTTATTACAAATTTAGTTTTTCAGGTATAGGTTAAGTGGATTTCGAATTTCTATGCGATTGGTTGCTGCCAGAGAAGTCAAAAAGAAGGCTATGAACTTAACAATTATATATTTTATTGTTGATTACCTGCGAGTGTTTCTCAACTATTAACAATTATAATTATAATTTATGAACAATTATAACTATAATTTAATCATTATGGCAGTTAACTATTCGCCATAAACAATTATGATTAAAATGTAATTATTAATGCAATTAAAAATTATATGCATCCTTGATTATATTGGTGTGTCAGTTAGTCAGTTCTCAGACGATAAACTGGAGATTCATGGCTTCCTTCTGCGACATGGTTTTTCTGACTTGGTTGCGGAAACAAAATTTTTAATAATCAAACAAATAATTACGGAATATCATAAACAAAAATTATGATGTGGGCAGCACATGACTTTCCTTATATAATACATTGAATTTACTACTTTTACAGTAAAAAAATAGGTTATTCTTAGAGTAGATACTTATATTCTTTACAAGATATTAATTTTTTGTCAATTAGTCGTCATTTTTATCCATTTGGCGAGATTTTCGTTAATTGGGCAGCACTTAAAAAAATCGCCAAGTTGGCGATATTCCGCCAAATTCGTCGCCAAAATCTCGCCAAGCATTATGGACGGGAAAATAAGTTATTCTTGTAGTAGATAAATGACTATTGGCGTTCAAATACAAAAGTATTACTCAAAGTATTTTTTCTCATGAATGGAACGAGCTAGATCCACGAGAATGATATCACCAAATTTATCGCATGATATTACATATGAAAAGTGAACATGTTTCTCAACAGTTAATAGTTTTTTTTTTATTATTTATGGGATCTTTTGATAAATTTATTTGAAAAATGTGCAATATCAGGAGAACGGTTCATGCTAGCGTTCTAAAGTTTATGTCATCGTTTTCTAAGGAAAAATTACATAAGAAATGTCTATTTGCGCAACTTTATGAAAGGTTTTGATTCTTTGATGATTTTTTCAAAATTTCACTCGAAAATTTAGGGGGTTCTGAATATTCGATTGTGTTTAAAAACAATGGGCTTTCAGTACTCACGGATTGTAAATGTTGTACCAAATTTTATTTGAATCGCTCGATTCGTTCATGAGATATCGTCTCCACAGACCCACAGACTTACTGACACCCACACACATACACAGACATCACCTCAGAAATGTACGATTCATGATCTGGGATATTTGAAACGTGCTCTCCCGTCGAAAACTCGAATTTGAATTTTCGACCCCGTCACAATACTTTCGTTAAACATTACATTATGTATATAAGAAAAGTAATAATTACGGAAACACATTTTTTGTGATGAAGAATTAAATATTTGCCTGCTTATTACAGCTCAGATACTATTTCTTCTTATAATAAAATGCTACCAAACCGAAAACAATCTTATGTTATTAGGAATGAAAATCAAACACAACCTAGAGCTGATGGTAGACCCACAAAAATACACTCAATTTCTAATGGGTGCAAAACATATATGCATCCATAAGAAATTGAGCTACAGCCGTGAAACTCGGCATGTATGTATCGTTTGAGAAGATATGCAAAAGATTAAAATTTAGGAGAGAAAAAACGTATTATTGAGAAATGGTGGCAACAAGAAGATGACATATTAGTAAGTGGTAAATCCTATCCTGGCACCTATATAGGCCGATATTCGGTGCGATATAGAGTCAATTAAATTGTTTATGTCCCTCTGAGGAAGATTCTTCTATAAATGTTGCGACTGGTTCAGTGGTATTCTGAGAAGGCTGCAATTGCCATTCCAGCATTTTCTAGGAGTCCTCTATTGGCGATAGAGCACTGCTCCACAGATCTGGGGACCTGGATGGCCATGGGAGGGTATAAAATCCTCGTAGAAATTCTTGAAACAGTCGCACAGTATGTGATCAAGCGTTGTCTTGTTGGTAAACGGAACCTGGGCGGCTTGATAGCATAGTCAGAACAATAGGTTGCAGAATATTGTCGACGTACAAGCGAGTCGTCAGATTGGCTTGTAGCACAACTAGAGGAGATCCCAAGTGATGGCTCCCCAAATTTTTTCATCTCGTGTGATTGCCGTGTGACGCTCGACAAAAAGCTGGTCAATCTTCCTCCACACACGTATGCGGTGGTGATCAGTACTGAGAGGGAAGCGGGGTTCGTCGCTAAAGACAACATGCTTCTAATCGGACACTGTCCAGGCTGACTGAGCTCGGCACCAATCCAGACGGCTCTACATATGTTGAGGTGTTAATAGTCGGCGCCTTAATGGACTTATGCATCAAAGCCCACCTTTTGCTAGTCGTCTCCGAGTAGTATCCCTTAATACAGTATGCATTGAGGATGGCAAATTCAGTCGAATGGCTCATAGAAACACCATTGGTGTGGACATGGTTTCTTTCCTGACCGCACGATCCTCACGAGTAGCTGACAGTTACATGTGCCTTCTGTGATCCATTGTTGCCAACACCGAGCGATTACACTATCGCTCCGATCAAGATGGAGTCTGATACCTCTGTCGGACCAACCGACTTCCCTTAGGCCTATGATGCGACTTTTCGCTATGTCCCGTAATTGTTCGTAGCTCCGTCGAGTACGTCTCAAAAGCATTTTTGTACGCAACTTGCATTACCCAAGCATAAAATATAGTTCTAAATCCCTTTCCCCGTGAGTGAGAACACATACGTTTTAAATTCTGCACGATGCGTCGTTTTCATGCGCGTTATATAAGCCCTATATCATTATTAGAGTTAACAGTTTGATCATTTGAATAACTCTTTAAACGATACTTGCATGCCAAATTTTGCGGCCTTAACTCAAATATATATGCAATAGAGTGTATATTTATGCAATAGAGTGTATATATATGATGTAAAAACCAGAGAAATTTGAATTTAAAGAACATCCGGTCTTGGTAATTATTTAATGACATTCTAGATATTAGATTTATGATTGTGTAGTATATATAAGTTCCCTCAATTTTTATTCATTTGTAAATTTCTTGCTAATTTTTTCCTTTATAATAGTTACATTTTAAATCTAAATGGCTGATAATGGAATAGAAAAAAATAGTAAAATATTAACTGCGACTTAATTAGACGGGCAAACGCTTGAAGTATATAATAAAAGTAATCGTTTTCTAAACGTATCAAAGGGGTAAGGAAAGTCATGTCTTGACTGAATCAAATTCTTCGACGACTAATCTCAATATTATTTATCCCTCCATAAATCAATTCGTGTTTCTCTGTCACAAGCAGGTGATTGTCTCCGACAGAGAACATGCCGAGATATTATTCTGTGGAACCTAAAAAAGGAAGGATTTGTGAGAAATGAAAAACAAAGACATGTTTGGGACTAAAGCACATCGTTATGACATATTGATGGTTGAATTACCCTTCATTTTTCATTTTAAGTCCAATGTGTGGAGTCAAAATAAAATTTCTCTTAAATCTGTCTTTTTCACATTTAGCATTTTTTCCCAACATCTAGTAGAAGCTTAAACATATGTTATTCTTTTGGGTCTAAAAGTATAAGATTACCATATGATTAAAGCATATAGTTTTCAGAAATGCTTACATTTTGTGCATGAATAACGCCCGATCTTGGTATCTGTCTGAAATCGTGCTTTACGAAAAATGTAAACATTTTGGACGCTTATATTTCCGAATTTAAAAGGTTAAAATTTAAAAATGCATACACCTTTTGTCAGAGGAATAAGATACCATTTATGAATAGACAAATATAATTTAGATATTTTAATACATTGAACTACATTTTTCCCGAAAAGGTTTTTGTCCATTTCGATTCACTTTACTTACTTCCACTCGAAATGTCTTTTAAACCGTAAAGGACAGATATAAACTGCAAGCGACAAAAATGTTCAGTAGAGAATCCTTTATCGAGATCAATATTTTGTTTTTACAAACCTCTTACAAATTTTGAGCAGCTATCTTGTAAAGTTAAAGAAGATCGTGAACTTTGAAAACTGAAAATGTTCAATTTAGAAAACTAAGTGCTAGCCATTAAGCGAGTAATTTGTATCCTTTTGAAGTCTTACAAGATTATGCAATTGGAATTTCCATTGAGTCCTTAGTTTTCTAAAAATAGTGGTTAGAATTTTGATATTTTAATATATTGAACTTTTTTAAGAAAATTATTCTAATTTCGATATATTATTTAGCTTAGCAGATAAATAAAAAACAAGACCACCAGGAAAGTTGTAATTATAAGAGTTATTAATGGAACAGTAACTCACAATATTAGTACTAATATTACTGTCAGCAAATAAACTTATAGACCAAGTTGAGTACTGACGAACATGAAACCTGATCTCATTAAAGACTGAAGCACAATAAATTTTGCTATTAAACACACTATTGAATAAAGAAATCAGAATGAAATCCCTTCTGTCCTGTAGCTTTTAACATTCTGTAGCTTTTAGCATTATTTAGAAAATAGGAAGATAAAATATTACAGATGATTGAAAGGAAATTAAATTTCGTGAATAATTTATTGAAGTACTTTATGTTCACATAAGTCTTTTATAATAAAATAACACTGATTATACAATATATTACTTCTTGAAACTAGACATGATAGAACCCATAATAATATGCACCAAACTATTATGGATTCTACAATTTCTAATTATGGGTTCCACCAATAGTAGAGTCCATAATAAATACAAGTTTCTCAGTCTGACACAATCAAAAAAATCTGATGTGGGCAACACATGACTTTCCTTATATATTGTAATGAATTTACTACTTTTACAGTAAAATAGTAGGATTTTCTTATAGTAGATACTAATATTCTTTCCAAGATATTGAATTTTCGACAATTAGTTGTCATTTTCATTGATTATGCATCATTTTCATCCATTTGGCGAGATTTTCATTAATTTGGCAATATTTAAAAAAAGTCACCAAGTTGGCGACATTCCGCCAAATACGTCGCCAAAATCTCGCCAAGCGTTATGCACTAAGAAAAAAGTTATTCTTACAACAGATAAATGACTATTGGCGTTCAAATACAAAAGTATTATTCAAAGTATATTTTTTCATGAATGGAACGAGCTAGATCCACGAGAATGATGTCACTCTATTTATCGCATGGTTTTACATATGAAAAGTGAACATGTTTCTCAATAGGAATTTTTTTTTTTTATGCGACTTTTTCATAATTTTTTTGAAAAATGTACAATATCTCGAGAACGGTTCATATTATCGTTCTAAAATTTATGCCAATCGTTTTCTAATGAAAAATTACATAAGAAATGTCTATTTGCGTAACTTTATTAGCGGTTTTGATTTTTTGACGTTTTTTTTAAAATTTCATTCGAAAATTTAGAGGGGTTTTGAACATTCGATTACGTATAAAAACAATAGGCTTCCAGTGTTTACGGATTGTGATTTTTGTACCAAATTTGGTTCGAATCGGTCCATTCGTTCGTCAGTTATCGTCTCCACAGACTCACTGACACACACACACACACACACACACATACTTTCACACACACACACACACACACACACACACACACACACACACACAGACATCACTTCAAAAATGTTTGATTCGTGATCAGGGATACTTGAAACGTGCTCTCCCGTCGAAAACTCGAATTCGAATTTTCGACCCCATCACAATACTTTCCTTATACATTATGTATATAAGGAAAGTAATAAGGCGAGTAAGTCTTCTACCATAAACAGACCAGAATGCGCATTGACCATTAGACGGATGATGGCAATACTCGTTTGTAAGTCTTATTTATACACAACTTGTATGCAAAACCCACAATACAACGGAATATTACAGATAATTGAATGCAAATTGAATTTCATGAAAAATTTATTGGCGTCCATTATGTTCAAATAAGTCTTCTCTTATAAAATAACACTGATTATACAACATATTATTTTATGAAATTGGTAATAGGAGAAACCATAATAATATGCTTATTGCAGCTTTGGGACTTTTATTGGCTGTTTTCTAACACCAATACAACTTTAATTTAATCTAACTCAGTCGTTTGCACTAATAAGCTTGAAATATTGTATGTACACAGTTTCGAAGTGAATTTAGAGTTAATTGCACTTTCTGGGATTGAAAGTCATCGAGTAGTAGAATTTCCTGAATCTTAGATTCTAATTTCATTCATATTTGAAAAAAATTATCCTATTAGTAAAGACTCACAATTACTTATACGTGAATACTAGGCTAATATGTAGCATTAAAATTTTAGTTAAAGGGGGATCAAAGTACTTAAATAAATTCTTCGACGATATACTGATTTAATGAACCTCGTTTATTCCACAAACTTTGTTTTAAAATATTGCACAGTTTGTAAAATTGAAGTAGTGAAAAAATCATTTTCAATTAGGTCTGAGGAATTATGCCTTGTAAATTTTCTTATTCTGTCGAGTATTAGATTCAGAACCTAAAGTGACCTAATTCCTTTAGTGATTCTGAAATTGTGAATAATCAAATCCTAACAGCTAACGATGCACACTCTGACAATTAAAGGTCAGAAATACGTTTATTAAGCAGAAATACAGCTTTCTCGGTCTGACATACTTAAAATAAGATGGGTGAGCCTTCTACCATGAGCAGACAGAATATCGGTAGACAATTAGACGGATAGTGGCAATACCCGCATGTAAATCTTACTTATATAAAACTCGATCGCAATCCACAATATAACAGAATATTACGTCTACGCTGAAAATAGACTTTTCACAGATCTGGGTTTTTTAGTTTCCGGGGATTACCATTGTCGACTTTCCTAGACTAGGTATGCACAACTCCTAGCAACGATCAGTAATTTTACCGAGCACACGACCTAGTGGGATGTTTTTTTTAAGACCGATCTCTATTTCCAAGATTCTTTAATATAAGTTTGGGCACTCCGCCCGACAACCAAGGAAAAAGTTGTCAGCTCGACGGAATGGGAATTAACATTCGTTATTCGTGATGTCACGGTCCAGAGTAAACTTTGAGAGGAGTTGTCAAAAACTAGAGGCATTATTACAGTTAAAAATAGTTTGTTAATTCTGAAGTGACAATATCCAGGCGAAAGATTTAAACTTGCGCAAAGATTTAAAATTGTGCTGTACATACAGGGTCCAATGCCATTCAAGGAAATTTAGTGACGTCGTTGGAGTAAGATGAGACTCGCAGTTAACAAAGTGGGTCCCCCTTGAGAGCCCAAGAACAAAATGCGCGCGTTCATTATTCCCATTTCGTTATATGCGCAAAGCCAGGTAAAAGTAGTTCAGTCGGTCATGCCTCAGTACTCGGGATGCTGGCCCTGCTCTATCTCATTCTAAACGTTGATTCTTTACCACTTGTAGAATCCGTAACTTGTCTCAGAAGCTCCTAATTGGTCCGTCATACCGAAGCGCTATTAGGCTGTTAGGCAACAGGAAAATCATAACATAAACGCGAATTAAAGAAATGATAACTAATAGGTTATCGAAACTTCTCATTTTTAAAGTGAATTTTCAAATTTTTATTTTATTTATTTATTTATTTATTTATTTTTTGTGGCTTCAAAACGTATTTTTGGTACAAACATTAAGTGCAGGTAATGGTTTATTCGAAATACAACAGTTAAATAATCAATGTACTTGAAATACAAATACGATATCCACAGTGTTTTTTTAAATTATGTGTTCATTTAGGCAATAACCTGCCCCAAAATATTAGCCAATAATTTTGTTAAATATTTATTGAATTAAAATTTTCATTAATACCTATTAACAATTACTTACAGACCAAAGAATAACATATTCAGAAGGTTCACTCCCATAGGAACCTATGGCAACATTGTTAACATAGGATTTCGCATAGACACTAACGTTCGAGGAGCCAACCATCGCAGCTATGACGTAAAAAGAGCGCGACTGCTAGATTTGGCGACTATCGCTCAACTGGCGATTTTATGCTAATGCAGCCTAAAGAAAAAAAATTACGTAACTGTACTTTTATAATTTTTTTAAATTATAAACATGATAAGCATTTAAAAATCCTTTTTCTATAATATGTATAAATTTAAATAAATAAACATAGATATATATTTAATTCATGTAATCATAAATTGAATAAAAAATTGACGCATTATATCACTGTAAATTATTATACACCAAAAATTACAAGCTAACATACCCCAAAGACTGAAATATTATATAATATTTTCAGCCTAAAAAGTATACTAGCGTGTTGTTAAATTGCTGAGTTCTTAATTTATTCTGGGATGCTGTTAGTATAATTTTTTAAAAATGCACTTATATTCTTATAATAAATAACAAATTTACATAAATGCATTATCAAAGGTAACAAATTTCAATATCAATATCAATTTTTATACATTTTATATAAATGCGGAAAAGGTTTTTTAACTAATAATGCCACTGCTTCTTGATAATACTGCACCATTTTCTTATGAACACGCGCATAGGATGAAATATGGGATTCAAAGCAAATAATCTTTTTATTTAAATAAAAATAAATTACATACCTTGTAAACGTAATCTCTCTTCTTTTAGTAATCCATAAAAGATAAAATAATTGATTATAAAATACGAAATAGAAGAGAAATGATTTACACATATAAACATGCAATCGATGATAGAACAAAATTATTCCAAGTGTTTCGTTTAGTGCCAAATAGGGTTATATTAGAAGAACGTCTTGGCGAAAACCGCCACAGACCATGGCCAAGCGTGCCAATCTTGATATTTTATTTAACTTTGGTTGGCGGTTGAGGGCGCTGGGGTAGCAGTGAAACATCTGTATATATTAATCTGTGTTACAGACAACCAGGCGCAAAAAAAAAAAAAAAAAAGCTTGGCGCAAAATTACCATTGCCTATTCGCTCTGATTTGTTGCTTATTTTGGATTGTCACTTCACTATAATTGGAATGTACTAAGCATTGAAATTGGATATGTGTCTTCATGGGAGTACTTCACACCCGTCATGCAGAGAAAACAAACATCCCATACAGCATATTAATAGAATAAAGAACACGCGTATACAGCTTTATTCAGAGTTCAAGTTCAACTTAATTGAGAGTTCAACTTAATGAAGAGTTACATTACATATTTAGAATTGAGAGTTCAATTGCGTTACATATTGTCTCTACAACAAATAGTATATGTAAAGGCAAAGTTGTGTAATGGGGTCAAGAATATGACTTTTCGTTTTGATATATCTGCATATTTTGAACAGGTCTGGATATGAATCAACCATTCTTTAACTACTGTATGTTGGTAGCCCCGGTATCTTTGGAACAAATTGAAAAAATCCAATGAAGTGTGGCACGTCTATTCCAATCGATAAACATGAGTGAGACATTGATTTTTGGAAGGTCGGATCAGGGTATGGTCCTTAATTTTTCACAGGAAGCGCGCTATCTCCAAATAAACGAACGATATATATATGAATCTATATTGTAGTTTGACGTGTTTTGCCTTTCTAGACTCCCAGGAAGCTCCCCCCCGGGAGATCTAGAAAACTGAATATTTACACGCTTATAATATCAGCTACAGAACAGAAACTAATGCAGCCGAATTTTGGATTCCGCACCCTGGGAGCAGAGAAACTGGGGACGAGAATTTACAAATAATATTTTCAAGGCCTGCAGAAACAACCCGGTGACATAAACAGCTAAATTTTTGCACAATTAGAGTATAGGCCGTGGGAAAGAACCTAATGGAGTCAGATTTTTTTGACATCCTCGGGGGCGGTAAAAGGGGGAGTGTCGAAATTTCTTTACAGGCCCTCCAATAGCCCTGGTGACATTCAAACACTTCAGAAGACCCCGCTGATCCTAATCCCTTGGTGATTGAATCTTTGCACATTTATAATATTAACAACGGGACAGAAGCTAATGGAGTCGGATTTTTAATTTCTAAAAATATATGTAAAAATAATATTAATGATGTAAAAAAAATGATGTAAAAAAAGATGTAAAAAAATAGATGTAAAAAAAATCGACAGGGATATGAAAATGTATATATACCCTCTAACTGTATGTGACCCTCTAAGCGTATACAGCCTGCCTGTAACCTAGAAAGCTTAAAATTTTTACTGATAATATCGACCAAGGGACAGAATCTAACTGGGTAAATTTTCAACTAATACGAATATTTTCAACGATGAGGGCCATACATTGTAAAAAAGAAAAAGGAAACATTAAATGAAGCTGCAATTTAATTTTGTTAGAGTGTTAGGGCTATACATTGTAAAAAATAAAAATAAAACATTATTAAATAAGGTTGCAATTTAATTTTATTAGAGTGTTAGGGCTATACATTGTAAAAAAGAAAAATAAAACATTTTTAAATAAGGCTGCAAATTGATTTTATTAGAGTGTTAGGGCTATACATTGTAAAAAAGAAAAATAAAACATTTTTAAATAAGGCTGTAATTTGATTTTATTAGAGTGTTAGCTGCTATGTGCTTGGCAGTCTTAAATTCTAGTTTGGTACAATTATTTCAATCGGTTGAAAAAAAATCGATGTATTGTAACAAGACCAACTTACAACAGAGTTCTAATTAACATTGTTTTCCTTACTTAGCCAAAAAATTATTTGTAGGAAAAATCATCGAATTATTTCCTTGTCTTTTGTAAAATCATTTTATCTTACTTTTCATGAGAATAATTGTTAAAAAATAATGGAACCGTAAGTTTACTTAAACTTACACACATCGTTCTATCTACGTACAGAAACATTCTGCGACGCCCACTTGTACAAACGATTTATATAGAGACCTGAATGCATTCTGTGTAGCTTTAACAATTAAGAAAGTTTGTTCATTTTAAAGATGATAACAATGTAGCTCTTCTGGCTAGATTAAAACTTCTATAAACCTCATGAAGATCTTCGGTCGCAGATACAAATAGAAGCAGTTCTCTGTGTTTTGTTCAGTGGCTTCATAAATGAGTTGCAGCTTCTGAGGTCTTTACAGTAACGTTTAATGACTTTTGCGGTTTACTATGAAAATGAATTTTCTAAACTCATGTATAGAAGAAAATATTGTTTTCCCTACTGAATAGCATGATGTAAATGAAGAGTATTCTGATAGGTCAGGAACATTCGAAATTCTGACTGATTTATATGTGTTTTAAAAAGCTTTGAATATGGAACAAAAATTTTTGAGTTAATGTCTGTGCGTGTGTAAATTATATGCTCTCATAGTCATTCCTTCTCATCCCTAAGGAATATCCCCTTTTTAGTATTTACCGAAGTTCTATGAGGATCATTTCTTAAATTAGTCGTGGTCGTACTTGTGGAGATAGGGTGATAACAGTCAATAAGCATATAATTGAGTTATTGATGATTTTGTCTTTTATATGGATAAACTATAAAAAAATCGTAAAATTTGTAGATTTTGATAGCATATTAAATTGTACAGCTTCACAGATTGCAATTATAATGAGCGTGAAGTATTCAGGACAGCAACTCACAGCCAGCAGTCTCAGAAAGTAACCGATTGCGGTGGTGGGGTGGGGATAACCCAGTGGTTAAAGTATTGGTGTTGCACTGAGATGATCCGAATTTGATTGCCGGCTTGCCCAAATTGTCCCCATGTTCACGAGAAGTATGGGCACGTTGAATATGCGTGTCCGTAAGTATTTCCGAGAGGTAAGGTAAGAAAGGTTCGGTTTCTGTGGGTGCCGCTCTCACTGGGTTCCGGTCTAAGATGCGTGGCACTGTTAATGCCATGCAAACAGATTTCTTACACCCTCTGGTAGGCCGGCTATCCAAATTGCTACTCTAAGTCCACGGACGAGTCGGATGGTCTGGGCTTTCGACACCCTCTGGTAGGTCAAACAGTCTGGTCGAACAAACAAATAAGCAACACATTGCAATTTTAGGGTCACACCCCATCGCAATTGCAATCCGCCTTGTGAAAGCCCCAGGCCGTCCGACTCGTCCAGAGGACTTAGAGTATCTATTTGGACGGCCGGGAAGGAAAGTTAGCAGAAGCCAACTCCCAGAAATCCGCCTTGTGTTACACTTGAAAGTTCCAATAAAACCTAGAAGTTACGGCCTTCTAAAGCAGATTTTCTTAGCTTAAAACACAATTGTTTATCTATTCTCCACACATAATTTACGTAAATTAGATTTTGGGAACACGGTTCGTTAAAGATGGCTCGGTTTTCCTGTAAAAGCAGATGAACTCTAGCGGCGTGAGAAAACTCTTAGAAATCAGAAAACGCGGTGAAGCTTTCGTTTATCCCTCTAGGGCTTAGATAAACGGAAATAATATCACGGTAGAAAGACTATATTTTTTCTGCCTAGGCGTGCAGAATTTACTGATAAATTTTGAACTCAAGCGTTATTTGACTTGAATGATTCTTGAATAACAAACTTCAAATTAAATTTGACTTTCCACGTAGATTTTTTATCTAAAAATAGCGCAATTAATCACGGTTTTCTTCTGGTTTAGAAAATATGAAAATTTAAATATCATATGTTTAAAATTTTTCCTTTATTAAAATAATCTGATGATGTTACCTCATGATTTTTTTCTGAGTTTTTTCTACAGACACAAATTCAAGTGTCTTCCTTTGTATGGAGTGCTTTGAGTTTTATAATATAAAAAATACATAAAAATGTGCTACACGAAAATTAAAACTACTTAAAAATTTTGCTACACGAAAATTGAAAGTACTTAAATATTGTGCAGTTTTAATATCATGTAGAAACGCTGTAACGTTTCGCCAAGTACATTGTTCCACCGAGTAACAACGTAACGAAGATATGAGCTGCCTCATTACATTTCAGTGGAAAAGACGATTAGGGATTTTCAACAGCGTCTAACTTAGCAGCAGTGTATCCACAGTTGATTTTATTGTACAGGTCGACGAGATCACATGGTACTCCAAATTTCAGTAAAATCCGCTCAGTAGTTTCGGAGAAACAAAAGCTTGAAAAGCGCATTTTTTATCTGTTCTTGTTATTCTTGTGCTGATTTACTTTATATGAGGCCTGAATTTCTGAGCTGATCTGGATGAGACTTGAATTCCTTATTTCTTGTACCACAACATAGTGTATTTTTCCAACAATTGCGTTGATCTGACATGCAAAATACATTTCACAGGAAAAAATACATTTTAAGTTGATTTTTACAAACATTTTTATAATGAGTTATCAAGTAATTTTATGGGATAACTCGGAGTTAAATAGGGGTCACAGCATACTGAATTTGACTAGGGATTTATAATTTAAACAGTGGTCGCTCGCATCCATTCAAAAAATAAATGTACCCCCAAAACAACCAAAATGCTAAATAATGAGAACATGAATTTGCAAATACAGCTCTGCAAAACACAGCAGCAAATAAAGTATGCATTGACTGCCATAAACGAGGAAAAGGACGATATACATGCATACACTCATGTCCAAAAGTTAAGCCTAATTCGTAAAATGTGAAAAATTCGGAGTTTGGATACAATGGTTCACAATCAGTTGTGGAGAATCGTGGGACGAAGGTAAATCATTGTACATATGCAAAACAGCTCAGTCGACGTCGACATGCGCAAATCACCGGCGCACGTCCGAACGAGTATAAAACGGTCTTGAGCGGTATGACCAAGTTGAGGCAGAATTTCGCAATTGCTGTGGTACGGAGTGTTGTTAGCAATCAAAAAGGACGAAAGATGTCACAAAGATGCCAACTGGACATCTTTTTGAAGGGATGAATTATTGGAATGCTTGAATCCGGTCAATCCCTAACCGAGGCGGCTCGAATTCTGAATGTGCCTCAGTGTGTGATCTCCAGACTAAGGCAGAGGTTCCAAACCACTGGAGATGTTACCCGACTACCAGTACCAGGTCGACCAAGGGTAACAACCGCACGGCAAGACATATATTTGGTGATAACTGCCCGACGTCAGGGGAACCGCTCTGCCAGACAACTGGGTTCAGCCCTGACAACCGCCACAGGAGTTATTGTTTCGAGACAAACTGTTTACTGGTGGCTCAGACACGTTGGTCACTATGCCAGACGACCTGCAGTTTGCATCTCCCTGACGTCTACACAGAAATGCGCGCGTTTACAGTGGAGTTTGGAATAATGGTAGTGAAGTGGATAACAGTGGGGCAATGTAATGTTCAATGACGAGTCCAGGTTTAGCCTGCAAACTTATTATTGTCGTACCACGATCTGGAGAGAATGTGGAATGCGTTTTCACCCGGGAAACTTCACGGAAAGACATCGTTTTCCGTTTGGGGGGTGTCATGGTCTGGGCAGGCATCATGATGGACGGCCATACAGACCTTCACATCTTTGACACGGGGTAGGTTACCAGTCAAAGATACAGAGACGAAGTCCTTGAGCCTACCGTTTGTTTGTTTCGAGATGCTATTTTGTCCTTATTTCATATTCATGGATTATAACGCTCTTCCTCACCGTGTGGCCTTGGTCGACGACTTCCTTCCAACTGAAGATATCCAGAACATTCAGTGGTCTGCCAACTCTCCTGATCTGAATACAATGAAGCATGTGTGGGATATGCTCGGAAGATATCTTGCAGCCCTCCGCTACCCACCAAGCTCCGTTCCGGGATTGAAAACTGCTCTCTGTGAGCCTTGAAACTCTTTGAGCACACAACTCATCCAAATCCTCATCGAAAGTATGGGAAATCATTGTGTACCATGCGTGGCTACCCAAGGTTCCCACACACCGTATTAAACTGTCCACACACTGTATAAAACTTTCTTTTCACTTTATTCTTTGGATAACAAAAGTCGCTATTATCCTTGTTTTGCATTGTTTTCTTCTTCTATTACCCTACTACTCCCGCTTACCGCGTTTTTTTCCATTCCGATGTAGATTTCTTAAAATTTTCACATAAACAGCAACTATTCTTAACTTTTGGACATGAGTGTACGTACATGGGTCCGAATATTTTACATTCTGTTCGATGGACGATATTATAAATGTGCAAGGAATGAATCTTACAGGACACAAGAGGGCTTCTGGAGAGTCTAAACATGCTTTTAGAGGCCTCCGCTTTTTGCTTTTTTGGGAGGGAGTAAATAAAAAGTTCGACTCTATTTATTTCTGTAAAGTAGTCGATCCTATAAGTGTTGTTGTTGAGACCCATACCGTACGACCTACCAGAAAAGTGTTGATCCTATAAGTGTGAAAAATTTCAGCCTTTTAAGTCAACGAAAGGGCTTTTGGGGTGATTGGAAATAATTTTCTACTAAACCTAATATTTTCTCCGCCCCGGTGATTTAATCGAAAATCTAACTCCGTTCAGTTCTGAACCGTAGTCGATACTATAAGTGTTCCACGATTCAATTTTTTGGTAACCAGGGGGCTGCTGAGGGGTCTGAAAATGCTTTTAGAGGCTATATTCTCTTTGCTCCACCGGGAAGGGGTGGGGGTTAAATAAAAAGTTCGGCTCTATTTGTGTCTGTACCATAGTCGATACTGAAGTGTGCGAAAATTCGGTCATTTAGGTCAAAGAAAGGGTTGCTGGAGTGACTGGAAATACTGTTATTCATCCCCCATTTTCTCCGCCCCTGATGGTTTAATCGAAATCCCGTCTCTGTTCGGTTCTGTGTTGTAGTCGATACTTTGTTTAAAGATTTGTCTTTGTAGGAAACTAAAGGAAGGAGGGCTACTGCCTGGAATAACAAAAACTCGTTAGAAAAGTATGTACATATTTATATCGTGATATAAAGATGTATATCTTAAGTTTTATATGGCTTTTAAATCTTAAAATATAGTGTGTTCCAGTCTCTTCAAAATATACTTTACCACGATCCATGCGCAATTCTTTATCTATACCGCGCACATGACTTACGGAAATTAGATTTTGGAGACATGGTTCGTTAAGCGAAGCTCGAAACTTTATTTAAAAGCAGAAACGAACTCTCAGGACGTAAGAGAATTTCTCGAATACAGCTCGGTGGATATTTCCCACTAGGGCATATTTTAAACGGAATATATAAAAGGATTATTCGCCCAAATTATTTCTGCTTTTAGTCTTAACCAAAATGATGTGTTCAGTCTTCCGATGTTCCAAAAATGCGTGTTTTATTTGACTGAAATCTTTTTTACTACACAAGATAGAATAAATAAAAATAGAATTTTTGAGAACATGTAGCATAGTGTATAAGGAAAGTACGGTGACGGAGTCGAAAATGCAAATTCGAGTTTTCGGCGGATGTGCACCTTTCAAGCATTCACGTAAAGCGAATAATATTTTTAATTCACTTGCATACTGTTACTAGAGTCATTTTATTTAAAATATTTTTTAGTCCACATCAACGTCGCCTTCAATAATTTAGTTTTGTGGCAGATAGATTTAAGTTAAAATTTATTGTAAAGGGCACATTTCTAAATTTATCACGGCATAGAATCACTGATCTCTGGTTGTCTGGACGACAGTTTAAGCTACTAAGACTATTACTTTTCTTTTTATATCTAAAGTGGACCCTACTTTCTCTTTCACCTGATTTCAGATCAAATGGCTACTTTTGATCTGTGCGACTTCACTCCTCTGCTGTTTATGCAGCATAGCATATTATTTATTGAAATGCTTTGCAAAATAACATGGACTAACTTTGAACTGGGGCTATTTCAGGGATACCCTCAAAATTTCATCAAATTCGGTTCAACCGTTCTCCCGTGATGATGGGACAAACAAACAGGCAGACAGATTTTCAATTTTATTTATATAGATTCGACGAAACACAATATATTAGTTTGAAAACTCTTTGCCAAAATAAACCGGATGATTTAAGAAATTGAAAATATTAACAATCTCCATAATCTTTAAACAGGAAATCCATAACTATTATAATTCAGTCAAAAATACAAAACCGTTCATTTATAAGATATATTTCTATATTATCTGAAAAATATATATTTTCAAAAATTGAATAACAAAAAAGGATTGTGCTTTAAATCTTTAGATTTTAGTTTTGGTTCTAAGCAAATAATAATTTAGTTTTCCCGTGAGGATATTTTCATAATTAAACGAGAAAGATCAATCATGCATAAGACATTGATTGTGAAACACCTTCGAATGCAATTTTATCTAAACATATCTATATAAATAAAATTAAAAATCTGCCTGTCTGTCTGTATGTTTGCCTCATCATCACCTGTGAACGGCTGAGCCGAATTTAATGAAATTTTGTGGGTAGCCCTGAAATAGCCCCAATTAAAATTTAGTCTATGTTTCGAGTTTCTAAGACCAGAACTAGTCTAGATATTAATTAAAAACGTACAGTTAAACCTTTCATAGAGATAGCATTTTGCAGACGATACCCCCCTCCCCACCACCACCACCACACACCAATTTATTTGAAGAAAATTATATGATGTCGCTTAGCAACGGCTTTAAATCCAATGTGTATATGTCGCAGACGATTTTTATTTATTCCGATTTAAATAATAAAGATATGCATATATAATAAATTTCACCGATATTGCATTTTTGATAGGATTATATTAATCATGGTCTTCAGGTTTAAACATTATTATTATTGATATTTTAAATTTACTACGCCATTGTTTTATTTTGGCAAAAATTGTTGAAATTCACATAACGTAGTACGGGTAATTTTCTACAAATGCACGGGTATATTTTCTTATCTAATCTACGAGAATATAAGTAGTACAGGTATATTGACATATATTTTGACATATATTGCCATATATTGGAATGAATTACGGCCTTTATACGGTATTATTGATGTTTTCAATTTATTAAGTCATCTGTTTTATTTGTTATACAAGATTTTAGAAACTCATAAGTTGTATTACGTGTAATCTTATACACTAATACATAGGTATATCTTCTAATATTCTCGAATATAAGTAGTACGGGATCCCATACAATATTAGAGCTTTTATTTTGCATATATTGATTAAATTTCATATTTTTTGTATATTTGCTTATAAACGGGACCTGGACATTTTATTCTTCAGATCTGCCCGTGAAAATTATTTTGAATAGCGAGAA
Organism: Amaurobius ferox; assembly: GCA_951213105.1. Classification (NCBI taxonomy): domain Eukaryota; kingdom Metazoa; phylum Arthropoda; class Arachnida; order Araneae; family Amaurobiidae; genus Amaurobius; species Amaurobius ferox. The sequence goes on along the minus strand of OX578139.1, from coordinate 41,105,947 downwards.
CAGATATGCTTCAATTTTTTTTAAGAGCATTAAATTAAATATTTTAATAGAATATTTTGGTTAACAATATCATTTAGTAAACTATAGGAATTTGCACATGATCATTAATTTTAAGTTTCTTATATTATATACTCCGTACGAAGATACTGCTAGTAGGAAGATACTGCTCCATATACTGAAAAGTTTAAAATATGATACATTCAGCCCTGGCAACTTTTAAATTATCAAAGTACCACCACTTTTATATCACTTATATTCCAGACTCCAGAGATAAATTTTGCATGAACAAAAAAAATCCAGCAATTGTTATATAACTTATCTTACAATAGGTTTATTTTTTTACATTTTGTATGCTGTAGTTTAGCAGTAAAATTAGACTTTGCTGTAGATCATTAAAATAAAGAAAATAGATCATTCAGTGATCATTTAAAATATAAAAAAAATTGTAATTGCGTTGGCACAGAATTTATATACGCAGATTATACGCAAAAATGAAACGTTTTTTTAACGGATGCAATACTAAATATAAATTTAAGCAATCTTTACACAGCGGATGAAAATGGACACCATATTTTTTCCGCAATTAGTCACGTAATTATTTCATATAATTTGTGTGTCCATATTACTTCAATTTTTATTAAAAACAAACAAAAATGACCCCACATGATTTGATGAAAATACATATTTACAGATTATATGTGATATTTTGAATATTTTCCAAAAATTTCGAAGCAATTTGTAATTTGTTTAGAAAAATTATTTTTTAATTTCGCCTAAAAAATGCTTGAAGAGTTATGTGTAGTTTTCAAAGTATTTCATTTCTTCAACCCGAGTTAAATACAAAACTAATTAGCTGATAATATTCATTTTCATTATCAGACATTCCACAGTCCGCCTCAACAACATTCTAAAATTCCATTTCGAGAATGTAAATTTTACTTCAGTTATCGTGTGAAAGGCAGACAGACAGACCAAACTCATAAACACATTTCAACTATGTTGAAAAGTGTTAAAAAGGACAATAAATCACCGTAACATCCGATTTTATCTTCTTTATACAATTCTAAATTAGAATATAGTTTTCAACGGCTTCCTGGCTCTTTTTTTTTATTTTTTCATAGTGAAAATTTAAATAGTTCCTAGATCCAGTTTACCTCGTGGCTCAGAATGTCCAGTGGTTACAGAGTTGAACTGCGGATCTCTTGATAGCGAGTTCTGTCCTCACCTCAAGCGTTCTACTTTTTCGATTACACCTTCAAATAATCTTGTCGGGGTTATAGATTTTGTGGGATCTGTCCCAGATTTATTCTAATTGCTAATCCAGTGAAAGCTTTATATAGTTCAAAATCAAATAAAACTGCAACGCTATTCGTAGCACAGCGGTAAAATGCCGCGATGTAGCAGAGTGAAGGGAGCTTTTTTGTCGAGGGTTCTGACCTCGGCAATTTCAGCAGCGTTTTTTTAAGATTATTTAAACGGACATGTTAAAATGTTAAACTTAAATACACCGAAATCGAAGCTTCGGCCGTCGCCCTCTTGGCCGAGAGGCTCGGGGCGTCAAGTTGCGGGGCTTTAGGTTCTGGGTTCTATTCTAGCCAGGGTAAAAGGCGTGTTAAAGTGTAGCGGGTGTTATCGCGTTCCGGCGAGTTGGAAGGGGAAATGTTGAGAGGGGGGTATCGAATAGATCAGATCGTTCCTATTCTTTCTTTCTTCTTTAACTTTCTTATATTTCTTACTAATTTACCTGCACGAGATTACGGACGAGCGGTGGTTGAGCTTCACCGTTGCTGGCGGGGTTTCTCTTCGGGCCTGCTGGCTTCGGTGTCGCGCTCCTACCCTTCCTCGTCCAAAGTTCGTGTAGGGCTTGTTTTGCGCCACGTGACTCCTGCTAAGGAGGTCCTGAAATTTTGCGCATTTTTTAAACGAACACATCTCTTTTTTTAACCTGCCTCAGAGGTCTAAAAAGAAATAAGTACCGGAAGTGACGTCACTTCCGGTACGTCATTCCCTGTGACGTCACTCCCGGTACGTCGTTTCCTGTGACGTCACTTCCGATACGTCATTTCCTGCGACGTAACATGCAGCACGTCATTTCCGCCAAGTACTACTAATAAAAATAAAAAAATACATTCTAATACTGCAGGCAATGAAATTCAAACTAAATACACAATTGTGAATTGCCCCAATGCATGCGGACGGGCTCGAACCCACAGTCTCTGGAATTCTAAACAGACATCATAACCACTGAGCCACCTCGTTCTCAGAACCGGTCTACTAATTAATCTATTTAAAATTAACGGTGATATTGATCAGAAAAAGAATAGGTACGAAAAGGACTCAACTCGCCATGCTTCATGGGAGTTGATGGATTCGAACCCACAGTCTCTGGAACTGGAAACAGACATCATAACCACTGAGGCACCTCGTTCTCAGGCTAGGACTCACAATTAATCTATTTAAATTTAACTGTTACATTGGTCAGAAAAAGCATTGGTACCAAAAGAACTCAACACTCTTCATGTGAGTTGATGGATTGGAACCCACAGTCTCTGAAACTGAAAACAGACTACATGACCTCTGAGGTATGCAGTTCCCTAAAGACGTTCCTAATTAATGTATTTATATTTAACTGATAAATATACAAGAAAAGAAAAGTTTACAACGCGACTCAAAGAACACACATACTCTGTAAATGGAGAAGGACAACATGACCACTAAGCCACTCAGTTCACGTGCCGACGATCTTCATTTATCTACTTAAACTTAAATGAGAGACTGAGCAGAAAAAAGCACTGAAAACAAAAGGGTTCAACTCACTGTGCTCAATACGAGAAGCGGGCGAACGCACGGCCTCTAAAATAGGACATAGGTGACATAACCACTGCAGCAGCCAAATCACATACCGAACAACGTATTTATTCGATTTAAATTTAACTTAGAAACTGGTCTGAAGAAAAAACAGATGCTAAAAGAACTCAATGTACTCGAACCTACAACTTCTGGAATCGAGGACAGAGCACGCTATCAACAAATCTTCGTGTTCGCTCGTCCATCACTTTAACCAGTAGGCCGTTCGAGCTATGCCATAAACTGAAATTAAGAACTATTTGACTTTTTATTAAAAAAAAATTTAAAAAAAAACAAGCAGACCTTGGATGCTATACTTTAGTTTTGAGTGATATATAAAGAGGAAAAAATCAGATGTAATATAAATTTCAAATTTTTATTATAATTTATAATAGAAAATTGAAAATATTTCCCTCAATTTTTCCCTCTTATATATAAAACTCTAAATTGAAATGTAGCATTTAAGGACTTTGCTGTTTTTTTAATGATGCACAGTATGCACACTTGAACGTGGAAAAACACGTATTTTCGACAAATATACATCCGAATTAAAATGCGCGTGTCATTTTATTTAGGGACATATGTGAAGTCGGAACAGTGTTCACTGAATGTTTTAGAAAAACTGCGCACGCGCATTAGTCTAAATATTTAATTTTTCTAATATGTACCCAATTTAGCAGATAGAGGCCATTTTATTAGGGGCATTCACTTTTGACGCTCGATTGAGTTTCTCCTCGCGATTAGACTTTGAAAAAAAGGGAATTTAAATCAATTTTGAAAATCGTACCTCGACAATTTTTTTTTACGAAATCTTAATTTCGCGCAATACGCAGAATTCAAGTGTATCAATATTCCTGCTTCTAGAAGGACTTGAAAATGCATGTGTTTTCCATTCAATCTGAAAACTGAGATTAAGACTTTATTTTTTAATAGGAGAGATCTTTTTTTGGAGTCGTCTCTTTTTTCCCTGAGTTTGGAGGGTGTCTTTTTTTTTTTACAAATATTTTAAAATGTACCAAATGTTTCGAATTTTTGAAAGTTTTGGATCCATTTCGAACGATATCTGCATTTAAAAACCGTTGACTTCTAGGCCAAGTAGGGGCTTCGAAATAGCGCTTACATGTATATGCGGGAGCGGTATAATAGTATAGATAGGAATTTGCAAATAATTGTGCATTTTAAGTTTCTGTATATTATATATATCGTACGAAGTACGGGTATGCAACAGGTATTTTTTAATGGGTGTACATATTGTTTCAATTTTTATTAAAAAAACAAAAACGACCCAACATGGTTTGATGAAAATATATATTTACACATTATATGTGATAATTTGAATATTTTCCAAAAATTTCGAAGCAATTTGTAATTCGCTGAAAAAAATTGGTCAAAAAAATTATTTTTTAATTTCGCCTAAAAATGTTTGAAGAATTATGTGTAGTTTTCAAAGTATTTTATTTCTTCAACCCGAGTTAAATACAAAACTAATTAGCTGATATTATTCATTTTCATTATCAGACATTCCACAGTCCGCCTCAACAACATTCTAAAATTCCATTTCGAGAACGTAATTTTTACTTCAGTTATCGTGTGAAAAGCAGACAGACAAACTCATAAACACTTTTCAACTATATTGAAAAGTGTTAAAAAGACAATGAATGAGACAGGAAGTCCTTGAATTCTACATTTCAATTTAAAATAATTTTATATGCAAGAGGTCAAAATCTGATGTAATCTTTGCAATTTTCTAATATAAAGTATAATAAAAATTAGATATAACATCCGATTTTATCTTCTTTATACAATTCTAAATTAGAATATAGTTTTCAAGGGCTTCCTGGCTCCTTTTTTTATTTTTTCATAGTGAAAATTTAAATAGTTCCTAGATCCAGTTTACCTCGTGGCTCAGAATGTCCAGTGGTTACAGAGTTGAACTGCGGATCTCTTGATAGCGAGTTCTGTCCTCACCTCAAGCGTTCTACTTTTTCGATTACACTTTTAAATAATCTTGTCGGGGTAATAGATTTTGTGGGTTCTGTCCCAGATTTATTCTAATTGCTAATCCAGTGAAAGCTTTATATAGTTCAAAATCAAATAAAACTGCAACGCTATTCGTAGCACAGCGGTAAAATGCCGCGATGTAGCAGAGTGAAGGGAGCTTTTTTTGTCGAGGGTTCTGACCTCGGCAATTTCAGCAGCGTTTTTTTAAGATTATTTAAACGGACATGTTAAAATGTTAAACTTATACACCGAAATCGAAGCTTCGGTCGTCGCCCTCTTGGCCGAGAGGCTCGGGGCGTCAAGTTGCGGGGCTATAGGTTCTGGGTTCTATTCTAGCCAGGGTAAAAGGCGTGTTAAAGTGTAGCGGGTGTTATCGCGTTCCGGCGAGTTGGGAGGGGAAATGTTGAGAGGGGGTTATCGATTAGATCAGATCGTTCCTATTAGGTCTTAACTTTCTTTCTTCTTTAACTTTCTTATATTTCTTACTAATTTACCTGCACGAGATGGCGGACGAGCGGTGGTTGAGCTCCACCGTTGCTGGCGGGGTTTCTCTTCGGGCCTGCTGGCTTCGGTGTCGCCCTCCCACCCTTCCTCGTCCAAAATTCGTGTAGGGCTTGTTTTGCACCACGTGACTCCTGCTAAGGGGGTCCTGAAATTTTGCGCATTTTTTAGACGAACACATCTCTTTTTTTAACCTGCCTCAGAGGTCTAAAAAGAAATAAGTACCGGAAGTGACGTCACTTCCGGCACGTCATTTCCTGTGACGTCACTTCCGATACGTCGTTTCCTGTGACGTCACTTCCGGTACGTCATTTCCTGCGACGTAACATGCAGCACGTCATTTCCGCCAAGTACTACTAATAAAAATAAAAAAATACATTCTAATACTGCAGGCAATGAAATTCAAACTAAATACACAATTGTGAATTGCCCCAATGCATGCGGACGGGCTCGAACCCACAGTCTCTGGAATTCTAAACAGACATCATAACCACTGAGCCACCTCGTTCTCAGAACCGGTCTACTAATTAATCTATTTAAAATTAACGGTGATATTGATCAGAAAAAGAATAGGTACGAAAAGGACTCAACTCGCCATGCTTCATGGGAGTTGATGGACTCGAACCCACAGTCTCTGGAACTGGAAACAGACATCATAACCACTGAGGCACCTCGTTCTCAGGCTAGGACTCACAATTAATCTATTTAAATTTAACTGTTACATTGGTCAGAAAAAGCATTGGTACCAAAAGAACTCAACACTCTTCATGTGAGTTGATGGATTGGAACCCACAGTCTCTGAAACTGAAAACAGACTACATGACCTCTGAGGTATGCAGTTCCCTAAAGACGTTCCTAATTAATGTATTTATATTTAACTGATAAATATACAAGAAAAGAAAAGTTTACAACGCGACTCAAAGAACACACATACTCTGTAAATGGAGAAGGACAACATGACCAATAAGCCACTCAGTTCACGTGCCGACGATCCTCATTTATCTACTTAAACTTAAATGAGAGACTGAGCAGAAAAAAGCACTGAAAACAAAAGGGTTCAACTCACTGTGCTCAATACGAGAAGCGGGCGAACGCACGGCCTCTAAAATAGGACATAGGTGACATAACCACTGCAGCAGCCAAATCACATACCGAACAACGTATTTATTCGATTTAAATTTAACTTAGAAACTGGTCTGAAGAAAAAACAGATGCTAAAAGAACTCAATGTACTCGAACCTACAACTTCTGGAATCGAGGACAGAGCACGCTATCAACAAATCTTCGTGTTCGCTCGTCCATCACTTTAACCAGTAGGCCGTTCGAGCTATGCCATAAACTGAAATTAAGAACTATTTAACTTTTTATTAAAAAAAAATTTAAAAAAAAAACAAGCAGACCTTGGATGCTATACTTTAGTTTTGAGTGATATATAAAGAGGAAAAAATCAGATGTAATATAAATTTCAAATTTTTATTATAATTTATAATAGAAAATTGAAAATATTTCCCTCAATTTTTCCCTCTTATATATAAAACTCTAAATTGAAATGTAGCATTTAAGGACTTTGCTGTTTTTTTAATGATGCACAGTATGCACACTTGAACGTGGAAAAACACGTATTTTCGACAAATATACATCCGAATTAAAATGCGCGTGTCATTTTATTTAGGGACATATGTGAAGTCGGAACAGTGTTCACTGAATGTTTTAGAAAAACTGCGCACGCGCATTAGTCTAAATATTTAATTTTTCTAATATGTACCCAATTTAGCAGATAGAGGCCATTTTATTAGGGGCATTCACTTTTGACGCTCGATTGAGTTTCTCCTCGCGATTAGACTTTGAAAAAAAGGGAATTTAAATCAATTTTGAAAATCGTACCTCGACAATTTTTTTTTACGAAATCTTAATTTCGCGCAATACGCAGAATTCAAGTGTATCAATATTCCTGCTTCTAGAAGGACTTGAAAATGCATGTGTTTTCCATTCAATCTGAAAACTGAGATTAAGACTTTATTTTTTAATAGGAGAGATCTTTTTTTGGAGTCGTCTCTTTTTTCCCTGAGTTTGGAGGGTGTCTTTTTTTTTTACAAATATTTTAAAATGTACCAAATGTTTCGAATTTTTGAAAGTTTTGGATCCATTTCGAACGATATCTGCATTTAAAAACCGTTGACTTCTAGGCCAAGTAGGGGCTTCGAAATAGCGCTTACATGTATATGCGGGAGCGGTATAATAGTATAGATAGGAATTTGCAAATAATTGTGCATTTTAAGTTTCTGTATATTATATATATCGTACGAAGTACGGGTATGCAACAGGTATTTTTTAATGGGTGTACATATTGTTTCAATTTTTATTAAAAAAACAAAAACGACCCAACATGGCTTGATGAAAATATATATTTACACATTATATGTGATAATTTGAATATTTTCCAAAAATTTCGAAGCAATTTGTAATTCGCTGAAAAAAATTGGTCAAAAAAATTATTTTTTAATTTCGCCTAAAAATGTTTGAAGAATTATGTGTAGTTTTCAAAGTATTTTATTTCTTCAACCCGAGTTAAATACAAAACTAATTAGCTGATATTATTCATTTTCATTATCAGACATTCCACAGTCCGCCTCAACAACATTCTAAAATTCCATTTCGAGAACGTAATTTTTACTTCAGTTATCGTGTGAAAAGCAGACAGACAAACTCATAAACACTTTTCAACTATATTGAAAAGTGTTAAAAAGACAATGAATGAGACAGGAAGTCCTTGAATTCTACATTTCAATTTAAAATAATTTTATATGCAAGAGGTCAAAATCTGATGTAATCTTTGCAATTTTCTAATATAAAGTATAATAAAAATTAGATATAACATCCGATTTTATCTTCTTTATACAATTCTAAATTAGAATATAGTTTTCAAGGGCTTCCTGGCTCCTTTTTTTATTTTTTCATAGTGAAAATTTAAATAGTTCCTAGATCCAGTTTACCTCGTGGCTCAGAATGTCCAGTGGTTACAGAGTTGAACTGCGGATCTCTTGATAGCGAGTTCTGTCCTCACCTCAAGCGTTCTACTTTTTCGATTACACTTTTAAATAATCTTGTCGGGGTAATAGATTTTGTGGGTTCTGTCCCAGATTTATTCTAATTGCTAATCCAGTGAAAGCTTTATATAGTTCAAAATCAAATAAAACTGCAACGCTATTCGTAGCACAGCGGTAAAATGCCGCGATGTAGCAGAGTGAAGGGAGCTTTTTTTGTCGAGGGTTCTGACCTCGGCAATTTCAGCAGCGTTTTTTTAAGATTATTTAAACGGACATGTTAAAATGTTAAACTTAAATACACCGAAATCGAAGCTTCGGTCGTCGCCCTCTTGGCCGAGAGGCTCGGGGCGTCAAGTTGCGGGGCTATAGGTTCTGGGTTCTATTCTAGCCAGGGTAAAAGGCGTGTTAAAGTGTAGCGGGTGTTATCGCGTTCCGGCGAGTTGGGAGGGGAAATGTTGAGAGGGGGTTATCGATTAGATCAGATCGTTCCTATTAGGTCTTAACTTTCTTTCTTCTTTAACTTTCTTATATTTCTTACTAATTTACCTGCACGAGATGGCGGACGAGCGGTGGTTGAGCTCCACCGTTGCTGGCGGGGTTTCTCTTCGGGCCTGCTGGCTTCGGTGTCGCCCTCCCACCCTTCCTCGTCCAAAATTCGTGTAGGGCTTGTTTTGTACCACGTGACTCCTGCTAAGGGGGTCCTGAAATTTTGCGCATTTTTTAGACGAACACATCTCTTTTTTTAACCTGCCTCAGAGGTCTAAAAAGAAATAAGTACCGGAAGTGACGTCACTTCCGGTACGTCATTTCCTGTGACGTCACTTCCGATACGTCGTTTCCTGTGACGTCACTTCCGGTACGTCATTTCCTGCGACGTAACATGCAGCACGTCATTTCCGCCAAGTACTACTAATAAAAATAAAAAAATACATTCTAATACTGCAGGCAATGAAATTCAAACTAAATACACAATTGTGAATTGCCCCAATGCATGCGGACGGGCTCGAACCCACAGTCTCTGGAATTCTAAACAGACATCATAACCACTGAGCCACCTCGTTCTCAGAACCGGTCTACTAATTAATCTATTTAAAATTAACGGTGATATTGATCAGAAAAAGAATAGGTACGAAAAGGACTCAACTCGCCATGCTTCATGGGAGTTGATGGACTCGAACCCACAGTCTCTGGAACTGGAAACAGACATCATAACCACTGAGGCACCTCGTTCTCAGGCTAGGACTCACAATTAATCTATTTAAATTTAACTGTTACATTGGTCAGAAAAAGCATTGGTACCAAAAGAACTCAACACTCTTCATGTGAGTTGATGGATTGGAACCCACAGTCTCTGAAACTGAAAACAGACTACATGACCTCTGAGGTATGCAGTTCCCTAAAGACGTTCCTAATTAATGTATTTATATTTAACTGATAAATATACAAGAAAAGAAAAGTTTACAACGCGACTCAAAGAACACACATACTCTGTAAATGGAGAAGGACAACATGACCACTAAGCCACTCAGTTCACGTGCCGACGATCTTCATTTATCTACTTAAACTTAAATGAGAGACTGAGCAGAAAAAAGCACTGAAAACAAAAGGGTTCAACTCACTGTGCTCAATACGAGAAGCGGGCGAACGCACGGCCTCTAAAATAGGACATAGGTGACATAACCACTGCAGCAGCCAAATCACATACCGAACAACGTATTTATTCGATTTAAATTTAACTTAGAAACTGGTCTGAAGAAAAAACAGATGCTAAAAGAACTCAATGTACTCGAACCTACAACTTCTGGAATCGAGGACAGAGCACGCTATCAACAAATCTTCGTGTTCGCTCGTCCATCACTTTAACCAGTAGGCCGTTCGAGCTATGCCATAAACTGAAATTAAGAACTATTTAACTTTTTATTAAAAAAAAAATTAAAAAAAAACAAGCAGACCTTGGATGCTATACTTTAGTTTTGAGTGATATATAAAGAGGAAAAAATCAGATGTAATATAAATTTCAAATTTTTATTATAATTTATAATAGAAAATTGAAAATATTTCCCTCAATTTTTCCCTCTTATATATAAAACTCTAAATTGAAATGTAGCATTTAAGGACTTTGCTGTTTTTTTAATGATGCACAGTATGCACACTTGAACGTGGAAAAACACGTATTTTCGACAAATATACATCCGAATTAAAATGCGCGTGTCATTTTATTTAGGGACATATGTGAAGTCGGAACAGTGTTCACTGAATGTTTTAGAAAAACTGCGCACGCGCATTATTCTAAATATTTAATTTTTCTAATATGTACCCTATTTAGCAGATAGAGGCCATTTTATTAGGGGCATTCACTTTTGACGCTCGATTGAGTTTCTCCTCGCGATTAGACTTTGAAAAAAAGGGAATTTAAATCAATTTTGAAAATCGTACCTCGACAATTTTTTTTTACGAAATCTTAATTTCGCGCAATACGCAGAATTCAAGTGTATCAATATTCCTGCTTCTAGAAGGACTTGAAAATGCATGTGTTTTCCATTCAATCTGAAAACTGAGATTAAGACTTTATTTTTTAATAGGAGAGATCTTTTTTTGGAGTCGTCTCTTTTTTCCCTGAGTTTGGAGGGTGTCTTTTTTTTTTACAAATATTTTAAAATGTACCAAATGTTTCGAATTTTTGAAAGTTTTGGATCCATTTCGAACGATATCTGCATTTAAAAACCGTTGACTTCTAGGCCAAGTAGGGGCTCCGAAATAGCGCTTACATGTATATGCGGGAGCGGTATAATAGTATAGATAGGAATTTGCAAATAATTGTGCATTTTAAGTTTCTGTATATTATATATATCGTACGAAGTACGGGTATGCAACAGGTATTTTTTAATGGGTGTACATATTGTTTCAATTTTTATTAAAAAAACAAAAACGACCCAACATGGCTTGATGAAAATATATATTTACACATTATATGTGATAATTTGAATATTTTCCAAAAATTTCGAAGCAATTTGTAATTCGCTGAAAAAAATTGGTCAAAAAAATTATTTTTTAATTTCGCCTAAAAATGTTTGAAGAATTATGTGTAGTTTTCAAAGTATTTTATTTCTTCAACCCGAGTTAAATACAAAACTAATTAGCTGATATTATTCATTTTCATTATCAGACATTCCACAGTCCGCCTCAACAACATTCTAAAATTCCATTTCGAGAACGTAATTTTTACTTCAGTTATCGTGTGAAAAGCAGACAGACAAACTCATAAACACTTTTCAACTATATTGAAAAGTGTTAAAAAGACAATGAATGAGACAGGAAGTCCTTGAATTCTACATTTCAATTTAAAATAATTTTATATGCAAGAGGTCAAAATCTGATGTAATCTTTGCAATTTTCTAATATAAAGTATAATAAAAATTAGATATAACATCCGATTTTATCTTCTTTATACAATTCTAAATTAGAATATAGTTTTCAAGGGCTTCCTGGCTCCTTTTTTTATTTTTTCATAGTGAAAATTTAAATAGTTCCTAGATCCAGTTTACCTCGTGGCTCAGAATGTCCAGTGGTTACAGAGTTGAACTGCGGATCTCTTGATAGCGAGTTCTGTCCTCACCTCAAGCGTTCTACTTTTTCGATTACACTTTTAAATAATCTTGTCGGGGTAATAGATTTTGTGGGTTCTGTCCCAGATTTATTCTAATTGCTAATCCAGTGAAAGCTTTATATAGTTCAAAATCAAATAAAACTGCAACGCTATTCGTAGCACAGCGGTAAAATGCCGCGATGTAGCAGAGTGAAGGGAGCTTTTTTTGTCGAGGGTTCTGACCTCGGCAATTTCAGCAGCGTTTTTTTAAGATTATTTAAACGGACATGTTAAAATGTTAAACTTAAATACACCGAAATCGAAGCTTCGGTCGTCGCCCTCTTGGCCGAGAGGCTCGGGGCGTCAAGTTGCGGGGCTATAGGTTCTGGGTTCTATTCTAGCCAGGGTAAAAGGCGTGTTAAAGTGTAGCGGGTGTTATCGCGTTCCGGCGAGTTGGGAGGGGAAATGTTGAGAGGGGGTTATCGATTAGATCAGATCGTTCCTATTAGGTCTTAACTTTCTTTCTTCTTTAACTTTCTTATATTTCTTACTAATTTACCTGCACGAGATGGCGGACGAGCGGTGGTTGAGCTCCACCGTTGCTGGCGGGGTATCTCTTCGGGCCTGCTGGCTTCGGTGTCGCCCTCCCACCCTTCCTCGTCCAAAATTCGTGTAGGGCTTGTTTTGTACCACGTGACTCCTGCTAAGGGGGTCCTGAAATTTTGCGCATTTTTTAGACGAACACATCTCTTTTTTTAACCTGCCTCAGAGGTCTAAAAAGAAATAAGTACCGGAAGTGACGTCACTTCCGGTACGTCATTTCCTGTGACGTCACTTCCGATACGTCGTTTCCTGTGACGTCACTTCCGGTACGTCATTTCCTGCGACGTAACATGCAGCACGTCATTTCCGCCAAGTACTACTAATAAAAATAAAAAAATACATTCTAATACTGCAGGCAATGAAATTCAAACTAAATACACAATTGTGAATTGCCCCAATGCATGCGGACGGGCTCGAACCCACAGTCTCTGGAATTCTAAACAGACATCATAACCACTGAGCCACCTCGTTCTCAGAACCGGTCTACTAATTAATCTATTTAAAATTAACGGTGATATTGATCAGAAAAAGAATAGGTACGAAAAGGACTCAACTTGCCATGCTTCATGGGAGTTGATGGACTCGAACCCACAGTCTCTGGAACTGGAAACAGACATCATAACCACTGAGGCACCTCGTTCTCAGGCTAGGACTCACAATTAATCTATTTAAATTTAACTGTTACATTGGTCAGAAAAAGCATTGGTACCAAAAGAACTCAACACTCTTCATGTGAGTTGATGGATTGGAACCCACAGTCTCTGAAACTGAAAACAGACTACATGACCTCTGAGGTATGCAGTTCCCTAAAGACGTTCCTAATTAATGTATTTATATTTAACTGATAAATATACAAGAAAAGAAAAGTTTACAACACGACTCAAAGAACACACATACTCTGTAAATGGAGAAGGACAACATGACCACTAAGCCACTCAGTTCACGTGCCGACGATCTTCATTTATCTACTTAAACTTAAATGAGAGACTGAGCAGAAAAAAGCACTGAAAACAAAAGGGTTCAACTCACTGTGCTCAATACGAGAAGCGGGCGAACGCACGGCCTCTAAAATAGGACATAGGTGACATAACCACTGCAGCAGCCAAATCACATACCGAACAACGTATTTATTCGATTTAAATTTAACTTAGAAACTGGTCTGAAGAAAAAACAGATGCTAAAAGAACTCAATGTACTCGAACCTACAACTTCTGGAATCGAGGACAGAGCACGCTATCAACAAATCTTCGTGTTCGCTCGTCCATCACTTTAACCAGTAGGCCGTTCGAGCTATGCCATAAACTGAAATTAAGAACTATTTAACTTTTTATTAAAAAAAAATTTAAAAAAAAACAAGCAGACCTTGGATGCTATACTTTAGTTTTGAGTGATATATAAAGAGGAAAAAATCAGATGTAATATAAATTTCAAATTTTTATTATAATTTATAATAGAAAATTGAAAATATTTCCCTCAATTTTTCCCTCTTATATATAAAACTCTAAATTGAAATGTAGCATTTAAGGACTTTGCTGTTTTTTTAATGATGCACAGTATGCACACTTGAACGGGGAAAAACACGTATTTTCGACAAATATACATCCGAATTAAAATGCGCGTGTCATTTTATTTAGGGACATATGTGAAGTCGGAACAGTGTTCACTGAATGTTTTAGAAAAACTGCGCACGCGCATTAGTCTAAATATTTAATTTTTCTAATATGTACCCAATTTAGCAGATAGAGGCCATTTTATTAGGGGCATTCACTTTTGACGCTCGATTGAGTTTCTCCTCGCGATTAGACTTTGAAAAAAAGGGAATTTAAATCAATTTTGAAAATCGTACCTCGACAATTTTTTTTTACGAAATCTTAATTTCGCGCAATACGCAGAATTCAAGTGTATCAATATTCCTGCTTCTAGAAGGACTTGAAAATGCATGTGTTTTCCATTCAATCTGAAAACTGAGATTAAGACTTTATTTTTTAATAGGAGAGATCTTTTTTTGGAGTCGTCTCTTTTTTCCCTGAGTTTGGAGGGTGTCTTTTTTTTTTACAAATATTTTAAAATGTACCAAATGTTTCGAATTTTTGAAAGTTTTGGATCCATTTCGAACGATATCTGCATTTAAAAACCGTTGACTTCTAGGCCAAGTAGGGGCTTCGAAATAGCGCTTACATGTATATGCGGGAGCGGTATAATAGTATAGATAGGAATTTGCAAATAATTGTGCATTTTAAGTTTCTGTATATTATATATATCGTACGAAGTACGGGTATGCAACAGGTATTTTTTAATGGGTGTACATATTGTTTCAATTTTTATTAAAAAAACAAAAACGACCCAACATGGCTTGATGAAAATATATATTTACACATTATATGTGATAATTTGAATATTTTCCAAAAATTTCGAAGCAATTTGTAATTCGCTGAAAAAAATTGGTCAAAAAAATTATTTTTTAATTTCGCCTAAAAATGTTTGAAGAATTATGTGTAGTTTTCAAAGTATTTTATTTCTTCAACCCGAGTTAAATACAAAACTAATTAGCTGATATTATTCATTTTCATTATCAGACATTCCACAGTCCGCCTCAACAACATTCTAAAATTCCATTTCGAGAACGTAATTTTTACTTCAGTTATCGTGTGAAAAGCAGACAGACAAACTCATAAACACTTTTCAACTATATTGAAAAGTGTTAAAAAGACAATGAATGAGACAGGAAGTCCTTGAATTCTACATTTCAATTTAAAATAATTTTATATGCAAGAGGTCAAAATCTGATGTAATCTTTGCAATTTTCTAATATAAAGTATAATAAAAATTAGATATAACATCCGATTTTATCTTCTTTATACAATTCTAAATTAGAATATAGTTTTCAAGGGCTTCCTGGCTCCTTTTTTTATTTTTTCATAGTGAAAATTTAAATAGTTCCTAGATCCAGTTTACCTCGTGGCTCAGAATGTCCAGTGGTTACAGAGTTGAACTGCGGATCTCTTGATAGCGAGTTCTGTCCTCACCTCAAGCGTTCTACTTTTTCGATTACACTTTTAAATAATCTTGTCGGGGTAATAGATTTTGTGGGTTCTGTCCCAGATTTATTCTAATTGCTAATCCAGTGAAAGCTTTATATAGTTCAAAATCAAATAAAACTGCAACGCTATTCGTAGCACAGCGGTAAAATGCCGCGATGTAGCAGAGTGAAGGGAGCTTTTTTTGTCGAGGGTTCTGACCTCGGCAATTTCAGCAGCGTTTTTTTAAGATTATTTAAACGGACATGTTAAAATGTTAAACTTAAATACACCGAAATCGAAGCTTCGGTCGTCGCCCTCTTGGCCGAGAGGCTCGGGGCGTCAAGTTGCGGGGCTATAGGTTCTGGGTTCTATTCTAGCCAGGGTAAAAGGCGTGTTAAAGTGTAGCGGGTGTTATCGCGTTCCGGCGAGTTGGGAGGGGAAATGTTGAGAGGGGGTTATCGATTAGATCAGATCGTTCCTATTAGGTCTTAACTTTCTTTCTTCTTTAACTTTCTTATATTTCTTACTAATTTACCTGCACGAGATGGCGGACGAGCGGTGGTTGAGCTCCACCGTTGCTGGCGGGGTTTCTCTTCGGGCCTGCTGGCTTCGGTGTCGCCCTCCCACCCTTCCTCGTCCAAAATTCGTGTAGGGCTTGTTTTGTACCACGTGACTCCTGCTAAGGGGGTCCTGAAATTTTGCGCATTTTTTTAGACGAACACATCTCTTTTTTTAACCTGCCTCAGAGGTCTAAAAAGAAATAAGTACCGGAAGTGACGTCACTTCCGGTACGTCATTTCCTGTGACGTCACTTCCGATACGTCGTTTCCTGTGACGTCACTTCCGGTACGTCATTTCCTGCGACGTAACATGCAGCACGTCATTTCCGCCAAGTACTACTAATAAAAATAAAAAAATACATTCTAATACTGCAGGCAATGAAATTCAAACTAAATACACAATTGTGAATTGCCCCAATGCATGCGGACGGGCTCGAACCCACAGTCTCTGGAATTCTAAACAGACATCATAACCACTGAGCCACCTCGTTCTCAGAACCGGTCTACTAATTAATCTATTTAAAATTAACGGTGATATTGATCAGAAAAAGAATAGGTACGAAAAGGACTCAACTCGCCATGCTTCATGGGAGTTGATGGACTCGAACCCACAGTCTCTGGAACTGGAAACAGACATCATAACCACTGAGGCACCTCGTTCTCAGGCTAGGACTCACAATTAATCTATTTAAATTTAACTGTTACATTGGTCAGAAAAAGCATTGGTACCAAAAGAACTCAACACTCTTCATGTGAGTTGATGGATTGGAACCCACAGTCTCTGAAACTGAAAACAGACTACATGACCTCTGAGGTATGCAGTTCCCTAAAGACGTTCCTAATTAATGTATTTATATTTAACTGATAAATATACAAGAAAAGAAAAGTTTACAACGCGACTCAAAGAACACACATACTCTGTAAATGGAGAAGGACAACATGACCACTAAGCCACTCAGTTCACGTGCCGACGATCTTCATTTATCTACTTAAACTTAAATGAGAGACTGAGCAGAAAAAAGCACTGAAAACAAAAGGGTTCAACTCACTGTGCTCAATACGAGAAGCGGGCGAACGCACGGCCTCTAAAATAGGACATAGGTGACATAACCACTGCAGCAGCCAAATCACATACCGAACAACGTATTTATTCGATTTAAATTTAACTTAGAAACTGGTCTGAAGAAAAAACAGATGCTAAAAGAACTCAATGTACTCGAACCTACAACTTCTGGAATCGAGGACAGAGCACGCTATCAACAAATCTTCGTGTTCGCTCGTCCATCACTTTAACCAGTAGGCCGTTCGAGCTATGCCATAAACTGAAATTAAGAACTATTTAACTTTTTATTAAAAAAAAAATTAAAAAAAAACAAGCAGACCTTGGATGCTATACTTTAGTTTTGAGTGATATATAAAGAGGAAAAAATCAGATGTAATATAAATTTCAAATTTTTATTATAATTTATAATAGAAAATTGAAAATATTTCCCTCAATTTTTCCCTCTTATATATAAAACTCTAAATTGAAATGTAGCATTTAAGGACTTTGCTGTTTTTTTAATGATGCACAGTATGCACACTTGAACGTGGAAAAACACGTATTTTCGACAAATATACATCCGAATTAAAATGCGCGTGTCATTTTATTTAGGGACATATGTGAAGTCGGAACAGTGTTCACTGAATGTTTTAGAAAAACTGCGCACGCGCATTATTCTAAATATTTAATTTTTCTAATATGTACCCTATTTAGCAGATAGAGGCCATTTTATTAGGGGCATTCACTTTTGACGCTCGATTGAGTTTCTCCTCGCGATTAGACTTTGAAAAAAAGGGAATTTAAATCAATTTTGAAAATCGTACCTCGACAATTTTTTTTTACGAAATCTTAATTTCGCGCAATACGCAGAATTCAAGTGTATCAATATTCCTGCTTCTAGAAGGACTTGAAAATGCATGTGTTTTCCATTCAATCTGAAAACTGAGATTAAGACTTTATTTTTTAATAGGAGAGATCTTTTTTTGGAGTCGTCTCTTTTTTCCCTGAGTTTGGAGGGTGTCTTTTTTTTTTACAAATATTTTAAAATGTACCAAATGTTTCGAATTTTTGAAAGTTTTGGATCCATTTCGAACGATATCTGCATTTAAAAACCGTTGACTTCTAGGCCAAGTAGGGGCTTCGAAATAGCGCTTACATGTATATGCGGGAGCGGTATAATAGTATAGATAGGAATTTGCAAATAATTGTGCATTTTAAGTTTCTGTATATTATATATATCGTACGAAGTACGGGTATGCAACAGGTATTTTTTAATGGGTGTACATATTGTTTCAATTTTTATTAAAAAAACAAAAACGACCCAACATGGCTTGATGAAAATATATATTTACACATTATATGTGATAATTTGAATATTTTCCAAAAATTTCGAAGCAATTTGTAATTCGCTGAAAAAAATTGGTCAAAAAAATTATTTTTTAATTTCGCCTAAAAATGTTTGAAGAATTATGTGTAGTTTTCAAAGTATTTTATTTCTTCAACCCGAGTTAAATACAAAACTAATTAGCTGATATTATTCATTTTCATTATCAGACATTCCACAGTCCGCCTCAACAACATTCTAAAATTCCATTTCGAGAACGTAATTTTTACTTCAGTTATCGTGTGAAAAGCAGACAGACAAACTCATAAACACTTTTCAACTATATTGAAAAGTGTTAAAAAGACAATGAATGAGACAGGAAGTCCTTGAATTCTACATTTCAATTTAAAATAATTTTATATGCAAGAGGTCAAAATCTGATGTAATCTTTGCAATTTTCTAATATAAAGTATAATAAAAATTAGATATAACATCCGATTTTATCTTCTTTATACAATTCTAAATTAGAATATAGTTTTCAAGGGCTTCCTGGCTCCTTTTTTTATTTTTTCATAGTGAAAATTTAAATAGTTCCTAGATCCAGTTTACCTCGTGGCTCAGAATGTCCAGTGGTTACAGAGTTGAACTGCGGATCTCTTGATAGCGAGTTCTGTCCTCACCTCAAGCGTTCTACTTTTTCGATTACACTTTTAAATAATCTTGTCGGGGTAATAGATTTTGTGGGTTCTGTCCCAGATTTATTCTAATTGCTAATCCAGTGAAAGCTTTATATAGTTCAAAATCAAATAAAACTGCAACGCTATTCGTAGCACAGCGGTAAAATGCCGCGATGTAGCAGAGTGAAGGGAGCTTTTTTTGTCGAGGGTTCTGACCTCGGCAATTTCAGCAGCGTTTTTTTAAGATTATTTAAACGGACATGTTAAAATGTTAAACTTAAATACACCGAAATCGAAGCTTCGGTCGTCGCCCTCTTGGCCGAGAGGCTCGGGGCGTCAAGTTGCGGGGCTATAGGTTCTGGGTTCTATTCTAGCCAGGGTAAAAGGCGTGTTAAAGTGTAGCGGGTGTTATCGCGTTCCGGCGAGTTGGGAGGGGAAATGTTGAGAGGGGGTTATCGATTAGATCAGATCGTTCCTATTAGGTCTTAACTTTCTTTCTTCTTTAACTTTCTTATATTTCTTACTAATTTACCTGCACGAGATGGCGGACGAGCGGTGGTTGAGCTCCACCGTTGCTGGCGGGGTATCTCTTCGGGCCTGCTGGCTTCGGTGTCGCCCTCCCACCCTTCCTCGTCCAAAATTCGTGTAGGGCTTGTTTTGTACCACGTGACTCCTGCTAAGGGGGTCCTGAAATTTTGCGCATTTTTTAGACGAACACATCTCTTTTTTTAACCTGCCTCAGAGGTCTAAAAAGAAATAAGTACCGGAAGTGACGTCACTTCCGGTACGTCATTTCCTGTGACGTCACTTCCGATACGTCGTTTCCTGTGACGTCACTTCCGGTACGTCATTTCCTGCGACGTAACATGCAGCACGTCATTTCCGCCAAGTACTACTAATAAAAATAAAAAAATACATTCTAATACTGCAGGCAATGAAATTCAAACTAAATACACAATTGTGAATTGCCCCAATGCATGCGGACGGGCTCGAACCCACAGTCTCTGGAATTCTAAACAGACATCATAACCACTGAGCCACCTCGTTCTCAGAACCGGTCTACTAATTAATCTATTTAAAATTAACGGTGATATTGATCAGAAAAAGAATAGGTACGAAAAGGACTCAACTTGCCATGCTTCATGGGAGTTGATGGACTCGAACCCACAGTCTCTGGAACTGGAAACAGACATCATAACCACTGAGGCACCTCGTTCTCAGGCTAGGACTCACAATTAATCTATTTAAATTTAACTGTTACATTGGTCAGAAAAAGCATTGGTACCAAAAGAACTCAACACTCTTCATGTGAGTTGATGGATTGGAACCCACAGTCTCTGAAACTGAAAACAGACTACATGACCTCTGAGGTATGCAGTTCCCTAAAGACGTTCCTAATTAATGTATTTATATTTAACTGATAAATATACAAGAAAAGAAAAGTTTACAACACGACTCAAAGAACACACATACTCTGTAAATGGAGAAGGACAACATGACCACTAAGCCACTCAGTTCACGTGCCGACGATCTTCATTTATCTACTTAAACTTAAATGAGAGACTGAGCAGAAAAAAGCACTGAAAACAAAAGGGTTCAACTCACTGTGCTCAATACGAGAAGCGGGCGAACGCACGGCCTCTAAAATAGGACATAGGTGACATAACCACTGCAGCAGCCAAATCACATACCGAACAACGTATTTATTCGATTTAAATTTAACTTAGAAACTGGTCTGAAGAAAAAACAGATGCTAAAAGAACTCAATGTACTCGAACCTACAACTTCTGGAATCGAGGACAGAGCACGCTATCAACAAATCTTCGTGTTCGCTCGTCCATCACTTTAACCAGTAGGCCGTTCGAGCTATGCCATAAACTGAAATTAAGAACTATTTAACTTTTTATTAAAAAAAAATTTAAAAAAAAACAAGCAGACCTTGGATGCTATACTTTAGTTTTGAGTGATATATAAAGAGGAAAAAATCAGATGTAATATAAATTTCAAATTTTTATTATAATTTATAATAGAAAATTGAAAATATTTCCCTCAATTTTTCCCTCTTATATATAAAACTCTAAATTGAAATGTAGCATTTAAGGACTTTGCTGTTTTTTTAATGATGCACAGTATGCACACTTGAACGTGGAAAAACACGTATTTTCGACAAATATACATCCGAATTAAAATGCGCGTGTCATTTTATTTAGGGACATATGTGAAGTCGGAACAGTGTTCACTGAATGTTTTAGAAAAACTGCGCACGCGCATTAGTCTAAATATTTAATTTTTCTAATATGTACCCAATTTAGCAGATAGAGGCCATTTTATTAGGGACATTCACTTTTGACGCTCGATTGAGTTTCTCCTCGCGATTAGACTTTGAAAAAAAGGGAATTTAAATCAATTTTGAAAATCGTACCTCGACAATTTTTTTTTACGAAATCTTAATTTCGCGCAATACGCAGAATTCAAGTGTATCAATATTCCTGCTTCTAGAAGGACTTGAAAATGCATGTGTTTTCCATTCAATCTGAAAACTGAGATTAAGACTTTATTTTTTAATAGGAGAGATCTTTTTTTGGAGTCGTCTCTTTTTTCCCTGAGTTTGGAGGGTGTCTTTTTTTTTTACAAATATTTTAAAATGTACCAAATGTTTCGAATTTTTGAAAGTTTTGGATCCATTTCGAACGATATCTGCATTTAAAAACCGTTGACTTCTAGGCCAAGTAGGGGCTTCGAAATAGCGCTTACATGTATATGCGGGAGCGGTATAATAGTATAGATAGGAATTTGCAAATAATTGTGCATTTTAAGTTTCTGTATATTATATATATCGTACGAAGTACGGGTATGCAACAGGTATTTTTTAATGGGTGTACATATTGTTTCAATTTTTATTAAAAAAACAAAAACGACCCAACATGGTTTGATGAAAATATATATTTACACATTATATGTGATAATTTGAATATTTTCCAAAAATTTCGAAGCAATTTGTAATTCGCTGAAAAAAATTGGTCAAAAAAATTATTTTTTAATTTCGCCTAAAAATGTTTGAAGAATTATGTGTAGTTTTCAAAGTATTTTATTTCTTCAACCCGAGTTAAATACAAAACTAATTAGCTGATATTATTCATTTTCATTATCAGACATTCCACAGTCCGCCTCAACAACATTCTAAAATTCCATTTCGAGAACGTAATTTTTACTTCAGTTATCGTGTGAAAAGCAGACAGACAAACTCATAAACACTTTTCAACTATATTGAAAAGTGTTAAAAAGACAATGAATGAGACAGGAAGTCCTTGAATTCTACATTTCAATTTAAAATAATTTTATATGCAAGAGGTCAAAATCTGATGTAATCTTTGCAATTTTCTAATATAAAGTATAATAAAAATTAGATATAACATCCGATTTTATCTTCTTTATACAATTCTAAATTAGAATATAGTTTTCAAGGGCTTCCTGGCTCCTTTTTTTATTTTTTCATAGTGAAAATTTAAATAGTTCCTAGATCCAGTTTACCTCGTGGCTCAGAATGTCCAGTGGTTACAGAGTTGAACTGCGGATCTCTTGATAGCGAGTTCTGTCCTCACCTCAAGCGTTCTACTTTTTCGATTACACTTTTAAATAATCTTGTCGGGGTAATAGATTTTGTGGGTTCTGTCCCAGATTTATTCTAATTGCTAATCCAGTGAAAGCTTTATATAGTTCAAAATCAAATAAAACTGCAACGCTATTCGTAGCACAGCGGTAAAATGCCGCGATGTAGCAGAGTGAAGGGAGCTTTTTTTGTCGAGGGTTCTGACCTCGGCAATTTCAGCAGCGTTTTTTTAAGATTATTTAAACGGACATGTTAAAATGTTAAACTTAAATACACCGATATCGAAGCTTCGGTCGTCGCCCTCTTGGCCGAGAGGCTCGGGGCGTCAAGTTGCGGGGCTATAGGTTCTGGGTTCTATTCTAGCCAGGGTAAAAGGCGTGTTAAAGTGTAGCGGGTGTTATCGCGTTCCGGCGAGTTGGGAGGGGAAATGTTGAGAGGGGGTTATCGATTAGATCAGATCGTTCCTATTAGGTCTTAACTTTCTTTCTTCTTTAACTTTCTTATATTTCTTACTAATTTACCTGCACGAGATGGCGGACGAGCGGTGGTTGAGCTCCACCGTTGCTGGCGGGGTTTCTCTTCGGGCCTGCTGGCTTCGGTGTCGCCCTCCCACCCTTCCTCGTCCAAAATTCGTGTAGGGCTTGTTTTGCACCACGTGACTCCTGCTAAGGGGGTCCTGAAATTTTGCGCATTTTTTAGACGAACACATCTCTTTTTTTAACCTGCCTCAGAGGTCTAAAAAGAAATAAGTACCGGAAGTGACGTCACTTCCGGCACGTCATTTCCTGTGACGTCACTTCCGATACGTCGTTTCCTGTGACGTCACTTCCGGTACGTCATTTCCTGCGACGTAACATGCAACACGTCATTTCCGCCAAGTACTACTAATAAAAATAAAAAAATACATTCTAATACTGCAGGCAATGAAATTCAAACTAAATACACAATTGTGAATTGCCCCAATGCATGCGGACGGGCTCGAACCCACAGTCTCTGGAATTCTAAACAGACATCATAACCACTGAGCCACCTCGTTCTCAGAACCGGTCTACTAATTAATCTATTTAAAATTAACGGTGATATTGATCAGAAAAAGAATAGGTACGAAAAGGACTCAACTCGCCATGCTTCATGGGAGTTGATGGACTCGAACCCACAGTCTCTGGAACTGGAAACAGACATCATAACCACTGAGGCACCTCGTTCTCAGGCTAGGACTCACAATTAATCTATTTAAATTTAACTGTTACATTGGTCAGAAAAAGCATTGGTACCAAAAGAACTCAACACTCTTCATGTGAGTTGATGGATTGGAACCCACAGTCTCTGAAACTGAAAACAGACTACATGACCTCTGAGGTATGCAGTTCCCTAAAGACGTTCCTAATTAATGTATTTATATTTAACTGATAAATATACAAGAAAAGAAAAGTTTACAACACGACTCAAAGAACACACATACTCTGTAAATGGAGAAGGACAACATGACCACTAAGCCACTCAGTTCACGTGCCGACGATCTTCATTTATCTACTTAAACTTAAATGAGAGACTGAGCAGAAAAAAGCACTGAAAACAAAAGGGTTCAACTCACTGTGCTCAATACGAGAAGCGGGCGAACGCACGGCCTCTAAAATAGGACATAGGTGACATAACCACTGCAGCAGCCAAATCACATACCGAACAACGTATTTATTCGATTTAAATTTAACTTAGAAACTGGTCTGAAGAAAAAACAGATGCTAAAAGAACTCAATGTACTCGAACCTACAACTTCTGGAATCGAGGACAGAGCACGCTATCAACAAATCTTCGTGTTCGCTCGTCCATCACTTTAACCAGTAGGCCGTTCGAGCTATGCCATAAACTGAAATTAAGAACTATTTAACTTTTTATTAAAAAAAAATTTAAAAAAAAACAAGCAGACCTTGGATGCTATACTTTAGTTTTGAGTGATATATAAAGAGGAAAAAATCAGATGTAATATAAATTTCAAATTTTTATTATAATTTATAATAGAAAATTGAAAATATTTCCCTCAATTTTTCCCTCTTATATATAAAACTCTAAATTGAAATGTAGCATTTAAGGACTTTGCTGTTTTTTTAATGATGCACAGTATGCACACTTGAACGTGGAAAAACACGTATTTTCGACAAATATACATCCGAATTAAAATGCGCGTGTCATTTTATTTAGGGACATATGTGAAGTCGGAACAGTGTTCACTGAATGTTTTAGAAAAACTGCGCACGCGCATTAGTCTAAATATTTAATTTTTCTAATATGTACCCAATTTAGCAGATAGAGGCCATTTTATTAGGGGCATTCACTTTTGACGCTCGATTGAGTTTCTCCTCGCGATTAGACTTTGAAAAAAAGGGAATTTAAATCAATTTTGAAAATCGTACCTCGACAATTTTTTTTTACGAAATCTTAATTTCGCGCAATACGCAGAATTCAAGTGTATCAATATTCCTGCTTCTAGAAGGACTTGAAAATGCATGTGTTTTCCATTCAATCTGAAAACTGAGATTAAGACTTTATTTTTTAATAGGAGAGATCTTTTTTTGGAGTCGTCTCTTTTTTCCCTGAGTTTGGAGGGTGTCTTTTTTTTTACAAATATTTTAAAGTGTACCAAATGTTTCGAATTTTTGAAAGTTTTGGATCCATTTCGAACGATATCTGCATTTAAAAACCGTTGACTTCTAGGCCAAGTAGGGGCTTCGAAATAGCGCTTACATGTATATGCGGGAGCGGTATAATAGTATAGATAGGAATTTGCAAATAATTGTGCATTTTAAGTTTCTGTATATTATATATATCGTACGAAGTACGGGTATGCAACAGGTATTTTTTAATGGGTGTACATATTGTTTCAATTTTTATTAAAAAAACAAAAACGACCCAACATGGCTTGATGAAAATATATATTTACACATTATATATGATAATTTGAATATTTTCCAAAAATTTCGAAGCAATTTGTAATTCGCTGAAAAAAATTGGTCAAAAAAATTATTTTTTAATTTCGCCTAAAAATGTTTGAAGAATTATGTGTAGTTTTCAAAGTATTTTATTTCTTCAACCCGAGTTAAATACAAAACTAATTAGCTGATATTATTCATTTTCATTATCAGACATTCCACAGTCCGCCTCAACAACATTCTAAAATTCCATTTCGAGAACGTAATTTTTACTTCAGTTATCGTGTGAAAAGCAGACAGACAAACTCATAAACACTTTTCAACTATATTGAAAAGTGTTAAAAAGACAATGAATGAGACAGGAAGTCCTTGAATTCTACATTTCAATTTAAAATAATTTTATATGCAAGAGGTCAAAATCTGATGTAATCTTTGCAATTTTCTAATATAAAGTATAATAAAAATTAGATATAACATCCGATTTTATCTTCTTTATACAATTCTAAATTAGAATATAGTTTTCAAGGGCTTCCTGGCTCCTTTTTTTATTTTTTCATAGTGAAAATTTAAATAGTTCCTAGATCCAGTTTACCTCGTGGCTCAGAATGTCCAGTGGTTACAGAGTTGAACTGCGGATCTCTTGATAGCGAGTTCTGTCCTCACCTCAAGCGTTCTACTTTTTCGATTACACTTTTAAATAATCTTGTCGGGGTAATAGATTTTGTGGGTTCTGTCCCAGATTTATTCTAATTGCTAATCCAGTGAAAGCTTTATATAGTTCAAAATCAAATAAAACTGCAACGCTATTCGTAGCACAGCGGTAAAATGCCGCGATGTAGCAGAGTGAAGGGAGCTTTTTTTGTCGAGGGTTCTGACCTCGGCAATTTCAGCAGCGTTTTTTTAAGATTATTTAAACGGACATGTTAAAATGTTAAACTTAAATACACCGAAATCGAAGCTTCGGTCGTCGCCCTCTTGGCCGAGAGGCTCGGGGCGTCAAGTTGCGGGGCTATAGGTTCTGGGTTCTATTCTAGCCAGGGTAAAAGGCGTGTTAAAGTGTAGCGGGTGTTATCGCGTTCCGGCGAGTTGGGAGGGGAAATGTTGAGAGGGGGTTATCGATTAGATCAGATCGTTCCTATTAGGTCTTAACTTTCTTTCTTCTTTAACTTTCTTATATTTCTTACTAATTTACCTGCACGAGATGGCGGACGAGCGGTGGTTGAGCTCCACCGTTGCTGGCGGGGTTTCTCTTCGGGCCTGCTGGCTTCGGTGTCGCCCTCCCACCCTTCCTCGTCCAAAATTCGTGTAGGGCTTGTTTTGCACCACGTGACTCCTGCTAAGGGGGTCCTGAAATTTTGCGCATTTTTTAGACGAACACATCTCTTTTTTTAACCTGCCTCAGAGGTCTAAAAAGAAATAAGTACCGGAAGTGACGTCACTTCCGGCACGTCATTTCCTGTGACGTCACTTCCGATACGTCGTTTCCTGTGACGTCACTTCCGGTACGTCATTTCCTGCGACGTAACATGCAGCACGTCATTTCCGCCAAGTACTACTAATAAAAATAAAAAAATACATTCTAATACTGCAGGCAATGAAATTCAAACTAAATACACAATTGTGAATTGCCCCAATGCATGCGGACGGGCTCGAACCCACAGTCTCTGGAATTCTAAACAGACATCATAACCACTGAGCCACCTCGTTCTCAGAACCGGTCTACTAATTAATCTATTTAAAATTAACGGTGATATTGATCAGAAAAAGAATAGGTACGAAAAGGACTCAACTCGCCATGCTTCATGGGAGTTGATGGACTCGAACCCACAGTCTCTGGAACTGGAAACAGACATCATAACCACTGAGGCACCTCGTTCTCAGGCTAGGACTCACAATTAATCTATTTAAATTTAACTGTTACATTGGTCAGAAAAAGCATTGGTACCAAAAGAACTCAACACTCTTCATGTGAGTTGATGGATTGGAACCCACAGTCTCTGAAACTGAAAACAGACTACATGACCTCTGAGGTATGCAGTTCCCTAAAGACGTTCCTAATTAATGTATTTATATTTAACTGATAAATATACAAGAAAAGAAAAGTTTACAACACGACTCAAAGAACACACATACTCTGTAAATGGAGAAGGACAACATGACCACTAAGCCACTCAGTTCACGTGCCGACGATCTTCATTTATCTACTTAAACTTAAATGAGAGACTGAGCAGAAAAAAGCACTGAAAACAAAAGGGTTCAACTCACTGTGCTCAATACGAGAAGCGGGCGAACGCACGGCCTCTAAAATAGGACATAGGTGACATAACCACTGCAGCAGCCAAATCACATACCGAACAACGTATTTATTCGATTTAAATTTAACTTAGAAACTGGTCTGAAGAAAAAACAGATGCTAAAAGAACTCAATGTACTCGAACCTACAACTTCTGGAATCGAGGACAGAGCACGCTATCAACAAATCTTCGTGTTCGCTCGTCCATCACTTTAACCAGTAGGCCGTTCGAGCTATGCCATAAACTGAAATTAAGAACTATTTAACTTTTTATTAAAAAAAAATTTAAAAAAAAACAAGCAGACCTTGGATGCTATACTTTAGTTTTGAGTGATATATAAAGAGGAAAAAATCAGATGTAATATAAATTTCAAATTTTTATTATAATTTATAATAGAAAATTGAAAATATTTCCCTCAATTTTTCCCTCTTATATATAAAACTCTAAATTGAAATGTAGCATTTAAGGACTTTGCTGTTTTTTTAATGATGCACAGTATGCACACTTGAACGTGGAAAAACACGTATTTTCGACAAATATACATCCGAATTAAAATGCGCGTGTCATTTTATTTAGGGACATATGTGAAGTCGGAACAGTGTTCACTGAATGTTTTAGAAAAACTGCGCACGCGCATTAGTCTAAATATTTAATTTTTCTAATATGTACCCAATTTAGCAGATAGAGGCCATTTTATTAGGGGCATTCACTTTTGACGCTCGATTGAGTTTCTCCTCGCGATTAGACTTTGAAAAAAAGGGAATTTAAATCAATTTTGAAAATCGTACCTCGACAATTTTTTTTTACGAAATCTTAATTTCGCGCAATACGCAGAATTCAAGTGTATCAATATTCCTGCTTCTAGAAGGACTTGAAAATGCATGTGTTTTCCATTCAATCTGAAAACTGAGATTAAGACTTTATTTTTTAATAGGAGAGATCTTTTTTTGGAGTCGTCTCTTTTTTCCCTGAGTTTGGAGGGTGTCTTTTTTTTTACAAATATTTTAAAGTGTACCAAATGTTTCGAATTTTTGAAAGTTTTGGATCCATTTCGAACGATATCTGCATTTAAAAACCGTTGACTTCTAGGCCAAGTAGGGGCTTCGAAATAGCGCTTACATGTATATGCGGGAGCGGTATAATAGTATAGATAGGAATTTGCAAATAATTGTGCATTTTAAGTTTCTGTATATTATATATATCGTACGAAGTACGGGTATGCAACAGGTATTTTTTAATGGGTGTACATATTGTTTCAATTTTTATTAAAAAAACAAAAACGACCCAACATGGCTTGATGAAAATATATATTTACACATTATATATGATAATTTGAATATTTTCCAAAAATTTCGAAGCAATTTGTAATTCGCTGAAAAAAATTGGTCAAAAAAATTATTTTTTAATTTCGCCTAAAAATGTTTGAAGAATTATGTGTAGTTTTCAAAGTATTTTATTTCTTCAACCCGAGTTAAATACAAAACTAATTAGCTGATATTATTCATTTTCATTATCAGACATTCCACAGTCCGCCTCAACAACATTCTAAAATTCCATTTCGAGAACGTAATTTTTACTTCAGTTATCGTGTGAAAAGCAGACAGACAAACTCATAAACACTTTTCAACTATATTGAAAAGTGTTAAAAAGACAATGAATGAGACAGGAAGTCCTTGAATTCTACATTTCAATTTAAAATAATTTTATATGCAAGAGGTCAAAATCTGATGTAATCTTTGCAATTTTCTAATATAAAGTATAATAAAAATTAGATATAACATCCGATTTTATCTTCTTTATACAATTCTAAATTAGAATATAGTTTTCAAGGGCTTCCTGGCTCCTTTTTTTATTTTTTCATAGTGAAAATTTAAATAGTTCCTAGATCCAGTTTACCTCGTGGCTCAGAATGTCCAGTGGTTACAGAGTTGAACTGCGGATCTCTTGATAGCGAGTTCTGTCCTCACCTCAAGCGTTCTACTTTTTCGATTACACTTTTAAATAATCTTGTCGGGGTAATAGATTTTGTGGGTTCTGTCCCAGATTTATTCTAATTGCTAATCCAGTGAAAGCTTTATATAGTTCAAAATCAAATAAAACTGCAACGCTATTCGTAGCACAGCGGTAAAATGCCGCGATGTAGCAGAGTGAAGGGAGCTTTTTTTGTCGAGGGTTCTGACCTCGGCAATTTCAGCAGCGTTTTTTTAAGATTATTTAAACGGACATGTTAAAATGTTAAACTTAAATACACCGAAATCGAAGCTTCGGTCGTCGCCCTCTTGGCCGAGAGGCTCGGGGCGTCAAGTTGCGGGGCTATAGGTTCTGGGTTCTATTCTAGCCAGGGTAAAAGGCGTGTTAAAGTGTAGCGGGTGTTATCGCGTTCCGGCGAGTTGGGAGGGGAAATGTTGAGAGGGGGTTATCGATTAGATCAGATCGTTCCTATTAGGTCTTAACTTTCTTTAACTTTCTTATATTTCTTACTAATTTACCTGCACGAGATGGCGGACGAGCGGTGGTTGAGCTCCACCGTTGCTGGCGGGGTTTCTCTTCGGGCCTGCTGGCTTCGGTGTCGCCCTCCCACCCTTCCTCGTCCAAAATTCGTGTAGGGCTTGTTTTGCACCACGTGACTCCTGCTAAGGGGGTCCTGAAATTTTGCGCATTTTTTAGACGAACACATCTCTTTTTTTAACCTGCCTCAGAGGTCTAAAAAGAAATAAGTACCGGAAGTGACGTCACTTCCGGCACGTCATTTCCTGTGACGTCACTTCCGATACGTCGTTTCCTGTGACGTCACTTCCGGTACGTCATTTCCTGCGACGTAACATGCAGCACGTCATTTCCGCCAAGTACTACTAATAAAAATAAAAAAATACATTCTAATACTGCAGGCAATGAAATTCAAACTAAATACACAATTGTGAATTGCCCCAATGCATGCGGACGGGCTCGAACCCACAGTCTCTGGAATTCTAAACAGACATCATAACCACTGAGCCACCTCGTTCTCAGAACCGGTCTACTAATTAATCTATTTAAAATTAACGGTGATATTGATCAGAAAAAGAATAGGTACGAAAAGGACTCAACTCGCCATGCTTCATGGGAGTTGATGGACTCGAACCCACAGTCTCTGGAACTGGAAACAGACATCATAACCACTGAGGCACCTCGTTCTCAGGCTAGGACTCACAATTAATCTATTTAAATTTAACTGTTACATTGGTCAGAAAAAGCATTGGTACCAAAAGAACTCAACACTCTTCATGTGAGTTGATGGATTGGAACCCACAGTCTCTGAAACTGAAAACAGACTACATGACCTCTGAGGTATGCAGTTCCCTAAAGACGTTCCTAATTAATGTATTTATATTTAACTGATAAATATACAAGAAAAGAAAAGTTTACAACACGACTCAAAGAACACACATACTCTGTAAATGGAGAAGGACAACATGACCACTAAGCCACTCAGTTCACGTGCCGACGATCTTCATTTATCTACTTAAACTTAAATGAGAGACTGAGCAGAAAAAAGCACTGAAAACAAAAGGGTTCAACTCACTGTGCTCAATACGAGAAGCGGGCGAACGCACGGCCTCTAAAATAGGACATAGGTGACATAACCACTGCAGCAGCCAAATCACATACCGAACAACGTATTTATTCGATTTAAATTTAACTTAGAAACTGGTCTGAAGAAAAAACAGATGCTAAAAGAACTCAATGTACTCGAACCTACAACTTCTGGAATCGAGGACAGAGCACGCTATCAACAAATCTTCGTGTTCGCTCGTCCATCACTTTAACCAGTAGGCCGTTCGAGCTATGCCATAAACTGAAATTAAGAACTATTTAACTTTTTATTAAAAAAAAATTTAAAAAAAAACAAGCAGACCTTGGATGCTATACTTTAGTTTTGAGTGATATATAAAGAGGAAAAAATCAGATGTAATATAAATTTCAAATTTTTATTATAATTTATAATAGAAAATTGAAAATATTTCCCTCAATTTTTCCCTCTTATATATAAAACTCTAAATTGAAATGTAGCATTTAAGGACTTTGCTGTTTTTTTAATGATGCACAGTATGCACACTTGAACGTGGAAAAACACGTATTTTCGACAAATATACATCCGAATTAAAATGCGCGTGTCATTTTATTTAGGGACATATGTGAAGTCGGAACAGTGTTCACTGAATGTTTTAGAAAAACTGCGCACGCGCATTAGTCTAAATATTTAATTTTTCTAATATGTACCCAATTTAGCAGATAGAGGCCATTTTATTAGGGGCATTCACTTTTGACGCTCGATTGAGTTTCTCCTCGCGATTAGACTTTGAAAAAAAGGGAATTTAAATCAATTTTGAAAATCGTACCTCGACAATTTTTTTTTACGAAATCTTAATTTCGCGCAATACGCAGAATTCAAGTGTATCAATATTCCTGCTTCTAGAAGGACTTGAAAATGCATGTGTTTTCCATTCAATCTGAAAACTGAGATTAAGACTTTATTTTTTAATAGGAGAGATCTTTTTTTGGAGTCGTCTCTTTTTTCCCTGAGTTTGGAGGGTGTCTTTTTTTTTACAAATATTTTAAAGTGTACCAAATGTTTCGAATTTTTGAAAGTTTTGGATCCATTTCGAACGATATCTGCATTTAAAAACCGTTGACTTCTAGGCCAAGTAGGGGCTTCGAAATAGCGCTTACATGTATATGCGGGAGCGGTATAATAGTATAGATAGGAATTTGCAAATAATTGTGCATTTTAAGTTTCTGTATATTATATATATCGTACGAAGTACGGGTATGCAACAGGTATTTTTTAATGGGTGTACATATTGTTTCAATTTTTATTAAAAAAACAAAAACGACCCAACATGGCTTGATGAAAATATATATTTACACATTATATGTGATAATTTGAATATTTTCCAAAAATTTCGAAGCAATTTGTAATTCGCTGAAAAAAATTGGTCAAAAAAATTATTTTTTAATTTCGCCTAAAAATGTTTGAAGAATTATGTGTAGTTTTCAAAGTATTTTATTTCTTCAACCCGAGTTAAATACAAAACTAATTAGCTGATATTATTCATTTTCATTATCAGACATTCCACAGTCCGCCTCAACAACATTCTAAAATTCCATTTCGAGAACGTAATTTTTACTTCAGTTATCGTGTGAAAAGCAGACAGACAAACTCATAAACACTTTTCAACTATATTGAAAAGTGTTAAAAAGACAATGAATGAGACAGGAAGTCCTTGAATTCTACATTTCAATTTAAAATAATTTTATATGCAAGAGGTCAAAATCTGATGTAATCTTTGCAATTTTCTAATATAAAGTATAATAAAAATTAGATATAACATCCGATTTTATCTTCTTTATACAATTCTAAATTAGAATATAGTTTTCAAGGGCTTCCTGGCTCCTTTTTTTATTTTTTCATAGTGAAAATTTAAATAGTTCCTAGATCCAGTTTACCTCGTGGCTCAGAATGTCCAGTGGTTACAGAGTTGAACTGCGGATCTCTTGATAGCGAGTTCTGTCCTCACCTCAAGCGTTCTACTTTTTCGATTACACTTTTAAATAATCTTGTCGGGGTAATAGATTTTGTGGGTTCTGTCCCATATTTATTCTAATTGCTAATCCAGTGAAAGCTTTATATAGTTCAAAATCAAATAAAACTGCAACGCTATTCGTAGCACAGCGGTAAAATGCCGCGATGTAGCAGAGTGAAGGGAGCTTTTTTTGTCGAGGGTTCTGACCTCGGCAATTTCAGCAGCGTTTTTTTAAGATTATTTAAACGGACATGTTAAAATGTTAAACTTAAATACACCGAAATCGAAGCTTCGGTCGTCGCCCTCTTGGCCGAGAGGCTCGGGGCGTCAAGTTGCGGGGCTATAGGTTCTGGGTTCTATTCTAGCCAGGGTAAAAGGCGTGTTAAAGTGTAGCGGGTGTTATCGCGTTCCGGCGAGTTGGGAGGGGAAATGTTGAGAGGGGGTTATCGATTAGATCAGATCGTTCCTATTAAATCTTAACTTTCTTTCTTCTTTAACTTTCTTATATTTCTTACTAATTTACCTGCACGAGATGGCGGACGAGCGGTGGTTGAGCTCCACCGTTGCTGGCGGGGTTTCTCTTCGGGCCTGCTGGCTTCGGTGTCGCCCTCCCACCCTTCCTCGTCCAAAATTCGTGTAGGGCTTGTTTTGCACCACGTGACTCCTGCTAAGGAGGTCCCGAAATTTTGCGCATTTTTTAAACGAACACATCTCTTTTTTTAACCTGCCTCAGAGGTCTAAAAAGAAATTAGTACCGGAAGTGACGTCACTTCCGGTACGTCATTCCCTGTGACAGCACTTACGATACGTCGTTTCCTGTGACGTCACTTCCGGTACGTCATTCCTGCGACGTAACATCCAGCACGTCATTTCCGCCAAGTACTACTAATAAAAATAAAAAAATACATTCTAATACTGCAGGCAAAGAAATTCAAACTAAATACACAATTTTGAATTGCCCCAATGCATGCGGACGGGCTCGAACCCACAGTCTCTGGAATTCTAAATAGACATCATAACCACTGAGCCACCTCGTTCTCAGAACCTGTCTACTAATTAATCTATTTAAAATTAACGGTGATATTGATCAGAAAAAGAATAGGTACGAAAAGGACTCAACTCGCCATGCTTCATGGGAGTTGATGGACTCGAACCCACAGTCTCTGGAACTGGAAACAGACATCATAACCACTGAGGCACCTCGTTCTCAGGCTAGGACTCACAATTAATCTATTTAAATTTAACTGTTACATTGGTCAGAAAAAGCATTGGTACCAAAAGAACTCAACACTCTTCATGTGAGTTGATGGATTGGAACCCACAGTCTCTGAAACTGAAAACAGACTACATTCCCTCTGAGGTATGCAGTTCCCTAAAGACGTTCCTAATTAATGTATTTATATTTAACTGATAAATATACAAAAAAAGAAAAGTTTACAACGCGATTCAAAGAACACACATACTCTGTAAATGGAGAAGGACAACATGACCACTAAGCCACTCAGTTCACGTGCCGACGATCTTCATTTATCTATTTAAACTTAAATGAGAGACTGAACAGAAAAAAGCACTGAAAACAAAAGGGTTCAACTCACTGTGCTCAATACGAGAAGCGGGCGAACGCACGGCCTCTAAAATAGGACATAGGTGACATAACCACTGCAGCAGCCAAATCACATACCGAAGAACGTATTTATTCGATTTAAATTTAACTTAGAAACTGGTCTGAAGAAAAAACAGATGCTAAATAACTCAATGTACTCGAACCTACAACTTCTGGAATCGAGGACAGAGCACGCTATCAACAAATCTTCGTGTTCGCTCGTCCATCACTTTAACCAGTAGGCCATTCGAGCTATGCCATAAACTGAAATTAAGAACTATTTAACTTTTTATTAAAAAAAATTTAAAAAAAAAACAAGCAGACCTTGGATGCTATACTTTAGTTTTGAGTGATATATAAAGAGGAAAAAATCAGATGTAATATAAATTTCAAATATTTATTATAATTTATAATAGAAAATTGAAAATATTTCCCTCAATTTTTCCCTCTTATATATAAAACTCTAAATTGAAATGTAGCATTTAAGGACTTTGCTGTTTTTTTAATGATGCACAGTATGCACACTTGAACGTGGAAAAACACGTATTTTCGACAAATATACATCCGAATTAAAATGCGCGTGTCATTTTATTTAGGGACATATGTGAAGTCGGAACAGTGTTCACTGAATGTTTTAGAAAAACTGCGCACGCGCATTAGTCTAAATATTTAATTTTTCTAATATGTACCCAATTTAGCAGATAGAGGCCATTTTATTAGGGGCATTCACATGTGACGTTCGATTGAGTTTCTCCGCGCGATTAGACTTTGAAAAAAAGGGAATTTAAATCAATTTTGAAAAGCGTACCTCGACAATTTTTCTTTTACGAAATCTTAATTTCGCGCAATACTCAGAATTCAAGTGTATCAATATTCCTGACTTTTATAAGACTTTATTTTTTAATAGGAGAGGGCTTTTTTTGGAGTCGTCTCTTTCTTCCCTCAGGTTGGAGGGCTTCTTTTTTTTTACAAATATTTTAAAATGTACCAAATGTTTCGAATTTTTGAAAGTTTTGGATCCATTTCGAACGATATCTGCATTTAAAAACCGTTGACTTCTAGGCCAAGTAGGGGCTTCGAAATAGCGCTTACATGTATATGCGGGAGCGGTATAATAGTATAGATAGGAATTTGCAAATAATTGTGCATTTTATGTTTCTGTATATTATATATTTCGTACGAAGAACGGGTATGCAACAGGCATTTATTAATGGGTGTACATATTGTTTCAATTTTTATTAAAGAAACAAAAACGACCCATCATGTTTTGATGAAAATATATATTTACATATTATATGTCATAATTTGAATATTTTCCAAAAATTTCGAATTAATTTGTAATTCGGTTAAAAAAATTCGTCTAAAAAAATTATTTTTTAATTTCGCCTAAAAAATGCTTGAAGAATTATGTGTAGTTTTCAAAGTATTTCATTTCTTCAACCCGAGTTAAATACAAAACTAATTAGCTGATATTATTCATTTTCATTATCAGACATTCCACTGTCCGCCTCAACAACATTCTAAAATTCCATTTCGAGAACGTAATTTTTACTTCAGTTATCGTGTGAAAAGCAGACAGACAGACCAAACCCATAAACACTTTTCAACTATGTTGAAAAGTGTTAAAAAGGACAATAAATGAGACAGGAAGTCCTTGAATTCTACATTTCAATTTAAAATAATTTTATATGCAAGAGGTCAAAATCTGATGCAATCTTTGCAATTTTCTAATATAAAGTATAATGAAAATTAGATATGACATCCGATTTTATCTTCTTTATACAATTCTAAATTAGAATATAGTTTTCAAGGGCTTCCTGGCTCTTTTTTTTATTTTTTCATAGTAAAAATTTAAACAATTCCTAGGTTCACAGTTTGCCTCGTGGCTCAGAATGTCCAGTGGTTACAGAGTTGAACTGCGGATCTCTTGATAGCGAGTTCTGTCCTCACCTCAAGCGCTCTACTTTTTCGTTTACACTTTTAAATAATCTTGTCGGGGTAATAGATTTTGTTGGTTCTGTCCCAGATTTATTCTAATTGCTAATCCAGTGAAAGCTTTATATAGTTCAAAATCACATAAAACTGCAACGCTATTCGCGTAGCACAGCGGTAAAATGCCGCGATATAGCAGAGTGAAGGGAGCTTTTTTGTCGAGGTTTCTGACCTCGGCAATTTTCTGCAGCGTTTTTTTGAGATTATTTAAACGGACATGTTAAAATGTTAAACTTAAATACACCGAAATCGAAGCTTCGGCCGTCGCCCTCTTGGCCGAGAGGCTCGGGGCGTCAAGTTGCGGGGCTTTAGGTTCTGGGTTCTATTCTAGCCAGGGTAAAAGGCGTGTTAAATTGTAGCGGGTGTTATCGCGTTCCGGCGAGTTGGAAGGGGAAATGTTGAAAGGGGGTTATCGATTAGATCTGATCGTTCCTATTAGGTCTTAACTTTCTTTCTTCTTTAACTTTCTTATATTTCTTACTAATTTATCTGCACGAGATGGCGGACGAGCGGTGGTTGAGCTTCACCGTTGCTGGCGGGGTTTCTCTTCGGGCCTGCT
Source organism: Amaurobius ferox (assembly GCA_951213105.1). Classification (NCBI taxonomy): domain Eukaryota; kingdom Metazoa; phylum Arthropoda; class Arachnida; order Araneae; family Amaurobiidae; genus Amaurobius; species Amaurobius ferox. The sequence continues at coordinate 41,068,190 of OX578139.1, read as the reverse complement.
GGCTTCGGTGTCGCGCTCCCACCCTTCCTCGTCCAAAGTTCGTGTAGGGCTTGTTTTGCACCACGTGACTCCTGCTAAGGAGGTCCCGAAATTTTGCGCGCTGTTTAAACGAACACATCTCTTTTTTTTAACCTGTCTCAGAGGTCGAAAAAGAAATAAGTACCAGAAGTAGGAAGTGACGTCATTTCCGTTACGTCATTCCCTGTGACGCCACTTCTGGTACGTCATTTCCTGTGACGTCACTTCCGGTACTTCATTTCCTGTGACATCACTTCCAGCACGTCATTTCCGCCAAGTAATAATAATAATAATAAAAAAAAAATACATTTTTATAATGGCAGGCAAAGAAATTCAAATAAAATACACGATTGAGAAATGCTCCAATGCAGGCGGACGGGCTCGAACCCACAGTCTCTGGAAGTGGAACCAGACATCATAACCACTGAGTCAGCTCGCTCTCGTGCCAAGACTCCTAATTAATCTTTTTAAATTTAACTGTTATATTGATCAGAAAAAACATAGGTACCAAAAGAACTCAACATGCTATATGTGAGTTGATGGACTCGAACACACAGTCTCTGGAACTGGAAACAGACATCATAACCAAGCCAGCTCGTTCCCATGCCAGGACTCCAAATTAATCTATTTAAATTTAACTGTTTTATTGATCAGAAAAACATAGATACCAAAAGAACTCTACATGCGTCATGTGAGTTGATGGACTGGTACCCAGTCTCTGAAACTGAAAACAGACTGCATGACCACTAAGCTATGCACTTCACTAAACAAGTTCCTAATTAATGTATTTAAATTTGACTGATAAATATACAGAAAAGAAAATGTTTCCAACGCACTCAAAGAAAACCTCTGTAAATGGAACCTCTGTAATTGGAGAAGGACAAGATGACCACTAAGCCACCCAGTTCACGCACCGACAATTATCATTTATCTATTTAAACTTAAATGAGAGACTAAACAGGAAAATCACTGAAAACAAAATGTTTCAACCCACTGCTCTCAATACGAGGAGCGGGGCTCGAACCCACAGCCTCTAAAATAGGAAACAGGCGACATGACCACGACGCCAGCCAGTTTACGCACTGAAGAACGTATTTAATCGATTTAAATTTAACTTAGAAACTGATCTGAAGACAAAATAGATGCTAAAGCAACTAAATGCATTAGAGCCTACAACTTCTGGAATCGAGGCCAGAACTCTCTATTAACAAATATTCGTGTTCGCACGTCCATCACTTTAACCAGTAGGCCGTTCGAAAAAGCTGAAATTAAGAACTATTTAACATTTTATTATAAAAAGTAAAAAAAACCAAGAAGCCCTTGGATGTTATACTTTAGTTTAGAATGATATATAAAGAGGATAAAATCGGATGTAATATAAATTTCAAATTTTTATTATAATTTATTATAGAAAATTGAAAATATTACACTCGATTTTTTCCTCTTATATATAAAACTCTAAATTGAAATATAGCATTTAAGGACTTCTTTGCTGTTTTTTTTAATGATCCGCAGTATGCACACTTGAGCGTGGAAAAACTTGTATTTTCGACAAATATGCATCCGAATTAAAATACGCGTGTCATTTTATTTAGGGACATATGTGAAATCGGAACAGTGTTCACAGAATGTTTTAGACAAACTGCGGACGCACATTTGTCCAAATATTTAATTTTTCTAATATGTACACAATTAAGCAGATTAAGGTCATTTTATTAGAGGTATTCGTATGTGACTTTCGATTGAGTTTCTCCGCGCGATTACACTTTGAACAAAAGGGAATTTAAATGAATTTTGAATATCGTACCTCGAAATTTTTTTTTTCCGAAATCATAATTTCGGTCAATACGCAGAATTTAAATGTATTAATATTCCGGCTTCTTTATGTTTTAATAGGAGATAGCTTTTGGGGGGCCCTCTCTTTTTTTTCCTCAGTTTGGAGGGTTTCTTTTTTTTTTTCAAGTATTTTAAAATGTACCAAATGTTTCGAATTTTTTAAAGTTTTGTACCTATTTCCATCGATATAGAGGTTGAAAAACCTTTGACTTCTGGACTAAGTAGGGGCTCCGGAATAGCGTTTACATATATACGCAGTCGGGGTATAATAGTATAGATAGGAATTTGCAAATAACTGTGAATTTTAAGTTTCTGTATATCATATATTTCGGACGAAAACCGAGTATGCTACAGGTATTTATTAATGGAAAGCATGTGTCAGTGTCAGAAATTTAACTTTTGTATTTTGATGGACTTATATGTTTCGAGGATCTCAGAATACGCAAATCTCAGAATACGGGGGGGAGAGCAAGACCATAGGGGACGTTGAAAGTCACAAATGCAGGTATCAAGCTAGATGATATTGCACGTCTCTTTCTTGAGTTTGTCCCCTAGGGAATACGTTCTATGGGCGCCCTTTCTACGGACGCTCTTAGGATTGCGCAAAGGGGCACATGCTCTCCCGTGGCTGTTCAAGGTCACAAATGTTTGTATCAAATTAGTTGATATTAAACATTTCATTCTTGAGCTTGCTCACTGAAAAAAACTCTAAGGGCGCTTTTGCCATGGACACCCACAGGGGAGCGTAAGGGGGCATAGGTCCTTCCTTTGACGTTCAAGGTCACAAATGTAGACATCAGGATAGTGGATTTTGTACGTGTAACCTTTGAATTCGCAAAAAAAAGCTTTACGGGCGCCCTTGAATCCTACTCCTTTCTGCAGTTACAAGGTCATGTTCTATCTTGAATTTGGGGGGATTTTATTGTGCTAACTAGCCGCTTATCGTTTTTTCTTAGCCAACCACGTCTTCTGGGGATCAAAGATACTTCAATAATTTGTGTTATTTATCGCTGTGGCATTATTTGACGCAGCTCACTAGATTTCTGTTGCTATCGAATCCATGCATAGTCATTAGATAAAATCATTTATTATATACAATATATTTTTAAATTCTTATTGGAATATATGCACGGTATGCACAAATATTATTTCACTTTTAATCACAATCTCAGACTCCGTGGGAAAACAGAGTAATGTTATCCGTTTGGAGTTTAACTAAAGGCCGTTTAATTGCCGTTAAAAATTTATTAATGTAACAAATATTTATGAAATTAGAAGTATAAAAATTTAATTTCAATATTTCAAAATCCTAATACAAAAGAGCATATCAGTTTTTCGATTTTCAATACCAAATAAAATAAATTAGAATACTGTAAAACAATGAAATCAAAGTAACACAGTTAAATCACGTATTTAATATGCATGAACACTATTATATCACAATGCATGCAAGTGCGCACGCTTTGATGTTTAAAAAAAATTGTTTATTTGTTATTTGTATGAAGCGTAGTGAGCATGCGGGGTTTAAAAATGAGCCCTTAACCTGTTCGAGTTCGTTTTAAATATTGTAATTGTGATTCTGTACATCGGTGTGCAATTTTACGTGCAAATGTTTATCTTCTTACCTACTACAAGTAAAAGAGATTACAAAATTCAGACAACTATTGATATCGCTTCGTTAGGCATTAAGAATAGCCTTCAATTCGCTCATCCATAATTATAATACAGGAAAATTATACTATCAAAAAGTAACACATTTGAATCAACAAAACGCATTTTCATCGATTTGCGTTTTATTATTTTATACATTATGGAGATACAGGTTAACTTTCTAACTCCATGGCATGTATTTTGATTCTCCACGTTCTTCTAAAAATCTTGTAAATAAAGGGTAGTGAGCAAGGACGCAGGTAGAGAGGGGGGGGGGGATCTTAGGGACCGTCTCCCCCCCAAAATCAATCCAAATCAATTTTTTCCAATTAAACTACAATAAGTAATAATTATATATATATATTTATCCAGCTACTGGGCAGCAAAAATGCATATAATTAATTTTCACTGCTGAAAATTTTAATTTTTAGTCAACCAAAAAAATGGTGCCCCCCCCTCCCCGAAATTAAACCTGGCTACGTGATCCTGGCTTAAATCCTAGCTTGGTATCCGAGTGCAATCCTCGCGCTAACCTCTGGGGTGTAGCACCCCCCCACTTTTTTTATTACTCTTGGACTCTTTAGGACTCGTTTTAAACTTTTGTACGACAATGGTTATTCATATTCGCGATGTCGCCAGGCCTATATTTTATTTTTACATCCTATTCACTGTAAGTTTAGTGAGCACACCCAGTTCTAAAAGGAGACATTTAAAAGTGGGCACAGTTTAAAAATGGGGGCAGTTTAAAAATCATTTTATTAATCAGAATTGTGATTCTAAAAATCTGCGTGCAATTTCACGTATGTATGAAACATTTTATCTTCCTACCTACTGTAAGTTTTCAAGTAAAAGTTATTACAAAATTCAGGCAAATGTTGATTTCGCTTTGTTAGAAATGGAGAATGGACTTCGCTTCGCCCGTCCATAATAACATAAAAGGAGATTTAGACTTAAAAAGACGCTAATATGAAATCCACACCGGAAAGCATTTTATTCATAGCATCTTTTTGGGTCATAAATAAAATAAAATTCAAAATTGAAATAACGAAATTAATGCCAATATGAAATCCACTTGAAAAGTTATTTCATTTTCCGTATTTTGCTGGATCATTTTAGCACCAATGGAAATATGGATTTAGAATTAAAGATTTTGTTTGTAAATGTTCCCCGTCTTCCATATATTTATATTGTAAATAAAATCTATTTCAATGCCTCAAGAAAACTCCGAATTCTAAACATGGGAGTGGACAAATCTGTATGTGGCCATATACGGAATTGATACATAACTCGGCTATTCACTATTAAATCTTGTAGATATTTTCTAAATAATGATTGTTTTGTATAATGTAAAATAATTGTTAGAATTTTCAATTTGTTGAATTTCTTATAAGAGGCACAGTCGCCGTAACTCTTGCATGATTTACTCCTCTATGCAAAAGTTAAGTGAAACTTCCTTTACAAAATTAATGCCAATATGAAATCCATTTGAAAAGTTATTTCATTTTCCGTATTTTACTGGATCATTTTTTAGCACCTATGGAAATATTGATTTGGAATTAAACCCCTTGCTTGAAAATGTTCTCCGTCTTTCATATATATTACAAATAAAATCTGTTTCAATGCCTCAAGGAAACTCTGAATACTAAACACGGGAGTTTATACATGTGTGCCTGGCCACATACGGAATTGACACATAACCCGGCTATTCACTATTGAATCTTGTAGATATTTTCTAAATAATGCTTGTTTTGAATAATAACATAATTGTTAGGATTTTCAATTAGTTTAATTTCTTATAAGAAGCATAGTCGTCGCAACTGTTGCCTGATTTACTCCTCCATACTAAAGGTTAATCAAACCCCCTTTACAACTATTGGAGGGAATATAGACATTATACATTGCCCTCAAAAAGTTAAAGCCCAAAATAGTAAGTAAATCGTGTATAATTCACGAAATTCTGCACCGGTCAACTCCAAATTTCACAGGAAAATTCTCTGATGAGATATTTTATCACCGTATTCAGCACCGATGGTTAGAAGTTAACTATGGCGAAACTCAACCAAGCGGCCAATTTCGTATTCATCCCCTAATATTCCCGCAGTTATTGCAAACCCTGGTTAGCTCAAACGCAGGATACTCGACCATCTAAATCCTGTATTTTGCAAAACTTGCGCCTTCGTTATTCTATTCAAAATAGCAATATGGATGAAGTTCATGAATTCTGTGAGATAAACTCTCTATACATGGCGTCAGGCTTGACGATTTGGATATATATAATGGATTTATACTTAATGTTGATTGATTCTGCATTGAAATCTCTATCAAATTTTAATTTGTGCTGTTGTTTTGTCCAATTTATGAATTTCGGATAACTTTTAAACAGGTTTTTAGTTATTTTCATTTGTTTGCAGTAATTTTAATTGCATTGTTTTAGCAATAATCTACATACGAACTTTTGAATATTGTCAATAATACAAGAATGATCTCAGATTTCTCGTTTTTTGCTAAATAAATTATTCAAGTATAAATGACTTATACTGCAGTATTTCACCTGGCCTGTTTAAATAACACAAAAGTCAGATGTTTCATTTTTGAATCAGTCAATGAAAATACTCATTTCCTTAGGTAAGTTAAGTCTATGCCCGTTTTTAGCACATGCTAATTAATTAGAATTAAATAATTATAAGTCATAGTCATTTGACAAATAAACACATTCATCAAATGTTATAAGAAATGCGTTTACATATCTCTTTAATCACTGAGTTCCTAAATAAATGCCTAAACACACCTCCGACCTCTGCGTGGAGTAAAAGTTAACACACATATAGATGCATGCATTACACGGATAAGTTCTGAAAGTGCCGCTAAAAATATATATCCAATCTTATAAGAGCAGAAATAGCTGCCAAAACTTGAAAAGAAAAAGAAGAGGGCGTATCTAAGTTGCTAGTATAATGCAGGATAATGCATATATTCCGAAAGAAAATTGTCTATTATAGCAATAAACACACAGAAATGAAAACTGAAATACAAGGACATATATGCACTCATGTGCTTGAAACTATCATAATGTACTTTAAATATTTTTATATGGCATATGACTATCTAAATTAATTTCCAAAGATAAATCCGAGCGCGATCATTCAGGTGGCCAATATTTAGACTTCCAAACCATCGGGTGCTTCTGGGAGACCTGAAAAGACTTTTCAACACGAACAATATTTTATATCCTTTACCAGTGAGAAAATCGAATATCCGGCTCTGTTGGTTTTTTGTCTATGAATACGGTGACAAAGTTTCCTGGAAGAAAATAGAGGGGGGAAAATTGGCGTTTAGTTCAACGCATTCTCAAATGAGCTTAATACTGAGGAGAGGGGGCAGACCTAAAATTACGACTAAAAATAGCGTCCTGTACGAGCCAGCAGACCTAAAGTGTTCAATAAGTACTACATAATTATATTTTACACCAACCCTATCATGTGGGACTTTTTCTATAGTCTTAATACTACAGTTTTGTACATTTCATCCGTTTGTACAGTCGCGTACGTTTCATCCATGTACTTTTTTGCGTACGTTTCATCCGTGCTCCTCGGGGAGGGGGTTGCAGCTTGGTAGCTTTCTCACTACCACCTCAGGCTTGCATGGTTTACATCTAAAATAAGTGCAGAATAACTTAAAAAAGTTTGTAAAATATAATTAACAAAAAATAAACCAAACTATATCAGCCCTAAACATATATTTTTAATTATTAGTAATGAATTACGTATTTAATTGACATTAAAATAATAATTGTTAAAAATACATACTTTTAGTATTTCCTAGATGAATGGATTTTTTTAAGAGAGCGTGAAGAGGTTTCGAAAATTATACAATTGTAAACATCTCATAACTGCATTTTGTGTAAATATAAGCATCTGAAGTTTCAACTTTGAGTTGCGTTTCCTCACTTGTCTGTTGTTGTTGTTTCTAATGACCTCTTGTTTCGGTACAGCCGATACAGGACCAGTGACGCAGGAAGCAACGAAGAAAGACACACAAGACAAGAGAACAAAGTTTATTACAAACAAGCAACACTGACGAAGATCAGAGGGGTGCAGCTTCACATTTAGACGAGGACCCAGAAGGCGGAAGACTGACTTGCCTCAATAAACATCCATGCCTTACTCGGAATTCGAACCCGAGCCCTCCAGACAGCAGCCGCAGACGCTATCCACTTCACCGCCTAAACTCGGCTCTCACTTGTCTAAAAGCTATTTATTGTTGAAAATATTCTTTCAGCTGGAGCGCTCGAACCAGGAAGACAGGAACAAAATTTTAGAGTTTTTGATATACTTTTAAAAGAAATTTGTTTCTCAGTAAAATGTATATACATGGCGACTCAAAAGAACAGCAAATTTTGAAACGTGTTGTGGCAGCCTTGGGATCTAGGCGGCGTTGAATGACATATAAAACCCTGCTAAGAACATTTTGCTATTTAGTAATCATGGAGCAGTGGAGTGGCGCGCATTGAGCCTTTACGGAAAATTACCTAGCCTTTGAAAATGCCTATGTTGCCAATTCTATGTTGCCATGTTTCATGCTTATGTCCCATGCTGAAAAACCTTGTTGTCCATGAATTGCCGAATTTTCCACAAATCATTGACAACACTTGGTTCCAACAAGACGGAGCAACGGCACACATAGCTGTAATATCGATGACCGTTTTCCCGACTTCCATTCTCTTGAGTTTCTTGCATAGCTCAAACTATTATCTCCACCTCAGTATATTAATTTAATTTGCATTACAAACCATTACTGGATTGCTTCGCCATTTCTCGAGTTTTCATTAGGGATGTAGCTTTGCAAGCATCAAACATAAGTAAACAACTTTAAGTAATCAACTAAGTAAATAACTATACAGGGGGAAGACAGAATTTTGCCAGTACTCCCCAATCCTTTACGCAAATAAATAAAGGACATATTTAAGTTTTGAAAAAAGTAAATTTGAAAAAAATAAATCTGACAGGCAGTTACTTGAAAAAAAAGGACAGTCCTTTAAAATAATGGATGTATGGCCGTATGGATGGATGACCGTATCCATGATCAATGCAATGAGGGTGCAAATATTCAACCTTATAAGTCCCTGAGGATGCTTCTGGATAATCTGGACAGACGTAAGTAACTATCCTCATTTTCTTTGCACTAAGAAGAAAATTAAAAATTCCTTTTCGTTAGGTTCTTTCCTGTGTTTGATATTATATGTGTTCAAAATTTTAGTCATCTAGGTCTTCGGATAGAGGATGTCTTGGGAGTGTGGAGAGACACAAACACATTAGACAATTATTATATAGAATTTCTTTCTTGACAAACGTCTTCTTGTCTTTGCTGTTGCGGTTTCTCTGAACCTTTTATCTTAAAAGTGAAGTTTGCACCATTTATCCTAAAAATAAATACAACTATGATAGATACATTTAATCAACTATGATATGATAGATACATTTAATCAACTATGATAGATACATATTTAATCAACTATGATAGATACATTTAGTTAACTATAATAGATACATTTAATTATAATAGATACATATTACATGTAATCAACTATGATAGGTACATTTAATCATACTCTTACTAAAGCATTTTGATTTCATATATGTTGTATTCCATACCAATGTCGCCTTCTATAATATAGTTTTTTGGCAGACAGATTTATTGTAAAGGATGCATTTCCCCATTTCTCAATGGATTTTATAACCACCGATCTCTGGCTGTCTGGAAGACGGTTTAGCTACTGAGACGAGTACCTTTCTTTTTATATCTAAAGTCGACCTCACTTTCTCCTTCGTCTGATTTCAGATCAAAGTGTAACTTTTGATCCATGCGACTTCTTATTCTGATTTTTATACATGATATTTTCCTGTTTATCTAAATGCTCCGAAAATTGAAACCACTAATAAAAATCTCAAGGCCTGGAGAAAATTTAAATCTCAGACGTCAGAAATTTATTGCCTTTACCCTTGAGGTTTAAGTCCCGTTAGGCCAGCACTATTCCCATTAGGCCAGCACTACAAAAACATCATGTATAAGAAGAGCACGTAGTTCTCTATCTATTGAGCTACCTATACGATTACATTTCCTTCCTGCTACTAATACGATTATATTTTCTTCCTACTACCGATAGGATTATATATCCTTCCTGCTACCCATACGATTATATTTCCTTCTTCCTACGACAATATATTTTTTCTTTTTTTCTTCTTATTTAGTTTTAAGTCAAGCTGAATAACAAATGACTTTAAATTAAATACGATGTAATCCTAAGTATTTAGTTGAAGGGTAATAAAATTTATTGGACTTTCAGCGATGCATTAGACGTAAAACAATAAATAGACGGCGTATATGATCAATTCGATTACAAACTGTGTCAGGTCAAAGCCATTGGTTGAACTTGGTCAAGCTCCTGCATCCTTCTTACTGCCCTTTCTTGCATCGGTGCATTGGCCTCCACCCTTTCTCACAGCCTTTTTTGTTACTCATCTCCGCCCATTCTTTCATGGACACATATACGCCCCGCCCCTCTTACAGCCGCCTTCTATTTCCCGCCCCATCCCTTCTTACAGCCCTCCTTCTTGCACCGGTGGATAGCGCCCTCCCCCTCCCTCACAACCACTTTCTTGCGCGAAAAAACGAAAATATGAAACTAAAATTCCTGTAATAGAAAACTGGAAAAATCCAATCTGGAGTCGTAAGACAGACAGAAATTTTTCGGATGAAAGTTCTTGAATCATAAATTTAATTGTGAAAAATTAACATAAAAGTAACAGCAAAAAAGATAAACCCTGAGAATTTGCAGAGCACACCAAAATTTGTAAAGAAAGTTTCATGCTATATATTTTAACATGGTTACAGATGAAATAAAATATACAGTAAACTTCCAATAATCCGGCATGTTCGGGATTTCAGAATGTGAAAAAAAATTGCCGGATTGTCGGATGTCGAAGTAAAATGGGGCACAAAATGGTACAAATAAATTTAAAACAAAATGATGGACAATAAATTGGATATATTTTGCCTAGAACGTTACAGATACTGAATAACGCTGTACAGTACATGGAAAAGCATTTTAACTGTAATGACCATAAATCTGCATATAAGAACATTTAATCTATTACAGTAAATGTACCTCAGAACGGCCAACTGGACTCGAAATCTGTTCGAGAGGAGTGTCGAACTATCGAGCGTTCCGAAGCATCAGATGACGGATAAACCGAAGTTAACCGTAATAACTGAATTACAATGAAAATATTCATATTTTGCAATTCTATTTCAGTGTAATCCGATGTTGCGTTCCTCTATGGAGCCGATGAAAAATGTTATAATCAGGAAACGCACAATATACGTGAAACTCTATTTTAATTTGTATATAAAAATCATGGAAAACAGTAGACCACTCACCAAGTTTTTATTTTTATCTTTCTTTGCTAAATTGGTTGCAATTTCGCCAAATTTATCGACAAGCGTTACACACAGGTGGAGAGAAGAACTTTTCTTATATATAACCCACAACTAGAGAATTGTTGGTCGCAAAATTGCGAAACTAACACAATCATCTTCTCTCGTGAATGCAATGAACTAGATTCCACGAGATTGATGTTGATAAATCTGTCGTATAGTAATGCATGAAAAGTGACCATATTTCATAATAGTGAATGCCTTATTAGTTTTATGTAATATTTTTGAAAAAATTATTAAAGTGCAATGTCTTGAGAACGGTTCATGTTAGCCTTATAAATTTTGTGCCATTCATTTTCTAATGAAAAATTACATAATACATATTCTTTTACGTAACATGAATGTTTTGATTTTTTAATGATTTTTTCAAAATTTTGTTTAAAATTTTGGTTGTCTTTTGAACATTTGATTGCATTTAAAATCACTTGGCTTCTAGTATTCACCGATTCTAACCTTAGTAACGAATTTCATTCGAAACGCTCCGTTTGTTCTTGAGATATCACATCTCAAGTCTCACGGACACACACACACACACACACACAGATCACCTCAGAAACGCTCGATTTGTGTTCAGGTATTCTTGAAACGAGCTCTTCCTTAGAAAATTCTTATTCGAATTTTTGACACCGTCACAAGAATTTCTCTATACATTATATATATTATGTTTATAAAGAAAGTAATAATTATAAACATTGTCTGATCTGCAGATATTTATAGATTTATATAAATAAAAATTACACCGAAACACTTCAGATTTCCGGTAAAAACTTTCGCATTTTATATTCAAAAGGTGAGCACAACTCGAATATTATTAATTTTAATTTTAGCCAAAATTTAGGAGGGGGGGGGGGACTTATGTTATTATATGACATTTTTACAGAAAAATAACCTCTGCCGTTTAAATAGGGAAATAGTTAACATTTTCAAACATGAAAAAACAATGCACCAAATGCATAACCACAAAAGAATATATCAAAGGGTTTCCCAACTGCTTTGGGACGCGACAACTCAGTGGTTAGCTCGCGGGGATTGCACTCGGCTGCCCCGAGTTCGATTCCCGTCTCTGCCCAAATTGCTGCCTTGTTTACCCGGAGTACGATCACTTTAAACATGTGGGTCCGTAAGTCCTTCCGAAAGGTTGGTGGTAGGGGGAGGAGGGTACGGTCCCTGTGGATGCCTCCCTCACTGGGTTTTGGTTTAAATTGAGTGACACTTCCCGGCCGTCCAAACAGTTACCTTAAACCTTCGGTAGGTCGGACGGTCTGTGTCGAAGGAAGAAGAGAACCCAACTTCTGCCTTGTAGCTTAGACGTCAGGTCTATTAAAGAACTGTATATATGTCGGGTGAAAATTGAGCTCATTTTGTTTTCGGTTCCATTTTCAATGAGATTTCATCAGGCTTAAGTAGACAGAGATAGATTTGTGAAAATCCCGACTGGCGCTAAGAGGAAGAAAGAAAGGCGTTGCATTGAGGTCTGCGCTGGTTGGAGCAAAAATACTTTATTTACACAGAAAATATGTAAGGCATTTTTTTCGGATACTATACTTAATTAAAATGAAAGTGACTTGATCGTAAATTATTTTGATAGACACTGTCGCCCTTGTCTCCCCTGACGCTTCGCCACTGCATACATATATGCATACATACGTGGGCACGTTTTATTAGTATAGATCATGGCTGAAAAAAATATCTGGTATGTTTTCTTGGATAAAATCCATAAGAGAGTTTATTTTATTTTGAATAATATTGTTTTTTAATAAGTTATTTATTCAATGTTGAAATTTTGCTATACATGGTTTCTTTAAGTGGTGAGATTTTGTAATTGGACAATTAAATATAAAGTGCTTGAATTGCCTTCATCTATGTTAAAAATTTAATTTGGAGAGCAAATTTTGTTTAGTCTACGGACAAATGACGGAAAATTTCCATGGTTTGTTAGGAACTACGTAAAATATTTAGATGGAGTACAAAAGGTAATAAGGAGAATGTGAATCTTCTATTTTTTGAAAGCTGACAATTTATTTTCCAATCTCTTGTAGATTCTTGTCTGATATTAAACGTGTTTCCAAAATAGCGAAGTTGAGTTCAATTACTTTGAATTAACATTGGTGAAAATTTAAGCAACACTACACAGTGGATTTTAATGCCTCTCAAAACGCTTTCTCTTAGCCAGCGGAATTCGTCTGGAGAGGAGGGATAGATGCTCCACAGTTAATTCGTTTTGTATATTTCAATTTACTGCAGCATTATTTAGCATAGCTAGATTGCAGGTTATTATCAATTGAACGAAATCATTAATTACATAAAGTAAGCTTTTAAATTATTACCAGTACATATGGACTATGAAATAATATTTCACTTTTAATTTTTCGCAATCTGATTTTTTGCAAGATTTTGCAAGAAAACGGAATAATGTTACCTGTTTTAAATTGCCATTGAAAAACTTTACCTACGATCTTTCGAACAATAAACCAGCAAAAGGAAAGCTCTTTGAACGGACTCACGCATATGAAGCATACGTGCTGTGATATATTTTAAATAAAATTAAAACTTAATTTAACAAATATTTATGAAATTAGAAGTATAAAAAACTAATTTCAAAATTTGAGAGTAATAATACAAAAGAGCATATAAGTTTCTAGAATTTGAATATCAAATTAAACAAATTAGAATACAGGAAAAAAATGAAATTAAAGTAAAACATTTAAATCACAAAAACGCATTTAATATACAGGAACACGTTTAATGCACAATGCATGCAAGTGCAAGCGCTTTGATTAGCTGTTTAAAAGATGTTGTTTACTTGTTATTTGTAGGAAGCGTAGTAAGCATAAGCTGGTTAAAAATGGGCGTTTGCACTTGCGTTGGGCGTTTCACCTGTTAGAGTTCGTTTTATTTAATGAAATTATGATGATATGCATCTGAGTGCAATTTTATGTGGTTGGAGTACAAAAGTTAATATTAATTAAAAGTAATAAGGAGTAAGTAAATCTTCTTTTTTTTTTTGCATGCTAACAATTTATTTCCCAATTCCTTTTGAATTCTTATCGGAGATAAAACGTCTTAAAAATAATGAAGTTACGTTCAATTACTTTAAATTAACATTGGCAAAATTTTAGGCAATCCTACCAAGCATATTCTCATGCCGCACAAAACGTTTTCTTCTAGCTAGTGACCTTTCCTGGAGAGGAAAGATGCTCCACAGTTAGTTCGTTTTAAAAATTTTATTTCGCTGCGTCATTATTCAACACAGCTGTTTACATTGAAGACAATTACCATTTTATTATAACAATAAAACGAAATCATTCATTACATTATGGACGGTATGAAAAAATATTTAATTTTTTATTTTTCTCAATCTTATTTTTTACAAGAAAACAGAATATTGTTATCTGTTTTAGATTGCCGTTGAATAAATTTATCTACGACCTTTCGGGCTATAGACTAGCAAAAAGTCTTTGCTATGAATAGACTCGTGCATATGAAACACACGAGCTGTGATGGATTTTAAATGAAATTAAAACTTAATTTAGCAAATATTTATAGAAATTGAGAAGTATAAAATATGAATTTCAATGTTTGAGAATCCTAATACAAAAGAGCATATAATTTTTTAGAATTTGAATAATAAGCAAATTAGAATACAGGAAAGCCTCCAGGACAACCCCCTTAAGCAGTTGCAAGGGCGGGGCTTATATCGAATTTCGTGGGAATTTATAGTGCTAATTAGCCGTTCGTCTTTTTTCTTAGGCAACCATGTCGTCTGGGGTTCAGAAATACTTCAGTAATGTGTGTTATTTACTTAATTCACTGCGTAATACGCAGCTTACTAGATTTCCTAATTTTCTGGAAGCAGCTAAGCTATTATACAAAATCATTTTTTACATAAAATATACTTTTAAATTATTATCGGAACATATTGACGGTATGCATAAATATTATTTCAATTTTAATCATAATCTCTGTGGGAAAACAGAATGATGTTATTCGTTTTGAACTTAACTAAAGGCTGTTTAAATTGTTGTTAAAATTTATTAATTTAAAGAATATTTATGAAAGTAGAAGTATAAAAAATTAATTTCAATATTTGAAAATCCTAATACAAAAGAGCATATAAGTTTTTCGAATTTCAATACTAAATAAAACAAATTAGAATACAGGAAAACAATGAAATCGAAGTAACACATCTAAATCATAAAACTATGTTCAATATACATGAGCATGTCACAATGCATGCAAATGCACACGCTTTGATTAGCTGTTTAAATGTTGTTTATTTGTTATCTGTATGAAGCATAGTGAGCATGCGCTGTTTAAAAATGGACAGTTCATCTGTTACAGTTTGTTTTAATGACTGAAATTGTGATGCTGCACATCTGTGTGCAATTATAAGTATATGAGGGAATTTTCATATTCCTCCCTATTGCAGTTTTTGAGTAAAAGGGATCACAAAATTTAGGCAAATGTTGATTTCGCTTCGTTAGGAACGAACTACGCATGTCCATAATTAAAATACAGGAAAACAATGGAATCAAAGTAACATATTTACTTCACCAAAACATATGTCCGTAGATTTGCATTTTATTATTGTATGTATTATGGAGGTACAGAGTAATTCTCTAAGTCCATGGAATATATTTTGTTTCGTTACGTTCTTCTAACAACTTTGTAAAATAATAGAGTAGTGAAGCATGATGTTGGATTCTTTTAACTTTTGTACAACATTGGCTATTCACTCTCAACTCTATGATACGTATTTTGTTTCGTCACGTTTTTCTAGCAACTTTGTAAAATAATAGGGTAGTAAAGCATAATGTTGGATTCTTTTAACTTTTGTACAACATTGGCTATTCACTCTCAACTCCATGATACGTATTTTGTTTCGACACATTCTAGCAACTTTGTAAAATAATAGGGTAGAAAAGCATAATGTTGGATTCTTTTAACTTTTGTACAACATTGGCTATTCACTCTCAACTCCATTATACGTATTTTTTTTATCACGTTTTTCTAGTAACTTTTTAAAATATTAGGGTAGTAAAGCATAATGTTGGATTCCTTTAATTTTTGTACAACATCGGCTATTCACTCTCAACTTCATGATACGTATTTTGTTTCATCACGTTCTTCTAACAACTTTGTAAAATAATAGGGTAGTAAAGCATAATGTTGGATTCTTTTAACTTTTGTACAACATTGGCTATTCACTCTCAACTCCATTATACGTATTTTTTTTTATCACGTTTTTCTAGTAACTTTTTAAAATATTAGGGTAGTAAAGCATAATGTTGGATTCCTTTAATTTTTGTACAACATCGGCTATTCACTCTCAACTTCATGATACGTATTTTGTTTCATCACGTTCTTCTAACAACTTTGTAAAATAATAGGGTAGTAAAGCATAATGTTGGATTCTTTTAACTTTTGTACAACATTGGCTATTCACTCTCAACTCCATGGTACGTATTTTGTATCGTCACGTTCTTCTAGCTATTTTGTAAAATAATAGGGTAGTAAAGCATAATGTTGAATTCTTTTAACTTTTGTACAACATTAGCTATTCCCTCTCAACTCCATGGTACGTATTTTGTTTCGTCACGTTTTTCTAGCAACTTTGTAAAATAATAGGGCAGTAAAGCATAATGTTGGAATCTTTTAACTTTGTACAACATTGGCTATTCACTCTCAACTCCATGGTATGTAATTTGTTTCATCACGTTCTTCTAACAACTTTATGAAATAATAGGGTAGTAAAGCATAATGTTGTATTCTTCTAACTTTTGTACAACATTGGCTATTCATACCCGAAGTGCTGCTAGGCTTATATTTTATTTTTACACATTATTTGTAGCGTTCCTAACCATTCAAATAGAAGCTGTAAACCCTGGGGTCAGTCACGTAGTCTGGGTGTTCGACACTATTTGTAGGTCATTCCCTGCGGCTCAAATTGCTGCTCGTACCCTAGGGTGATTTGGGCGGTCTGGGTTTTAAACCCTATTTGTAGGAAGCGTAGTGATCATGAGCAGTTTATAAATGGTTGTTTTACCCTTTTACAGTTCGTTTTATTAATTGAAATTGTGATTTTGCAAATCTGCGAGCAATTTCACGTATACATGAAAAATGTCATCTTCCTACCTATTACAGTTTTCAAGTAAAAGAGATATCAAAATTCAGGCAAAAGTTGATTGATTTCGCTCTGTTAGAAATGGAGAATGGACTTCACTCATCCCTGATAAAATAAGAAAGGTCAATCATGCATAAATCATTGATTATGAATCATTTTCCAACTGAAATGCAATTTAATTTAAACACCTCTAAATTGCGATACATTCAGCGCTGATATATTTTACATTATCACAGTACTACAATAATTAATTATATTTGAAAACTTAAAACTTCATCGAAAAAAAAAACTTTATTCAAATGATGTCATCATAATATAAATAGTCTGGCTCTCTATGTGAAATTAGTGTATATTGCATTCATGCACTTTTATTCCAGACTCCAGAGTTAAATAATTTTGCTTGAAAAAAAATTCAACAATTCTTATATATCTCATCTTACTATCATTTGTTTACATTCTGAATCCATTAAAATTTGGCTTCATTGTAGAAATAATCGATGTTTAATGATCATTTAAACTCAAAAATATTGTAATTGCGTTGTCGCAGAATATAGATGCTCAGGAAATACGCAAAAATAAAGGGGTTTTAGGACGTACATTTTGATAAAGTCATTTTTACTGCAGTTATCGTGCGAACGGACAGACAGACAGAATGAACAAGGTCATAAACACTCTGCAACTATGTTGTAAAATATTAATAAAAGGAGATTAGAACTTAAAATGACGAAATTAATGTCAATATGAAATCCACACTGAAAAGTTTTTTGTACAGCACCTTTCGGGCTATAAATAAAATATAAGGAAATGTTGACTTAAAATGAAGAAATTAATGCCAATATGAAGTTCACAGTTTAAAGGTACTTCATTTTCCGTATTTTATGGATCATTTAATACTGATGGAAATATTGCTTTGGAATTAAACTACTTGCTTTAAAATTTCCCCCGTCTTTTATTATGTTGCAAATAAATAATGTTTCAATGCCCCAAGGAAACTATGAATGCTAAAAATGAAATTGGATAAAAGTGGGCGTGGTCATATACTTTATTGAAACACAACCCGGCTATTCACTATTAAATCTTGTCGATATTTTAAATAATGCTTATTTTGTATAATGTAACCTTTTTATGCATAATTGTGTCAAATTTTGTCCTATGCTGCCATGTTACGAAAATGTAACAATATGAATAAATTTGAATGTTTATGTAACGTGGTTATGTAATTTTTATGTAACAATATGAATAGGTTTTCGTTCAAACGCAAAAGTGTCCATCTAGTTCTAGATATTTTGATAATAAAGACGGATATAAAGTTTTGTGGAAGCCCATTAATATTTGGGGCAGCAATTGAGAACACAAGAAAGCGACCAAAGCCAGACAGACGGACATCACTCTAAAAATAGCCAAAACGAATTCAGGAGGTTCTAAAGCATGCATAGGCATAAACCTCTCGAAATCGAAAATTTTATTGAAAACAATATTTTATGCTATATTTTATACTAGAAAATAAAAATCTGATGTGGGCAGCACATGACTTTCCCTGCAGATTTATATCCACGTTCTCTTTATTTTAATTAAATTTATTTCACTTTTAATTCAATTTTCGTTCTCATTCGGTAACCGGACTTATTTTCAAAGGTGGCGTAGAGAAAATACGAAAAACTAAAATATCTCGAGATCGGCTAATGTTAATGTAATGGGGTTGGTCTTATTCTTTTCTTCGCTAAATATTACGTATTAAAGAAGCATTTATTGGATATATTTGAGCATACGTAGTTCTTTAGTTTAGATTTGGACGATTTTTGCTGGCCATTTTGCAAAAAAAGGCAGGTTATTTTTTTCCGAATCATACCAAAATCTAATCAGCACCAGGGTGACCCACAAATGACTCATCTGCCGAAATTTGTGAAATTCGGTCCATTAGTTTTTTAGTTAGAGTGGATATAAGCTTTTGTTGGCCATTTCGCAAAAATAGGCGGGTTCTTTTACCCGAATCGTACCCAAAACTAATCAGCACCAGACTCGCCCACAAGTGACTTACGTACCAAATTTTGTGAAATTCGGTTCATTAGTTTTTTAGTTATAGTGGATACAAAATCTGCACAGACAGACAGACAGACACACAGACACACATACAGACGTCACGCTAAAAATGGTTTTTTCGTATTCTAGAGGTCTCGAAACGTGTAGATCCGTCGAAAACTCGAGTTGCGATTTTCGACATGATTCCAATACTTTCCCTATACATTACCATGTATTGCAGGGAAAGTAAAAATGGTAAAATAGTAAAGCTTAACTCTGAACTCTTTCTTAAATTTCGTTCAACAATTGTTATTAATAACAATGTTTACTCATATCTGATTCAATAGCGAAATATTTTCAAATATGATAAGGGAGATAAAATCACCTGGAGAAATTTCAAGTTTGGGAAATTTTCTGGTCAGTTATATTATTCGACAAATCCATGTACTAAATTGCAAGTTTCAACGCTTTCAAGAACTCTTTCGTTAAAATTGTCGCCAAATGGATAAAAACGACGCCGAATCGATGGAAATTAATTGTGTTTTGTTAGAAGATGGTACTGTAATGATGTTTCGGTAGCATTTATCTATCGGTCCAACCAACCCATTTCGCGACAAATTTGGCGACTTTTTAAAATGTCGCCTAATTAATTAAAATATCTCCGAATTAACGAAAATGTCGCTAAATCAGAATGATGACACTAAATTAATGAAAATTACCCCTAATTGATTAATATTACCTAGACGATAAAAATGTCGCTAAATTCATAAAATTAATGAAATAAGTTGTGTTTTTTAGGGGATATTATTCTAATGATGTTTCCGAAGAGTCTCTCAGTCCGTTCGTCCCTCTTGGTAACTTTTTAAAATGTCGCCAAATTGATCAACATATCGCCAAATTTACGAAAATATCTCGAAACTGATAAAATCACGCTAAAATAATGCAAATAGTTCCTAACTGATGAAAGTTCAATTTCCTGGATAATTCCTGTCACTTTGTGGGAATTATTAATTTAATATCTCAATAGTCCAGATCTCCATCCATCCGTAACACTTAGCGAAAAACTGGTGGGATATCGCCAAATTGGCGACTTTGTAAATGTTGCAAATTGAACAAATTTTTGTCAAATCGATAAAAATGTCGTCAAATTGATAAAAATGGAGATAAATCAATGAAAGCAATTGTGTTTTACTGGGAGATATTACTGTAATGATGTTTCGGTACCTTTTGTCTGTCAATTTAACTGTCCCATATGGCGATAAATAAAGTGACTTTTAACTGCCGCCAAATTGATCAAAATATTGCCAAATCGATAAAATTGTCAGCAAATTGATACAGGGACGCTAAATCAATGAAATTGCGGTTTGTTAGGGGATAGTATTTAAATAATGTTTCGGTAGGGTTTACCTATCAGTCCGACTTTCACAACAAACAATTTTTTTCTTTAATGTAAAGCTTAATGGCTATTATATTTTGCTAAATGGCTTAATTAATATTTTGCAAGAAGTATTCTTGAAAAATCATATAATAATCAGGCTGATTTTCCTACCAGACAAACAATTTTTTTATAATTTTTTTTTAAATCAGACAAAAATATTTTTTTCTTAATCCATTTTCTCAAAAACTAAAAATTTTGAGTTTAGTGCTTGCATACTATCTTCACATGAGTATTAAATTTAAAGGAAATAAAGTAATAACTTATTTGTAATCATACGAACAGACACAAAAATTGGACGTTGAGAGAAAAGGATTTAAAGAAACGCGAAACTGGAGAGAAAATTCCAAAGTGTACAAATGTAATTTTTTGATGTATGTTTAATTCGTGTCTGATGTTAATGCAGTTTTTGCTTTAAATTAATTATAAAAATGCAAAATTTAAAAAAAAAATTAAATTTGAAAAAATAGAAATATTTTTTTGTTTAAAAACTACTACCTCACCTTAAAATGTCATACTCTATCTTCTTTATCCCACACAAACTAAATGAGTTCGGCTGTCAATTGTAAATTATTTATCATAATTTCATTCCCGATGGAAATCGTTGTTCAGAACTTAGGTGCGAATTTGGAACTTCTGAATTCCCCCCAAATCTGTTGCCATCTATACCACTTGCAGACCTATAAATTAGAATTATGTTACAGTGTTTATTATGTTCGTATTTTGATTTTATAAATATGTCTGAAAGGAAAACTGACTCTAAACCTAAAATGACTTAACCTAAGCAAACAATCAACACTCCTAAATTCAAGGGTTGTACACAGATACAAAGGTAAACTTTAACTAACATATTTATTCAACTTTGTTTTAATACACAACTTCTTGTTTGAATAAATAAACTTAAATATACTTCCTGTACATAGGGCAATATTCCGAACTTACACAGAAAAACTGCTACGTACTAATGGTAATACTTTGTAACAACCCAAGTGTGTGTGTGAAACCCACGATAAAAACACTATATTACCTTCAAGTTAATTAATTAGGATACACGCGAACCACGCGTAATATTGTCAAACCAAATATTCCTCTACGACCTGTCAGCTGTGGATCCATCGCAGAACGACATTCGCGATACAACCACACAATTGGAAGCTCAGTACGCTATCATCCGAAAACGTTGATGTCATCTCAAATAGAATCTGCATACTTGCCAAGTTGGCGCTGTGATTGACCACAGAACCCGAAGACCTGATAGGTTGTTTGGTTTACAGTAAAATCATAATTTAATGCAAATGAGGGATATAATAACAAATAGGTTATCGCGACCATGCAAAGTGAACAATGCATTGAGATCTGAAGTAAAAGTCATACATGGTAAAAACAAATCCCGTTAGATCTTTTTACAGTAAAAGTTCCGTAAAATTAGTTTTTTCCAAGGAACTAAAAGTTTTCCAAGCCAAGAAACAAAAGTTTTCCAAGCTAAGACACCTGAAGTTTTCTAAGTCAAGAAACCAAAATTTTTCCAAGCCAAGAAACCAAAAGTTTTCCAAGCCAAGAAACCAAACGTTTTCCAAGCTAAGAAAACAAGCAATTTCCTAAATTCGCAAAAACAGATATTCTGCCAGTATGGAACTTTAAGTAAGTTGTAATATCCAGTTTTTCTTTCAGGCCATTTTGGCCGGGGGGCGAATGGAACTTTAGGTGGGAAAGTTTTCTATTTGCACTATATAAAGATATTTAAATGTTGTCACATAAATAGAAAACTAGGTTAACATAAAATGTCTCCGAGGGAGGGAATAATCGTCTCCGGGGGCTTCGCTCCTCCCTCCTCCAGGACGTATGCCTAAAAAAACACAGGTAATACCCGGTCAAACTGGCTAAACCTCAACTTTCCAATCCATAGAACTTGAGTTGGGCTAACTTCCATGTTCAAGATGAAAGCCTGTAGATTTACTTTAAGCTGCAGCTTTGCGCTAAAATATTTCTTTTATGCATAAAACATCAAAGAGCTTTAAAATAGCATAATTCAGTTAAATCCGAGAACATAGAACAGTAAAAGTTTTCTTACTCAGAGAACCAGTCTATAAGGAGCGTATTCGTAGGCGGGTTCTGTAAGTATAAAGTTAGCTGCAGCCTAAGCTCAATCTTCATGAAAATCGTTGTCAGCTGCATCGTAGGAATGAATTTTTGATTTCCATGATTGCTAAGCAAACTTTCTCAATGACATAGCCAGTGTTTCTTTCAGAACTTTGGGCCGGTGGGGGCAGGTGAATGAAACTTTAAGGAGTGGGGGGCAAATTTTCTGTCTGCCCTATATAAATAAAATTAAATGCTGTCCCATATATAGAAACTAGGTTAACATAAAATGCATCCGGGGAGGAGGGCGAATGGTCGTCTCTGGGAGGGGGCCTTCGACTTCCCCCCCTCGGATGTATGCTTCAAAGAAACACTGGATCGTCTGCTGTATGGTGTCAAGAATATAGTAAGAGGAAAATTGTTAGCAGCTTAATTGAATAAAAAATCAAATAAGCAAGGTTTCTGCTTTAGAAATACAGGTACCGGATATTAAAGAGTTTTGTAAAAGTGCCTGCTTCCTATAGGGTAGATATCATTCTTCATAATACATATAGAACAGACACCTGGGAGCATATTTTTAGTGTATGCTGCCTGGCTCAAATTATATTTTTTACTTTCTCTTTAATACATGGTAAAGTACAGGGTGTTTCAAAATGATTGACCCGATTTCAAATGACTTTAATTTTGAAACTTACAAACCTACATTGAAAAGCTATACATGAAATTAAAGGAAAAATGTCTAAGTTTTATGTACAAGTGTTCGATGTGACCTCTTTCAGTTGCACGAACAACGTCAAGGCGATAATCAAATTCTCGCCCAACTTGATCCAGCATATCCTCTGTTACCATCGCCACAGCTGCAGTAATGCGGTTTTTGAGATCATGCAGGTTTATGGGTGAAAGTTGTACGAACACAGTATCCTTTATGTATTCCCCCCACACAAAAAAATAAATAAATAAAATAAAATCACTTGGCGTCAGATCCGGGGATCTGGGAGGCTAATTTGTTAATGACAAATCTGTAGGTCCACCACGCCCAATCCAACGGTGAGGAAGAACTTTGTTAAGGTGACGACGAACGTTCAAATTCCAGTGAGGCGGCGCGTCATCTTGTTGGAAAATGCAATCAGTGGAATCTTCGTTCAATTACGGAAATAACCAGATCTGTAGCATATCTAGGTAGGTGTCTCCAGTTACTGTGCTTTCGGAAAAAAAGAAAGGCCCATAAATCTTTGTTCGAGACATGGCACAGAAAACATTACCTTTGGGTGAATCGCGCA
Source organism: Amaurobius ferox (assembly GCA_951213105.1). NCBI lineage: Eukaryota > Metazoa > Arthropoda > Arachnida > Araneae > Amaurobiidae > Amaurobius > Amaurobius ferox. The sequence goes on along the minus strand of OX578139.1, from coordinate 41,044,255 downwards.
TATGTTCTATTACTGTATGCGGGTTTTCAGTGCCCCATATTCTAAGATTGGGATGGTTTACTTTGCCACTTACATGAAAAGTCGCTTCGTCACTTAGATCAATTGAGCAAAAATGTCCTCATCTTTCTTAATCTCTTGAATGAAATGGCAGAAGTTTAGTTTTTTTAGTTTATCGTCTGGCGTTATAGCTTGTAAGGAACTGGGACTTGTATGGCTTCCTAAACAATTTTTGCCTCAAAGTACGTCAAATAGTCGACACAGAAATTCCTAGTTCTAGACTGGCGCGCCCTATTGACTTCGTTGGGCTACTTATGAAAAATTCTCTGATCCTTTCCACATTTTCTTCAGATAGACACGGAAGTCCTGTGCTGTTGCCTTTGCACACACTTCCTGTTCGTTCGAATTGCTGATATGATCTATGAACGCTCTTAACATATGGCGATTTAATTATGTAACGTCTACGGAACTGACGTTGAACGGAATTACTGATTTATATATCGAAAACTGCAACCCGAAAAAACTTTCTGCTGCGCAGTCAACATTTTCGAAAACAACTGTTTACTGTCTATTGCGAAGCCACAAACGTACCAGAACGTGACATTATAAAACTTCGATGTTTCTTCTTTCAAGTGATATATATTAATTTAATACACGATTAATTGTTACAAAATTACAGCCATTTGAAATCGAGTCAACTATTTTGAAATACCCTGTACAAAGAAAATATTGGAATCGTGTCAAAAACCGGAATTCAATTTTTAGACGGATTTAGACCTTTCAGAAACTGTAGAACTCGAATCCATCGGTTTCAGCGTGATGCATATGTGTGTGTCTGTTTGTCTGTTTGTCTGTATGCATGTCTGTGCAGTGTATGTATCCCCTCTAGCTCAAACACTAACAACAAAATTTCACAAAACTGTGTTGGTATGTTACCCTGGTACTGATTTACATTACGGTATGTTTAAAAAGAAATAGAACCTGCGTTTTATTTTGCGAAATAGGCCGGGGAAAAAAAAAAAAAAAAAAAAAAAAGTAAATGTGCTGATATGCATTAAGTTCTTGTTTGAATATGTATTTATAGAAGATAAAACAATAAGTTTAACCCCATTGCTAATTAAGCCGTTCTAGAAATATTTCAATTTTTCAGAATTTTTGCAACATTTCCTTTGAAAATATGCCTAGTTGCAAAAGGTAAAAGAAAATTGAAGTAAAACTGTGAATTCAATGGTATTTCACATAAGTAACTCTGTTATTTTGTGTGATTAAATTAAATATAATGCATTATTAAAGGGTAAAAAAGACAATAAACCTGAGTGGAATATAATGTGCTGTCCACATTATATTTTTTAACTTATCTCTATCTGTATACACATAAAGAGTAGAAGAGTTTATACTTCGTAGAACAGCAAATTAGTTACTGCATACATAATATAGTCTCATGGTAATAAACTAACAGCGATTTTAATTAAATTACTTGCAGCAGAGATAAGACTCATATACCTCGCACCAGGGGCGTGCTGGGTCCCCCAAGAGGGCGGTGGATAGACCGGTACGGGGGCGCCAACTACCGGGAGGGTCTGGGAGTGCTTAAAACATCATTTTGTCTTACTTAACATTAAGTAATAAAACCTGAAATTATGTATTTAAAAAAAATAGCTTTAAATAAAAATAAAGGTAAACAAAATAATTGAGAGCAAGATTTCCGTTGATATAATATATATTACAATATGCATATTTATTTAATATCGCCTGAAATAAACATGATTCATTTGATGTACTGAACATATATCAGCTACTTGTCAGAATTTAACAAATGGTAAATATAAAAGTAAAGGATACCTATATCATACTAAGTGGTTACACACTGAGCAATCGCCTCATTTCAGAGATCAATTGACACAACTTTTCAATTATAGTGTCACTGTCTATAATGTGCAATAAGTCTGATTCAGATTGCATTATTAATAATGTCTCCAAGTTGTCACTGTTTAAGGCAGATCTCAATCTTGTTTTAATAATCTCCAACTTGGAAAAAACCCTTTCACATGTTACTTGAGTCATCGGGATTGTCAAGAGCAGCTTATATACTTTGAACAACAGTTCATTATACTGACGAGAGTACATGTTATAGTTAAGAAGCACTTCGTAAGCACACTTTAAGCAATAATTTCACTTTTGTAATTGCAAGGTTGAAATGTTGAGTTCTCTCCTTCGTCAAAGTCATCAGCAGACAAATCACGTTCTGTGGGATCTTCTTCTTGATACTCTTCACTGATTGTCTTTTTGCTTATTTGGAGCCATACATCAGCAAATGAAGTAAGTTCTTCAACAAGCTTTCCATTGTCAAGTCTTGGGAGAATCTCTACTATTTTGTCCAGGGCTTTGGGAGGTAAGGGTTCTTTATTGCCAATCCGCTTAGGATCAAACCAGGCTAGATCTAGGTATAAGTTTTTGTGTTGGAGAAGTATGTTTTCTATAGTATTGATGAGAGTATCTATGACACTGTAAAATGCTGAAATTTTAAAACCATCTACTTCTAAGGTTTGACCAGCATCTTCTCCGTGAAGCTTTTTCCCCTTTCTCTTTCGTTTCTCTTTCAATTCAGTTTCAATGCAAATACTTTCCAAAGGCTCATCTTTTTTTAACACTTTACAACAAAGTTGAAAAGTATTTATGACTTTGTTCATTCTGTCTGTCTGTCTGTCTGTTAGCACGATAACTGCCGTAAAAATGACTTAATCAAAATGAAATTTTAGTATGTTGTTCAGACGGTCTGCAGAACCTATGGGAATATAAATAAATAATATCACCCAATTAGTTTTGGATTGAACCCGGGTTGAAAAAATGAAATACATTGAGCCCTATGGGACCTAATTTTTCAAACATTTTTAAGCGGATTTAAAATTCACAAATTGCTTCGAAAATTTTAGGTAATAGTCAAATTGTTCCATAAAATATATAAAAAAGAATTCAGCGAAATATATTCAGTAGTTTTTTAAATAAAAATTAAAATAATAATTACACATCTTATATGAAACGACCACGTGACCATGATATGAAACGATCACATGACCCACTTCAAAATGATATATGGCATCCATCTTGTTTCAAAATCGTGATTTTTTAAAGTTCCTTTTAATTCATATTGAGTGTTGTATCCGTCCTAAAACTACTTTATTTTTGCTTAAATTCTGTGCATCTACATACTAAAACAACACAATGACAATATATTTGAGTTTAAATTATCATTCAAATTTGAATATTTCTACAACTAAGCCTATTTTTCACCTATGTAAAATGTAAACAGCAAAATATGTAGAATGAGATGTATTAGAATTACTGTATTTCCTTAACACAAAATAATTCAGTCCATGGAGTCTGCATGGCTGATATGAATGAAATATTAATTGATTTTATAAACAGAAGGACGATTTTTTTCGATAAGTTTTAAGCATAGAGATTATGAATTGTAGCTCCATGGTCTTAATTTTTAAATAAAATAAATTATTATAGTATTGTGATGAATGAAATGAATGAAATCCTGCTTTTATAGAGAGATCTAGGCGTGTTATTTTTTCTATGACGTCATTTGTATTTATTTCAGTTGTTTCTGATGAAGTTTTCAAATATAATAAATTATCGTAGTATTATGATAGTTTTAAAAATATTACAGTGGAATGTATTGCATTTTAGAGATATTTAAACCAGGCAATTTATATTTCAATGCTGTCATTTGAATGAAGTTCATTTTTTTCAATGAAGGTTTAAGTTTTCAAATATAATAAATCAATGTAGTATTGTGATAAGTTTTAAAATATTACCGAGGAATGTATTGCATTTTCGACTTTTTTAAATAAAATTGCATTGAAGTTGGAAAGTGTTTCATAATCAATGCTTTAAGCATGATTGATCCTTCTTGTTACTCTTTCATCTAAACTGCGAGTCATTATCTATACGAATGTTCCTGCAGCTTGTAAAGTTTCATCAAATTTTTGACGTTTTAAGTGAGAAGTTTCGATGAGTTTCCATGCTTCAACGAAATCGAAATTCTTAGTCTGTAAGTAATCAGACAAAGGAGTGATTATCTTAAAATTTTTCATAAACAACATAGCTACCAATATTGTATAAAAACTTGTAAACTTTATGAGAAGACCTTCAGCTTTAAAGTTAAACTTTGGAAAACTAGATATCTTAAACAAGGCACTGAACAATTATAAGTTGATGACCTTGGTAGGGTGAGATTTTCAATATCATATCTTGACCGTAGCATTACTGCGGCTCCGCCACCTGGTCATGCCAATAGCTTCCACCTTAAAAGAAGGGTTTTGTAATCTTTTAAGTGACTCCTTCATAAACACTTTTTTTCTTCTTGCAGTACATTAAAAATGATATAGTTACAATGAGACATTGGGCAGTGTCAGTGAGAACTAGGTTCAGTACATGGGCATAGTACCAAGTGTGAATGTAGTGTGGAATTACTTCAGATAATCTTGCTGACAATCCTTTAAAATGACCATTCATGTTAGAAGCTCCATCAAAAACGTTAGTAAGGCAGTTCTTTATCGGTATGTCGGCATCTTCCAAAACGGTTCTGAGTGGCTGAAACAGATCCTCGACTGTGGTGTAAACCACATATTTTATAGCTAGCTGTCTTTCTACGCCTTCAGAATCTTTAACGTAGCATAAGACATAAGCACATTGGTCGCAACTTGAAACATATACTGTAGTATCCATTAGGATGGAAAATTCCCTGCCAATTTCACTTATTCACATATTTTTCTTTTTATTTCTCCGTTCATGTATTGTAAGATATTCACAATCATGTTGTTTCTTAAAAATGTAACTTGATCTTCTCTTTCTACTGGCATTTTCTTCCTTTTGTTAATTTCGTCGGGTTTTCTGTTCTAGAGGAGGTTGGTTTTACGTTTTGAAATTACACTGCTCACATGCTTCTCTAGAATCACTTCATATTTTCTGAGCATGAGAATCATCTGTAAAAAAATTCCACGGTTCCCTGAGTCGTCATCCAAAGTATGAGCAGATTCTACTTTTCCCCGAAAAAGAAAACCTTGTTTACCTATCAGTTTCAAAACATCGACTACTGTTTCTACTATATGTCTTCTTTCTTTTACTTCCTGTTTCCTGTTGGCCATTTGGTTCCCAATCAGAAGATCGGGCAAATTTTTCTTATCTTTCATTAGCATGAAACAATTCACAGATTGAGTGTGAGTTTTCGAATTTTCATGCTCCTGTAGTCTCTAATGGACATGCTTCCAATCGCTGAATCTAGAGCAAAATACTTGTGGTATACTTGCAAAATACAGTACAAAGTGGATTTGCTAATTGCAACACAAATGAAACAGAACGGTTGTTGTGTTTTTCCGTTGTAGGATAGGCACTGCCTTCGGAAAATTTGGTTACCACTGTTACTTTCTTCGATTTTAAATATTGATTTTCTAGCTGTAAAAGGCACTTCTTTTTCATCAGACTGAACTGGTTGGAACGCCAAGTATAATTGCAATTCATTTGTTCCCAGTTTCTTAAAGTAATCAATCATTACTCTTGGTGTATTAAATGAAGTTCTTTAGCTTGATTGCGATTTTGTATTTGACGCTGATAGTCCTGGTTCTTGTAATTGTTCGTGTGTTGTTTCTACATTGTCTGAATTCGAGAACGTTCCAGGGAATTCTTTTACAAGACTTTGTTCATCAACAGAATCGTTCAATTGCGTTCCTTGGTTCGATACTTCATTTTCTAAGAGTGATGGCGTTGTTCACAATCTGAGGATTTTGATAAAAAAGTTGTTACTTTGGGGCATGTTTTAGCAGATTCATGCAACATTTTATTTCTTTTATCTTTCTTACATTCATGGCCGCTTTTCTTTTTTTTCTCTTCCATTTCATTACTGTTGGAATTCTGAAAACAATGAAATAATAAGTAATTAAAAAAAAGTAATTAAAAATAAAAAAAATAAGTAAGCAGAAGGAAACAGCATGGCAAAATGACCTTCAAATAAAAAAAACTGACATTTAAAAAACAAAATTTTGGTGCATACTGATTGTTAAAAGTATCCTTTAATCTTAGGCATTAAAATAAATACAGTTGAAATAAAGTACCCTAGTCTCACCAGGGCCGAATTAGCATGTCGGTGAACCTGGGAGCCTCGCTTTAGAGGCGGCCTCATCTTGGGGAAAAAAAAAAAAAAAGCAAATTTACTCATTTTTTGTTGAAATATAATTCCGAAAAACAATTAGTGATGTTACCTTTTGCATGTGGGTATCAAAATTTGCTATAAACAGAGCAATTAAACTAAATATAACACATTTATAAAACATAAACTTACCATACGCATCAATGCTACGGCTGTAGGACGTGAATGAAACGAGATGGACGGCCTACGGGAGATTTCTTCCCTTTCAGGGCGTCCCCTTGTCTTTCAATTTCCCTGAATAAACCAATATTATACAATAAAACACTTCATAAGAAGCCGCGGAGTTAGAACTTAACACAAGTTCATTCCTTCGCTTTGCGTTTCAACAGCGGCATCGAGCAGAGCGGTTAGTCGCAGAGTCACCACCTCCGCAAAATAAAAGGCAGTGAGTACTGATACCGTCTTCTGCGCCATATTTCTCGGAGCAATCAGTCTCGCACTGACGTATTATTTAGATACATTTTGGGGTCTTTTTTTTTACATAAGCAATTCGAACGAAAATTTTACATCCAGGGAGGCGAGAGGCGTCGTAAGAAACGGCGCACCGGGACATGTCCCGGTGTCCCGGTGGGCCAGCACGCCCCTGCCTCGCACACATATTAAAACATCGAAACAAAAACTGTCATCCAAAGACACCAGCAAAAAAGAGACGATAATTAAACTTATATTTTTCCTGGTTAAGTAAATAATTTTCTAAGATTATTACATTTCTTTTGTTGCTGTTTAGTTAGTTCTTCGGGTTTTCAATCTTTTGTTTTTCTTATAGTAAAATACGCTGTAATAGACTAATTTTTTCTCTTGAAAATTGATACATTTTTGTTTCAAATTTTGAACAGTAAATCTCCTGTTTTCTCGGTGTACTATTCTTACAGCCAAATGTTTTTCAGTTATACTAAATACGGCAAGGGTAACGTTTTTGTAATTTGACTTTTTTCAATAGAGGGGCTGTATAAAAAGTTAATTTTCTTAACTTTCTGCAAAAATATGGTACAGCTTTAAAATGAATATTTCACAAATCCCCACCTTATTTAAAGCATTTTTGCACCATCTCTAGCATATCTGTTACAAATAAGTAACTATAGACCAAGACTAAGGATAAAAAATAGAAGATAACATATCACTACAATAGAAAGGGGGATGAGGAAAATATTAGGATACAAAAATTACACTTAAAAAGTATATATATAAATATATAAATATATATATGTGTATATATATATATATATATATATACATATATATACACGTATATATATAGTTATGTGTATATAACTATATATATATATATATATATATATATAACATACCATAAAGGAGGAGAATGGATATGGTAGCAACGTGCCAAAAATTGGCCGGTGTGTGTGTGTGAGCCCCACTCCCCGGTTAAGCAAGCTTTATGTCGTCGCAACACTCCCGGTAGCCGATTTAATGCTATAGAAAGGAATACAAAAATATAAAGAAAAATAAAAGTGAAGAGAAGTTATAAGAAGTCACAAAATATTAGGATATATTTTACCGTAAAAAGCTCTATATCTATTTTATTTAAATTAAATTAAGACATCCAATATCTTTACGAGTCGTATATCTACTATATGCCTGATATAAAGTGTTTAAAAGCATACCCAAAATTTATGGAAGCAGATATTGTACATCAGTATCAATGCTTCAAACAAGGGGTTTAACCCTTTCGCGACGAGTGGCACGCATACGCGCCAGCTGTGAAGTTGCATTCAAGGACGAACGGCACTCCCGCGGGCCGGAGGAAATTTTACCCTAAAGGACGACTGGCACGTATGGGTGTTTCTATGTGGAACGTTTTAGTTTGAATGTATTTGTCTCCTAGATGGCGCTAAATGCCCGTGGAAGCAACTTAAATGTATTTTGTAGATGTTTGACCTTGGCACAAGGAGAATCCAATGAATTATTTCTCCATTTGGAGCGGTGAAACACATGGTTCTGTAAAGTAAACATAGCACTTCTCGTAGCATCAACAATTTTATAATTGAGTTCCGGGTCTCGTTCTGATTTTGTCTTTTATTGATTTCGTTGTTGAATTAGAGGAATATAAGAGAGGTTTTTTTTTTGAGTGGGTGGGGGAGGGGGGGGGGGGTAAAGGAATGTGCGGCAATGAAATGATTAGGTTATTTATGTTCTCATGGAAAGGAAGGCTGGGATTTCGTTAATATATCCCATCGAAAAGGTCCAGATATGGAATAAAAATATATAAATCGTCAGAATCGGAATGAGGCCATAAATGGAATTTCCTTGTGTATACTGGAAAGGAAACGGGATTATCAAGCTCTGATGGTGGGTATGGAGAACGCGTTGTGAAAACACTTCTAAGTGAACTTTCAGGAAAAGGATATACTTTGTATTTGGATAAATTTTTTACCTCTCCTGTACTTGCAAAGTATTTGTTGTCTAAGAATACGCATATATGTGGTACAGTTTTAAAAAATCGGAAGGACATGCCAAAGAATTATCCATCTGTACCTAAAACATATATACACTAAAATTTTTAATATTTTAATAAAAGAAAATTTGAATAAAAATATACATCAAATAGAAAATAAGTATTTCCTTTCTTCCTGAAAAAAGTAGAATGCTGTGTTGAACGGGTGATTTTTAGTGAATTTTTTTCGAGAGTAAGGCTTAGCGCAAAAAAGTAGCCGTCTTTTACGCACATTTCGGAAACGAAGCGCTTCGTCCTTTGGGCCACGGTAGTTTCGGAATGCCGCCATCCCGAAAGGGATAAAAAGGACAAATTAAATACACATTACTACTTTACTTCCTTTATGGTATGTTATATGAATCCTCTTAATTGTGCTGCTTTGTGCCTTAAAAAGTGATTACTGGTAATAATTTTGCAATTGTACTGGATTGCTTCGAGCAAGTACTGGTTCCGGGAGTGTTTCCTTGGAATCAAAGCATGCTTCAACCGGGAACAAGGGGGGGTCACAATCCCCCTTGGCCGTTCTACTTCCCTGTAAGCATTTCCTTATTATTCCTTTTTTCATGTCTTATTCATATGATTACATGTATGTATATATATATGACACTGCAGGTATCAGTTATTTCAGACTTGCAAGTCCATAAACGTGCGAAACCAACCCATGGATGGTATTTTCTGCAATGGAAACTCGAAAGTATTCTTCTTAAATTCTTATATGTATAAGGGAATTTTCTACTTCAGATTTATAGGTACCAGGTGTGGGGTATTTTGAGTTTGTTTCCTAACGGGTATGTGGACTTTTGGTAAAAGACAGTCAAGGAATATTTTAGCGTATGCAACTTCAAATTAGATTTTTATATTTATTTCTATCTGCGGAAACTGCAAATTTTACGTCGTTACTGCATACTTAGTTACTGCATGATTAGTTTAATTAAGTATGCAGGGATGTAAACGAGTTAAAGGGATGAACATGTTTAAGGGATGACAAAGAGCGAATTTAATTAAATTAGAACGGAAATAAAACTAAAACCGAACAAAATATTAAACCCCGCTCACATGATCCAAAAATTGTAATAACAAGAAACCAACAGATCAGAGATGATTAATAAACTCAAATCTCCTTAGGCTTAGTAAATAATTTTCTAAGAATATTTCATTTCTTTCGCTGCTGTTCAGTTTTATGAAATTTTAATGCATTCGTTTTTTGTGAATACTAAAAAAGAAATTGTAATAGAATAATTTTTTTCAAAAATTGATATATGTTTGTTCTTTTATTTTTGATCAGTAGAACCACCACTTTTCTAGTTGTACTATTTATGTTCTTTCAGTTCAATACAATTTTTAAAATAAATAGTAGAATATTGGATTTTTTTTATAAATTATAGAAATATTATGTTGGATCTCGATTAATATTTGTTGGAAAACTGAGAAATGAAATCTTTCTAAAGAATGGCATTTTTAAGAATTGAATACAATAGATTTGATTTTTGTTGTAGAAAAAAAAAATCAACCGTGTTCTGCAGAATGATAATACATTACTTTCCTTGCGTTCAACTGCAGAAAAGAGCGATGATAGTGATTGTGACGTACACCCCCTTTCTTGGTAGATATGCTTTTAATAGTAGGTTTTGAGTAAACTTTTTATTTTAATCGATGTAATCTAAGAAAAGTAGGGCGATTGTGATTTAACCATATGTCGAGTTTTCACTGTACATAGATCGGAGAGGGGTTGGGAAATGTCTTGGATACCAGGAAAAAAAATAAAAATAAAAATAAATAAATAAAATAATAAGAAAAAAATAGGATACATATTTTATAAGACAAAATAAAATAAAGCATATAATTTATGTGTAATAAGCACTTGGACTGCAGGTTTCATAAATCAGATGAAATGTACCTGGATCACTTAAACGTCTTTTTCTGCACAGCATTTGGGACGAATGCTCGGGTGTATGTATGCTGACTGCTCGGAACAAATAACTCGCCCACAATTTCCGTAGCCATTTTTTTTTTGCCTTCCTATATTTTGCTATATGTATCACATCTCCTGCCGAAGTCAGGATGGAATATTTATTTTCGATTTCGAACCTTCACCACTTTCATGAAGTGCTAACTGTCTCAATTTCCGCTCGTAGCTCTATCTTCCAACCTTTGACATAATAGAAAAAAATCTGATGTGGGCAACACATGACATTCCTTATATAATGCAATGGATTTACTACTTTTAAGAGTTAAAAAAATGCTATTCTTATAGTAGATACTTATATTCTTTCCAAGATATTGAATTTTCTTCAAATAGTTGTCATTTTGATTGATTTAGCGTCATTTTTATCCATTTGTCGAGATTTTTATTTATTCGGCAACAAATAAAAAAGTCGCCAAGTTGGCGATATTTCGCCAAATTTGTCACCAAAATTTCGTCAAGCGTTATGGACGAAGAAATAAGTTATTCCTGCAGCAGATAAATAACTATTGGCGTTCAAATACAAAAGTATTACTCTAAGTATCTTTTTTCATGAATGGAACGAGCTAGATCCACGAGAATGATGTCACCTAATTTATTGCATGGTGTTACACATGAAAAGTGAACATGCTTCTCAATAGGAAATATTTTTTTTTATTTTATGACATTTTGATAATTTTTTTAAAAATGTGTAATATCTCAAGAACGGTTTATGTTAGCGTTCTAAAATTTATGTCAATCGTTTTCTAATAAAAAATTACATAAGAAATGTCTATTTACGTAACTTTATTAGCGGTTTTGATTTTTGGACGAATTTTTCAAAATTTCACTCAAAAATTTTGGGGGGTTCTGAACATTCGATTGCGTATAAAAACAATAGGCTTCCAGTGTTTACGGATTGTGATATTTGTATCAAATTTCGTTCGAATCGGTTCATTCGTTCGTCAGTTATCGTCTCCACAGGCTCAATGACACACACACACACACATACTTTCACACACACACACACACGCAGACATCACTTCAAAAACGTTTGATTCGTGATCAGGGATGCTTGAAACGTGCTCTCCCGTCGAAAACTCGAATTCGAATTTTCGACCCCGTCACAATACTTTCCTTATACATTATGTATATAAGGAAAGTAAAAATGATGTGGGCAGCACATGGCTTTCATTCATTACATCGAGTTTCACTTCGCAAAATAACACATATAATTCGCAAAATAACACATATAATGTAGTCTCCTATTATAGATTTTTGACGACTTTTACCGTTTTGCAAAAAATAAAAAATCTGATGTGGGCAACATATGACTTTTCTTATATATTGCAATGAATTTACTATATTTACAATAAAAAATGGGTTTTTCTTATAGTAGATATTTATATTATTTCAAATCAATTAGTTATTAGAATTTATAGAAACTAGCATGTGAATTGTATTTTTATTCCATACATTTAGTTTCACTTGCAATATAATCATTTTTATCCCTTTCTAATAGAAAAAATTCTGATGTGGGCAGCACATGACTTTCCTTATATAATGCAATGAATTTACTACTTTTACAGGAAGAAAAAGATTATTTTTATAGTAGATTTTTATATTCTTTCCAAGATATTGAATTTTCGTCAATAAGTCGTCATTTTCATTGATTTAGCGTCATTTCTATCCATTTGGCGAGATTTTTGTTAATTTGGCAACATTTAGAAAGTAGCCAAGTTGGCGACATTCCGCCAAATTTGGCGCCAAAATCTCGCCAAGCGCTATGGACGGAGAAATAAGTTATTCTTATAGCAGATAAATGACTATTGGCGTTCAAATACAAAAGTATTACTCAAAGCATCTTTTCTCATGAATGGAACGAGCTAGATCCACGAGAATGATGCCAACAAATTTATCGCATGATATTACATATGAAAAGTGAACATGTTTCTCAACAGTGAATATATTTTTTTAATTTATGGGATTTTTTGATTAATTTATTTAAAAACTGTGCAATATATCGAGAACGGTTCATGCTAGCTTTCTACAATTTATGTCAATCGTTTTGTAAGGAAAAATTACATAAGAAATGTCTATTTGCGTAAATTTATTAAATGTTTTGATTTTTTGACGATTTCTTCCCATTTTTGTGGAAACTGACCTTTATTCTTCATTTAGTTAAGATTTCAATATCTTCGAAAGTCACAATACCGTAAATCGGAGTATACTTTTGAGTGACGCTATTTTAGCAAGTTTATCTGGTTTCTGATTCAAAGCGATGCCGACTTGAAGTGACACAACGAACGTACAGGCATCTAGTAATAGCCCACAGAGTCTAGCTGAATACTCGAGCTCTATAGTATGATATTAAGTGTACTCGGAGCCAGAGATTCTTCCAAATTGTGTCCACCATAGTTCTGCGTTAATAGACAGAGGACGCTCCTATAACCGAGCTATAAAAGCTACATATCACACATTTTAGAACGATTTTGTTTCAAAATATAACACAATTTAAATTAATTCAAAAAATTTCTTGCAACCGCCTATTTTATAAAAGCTAAATTATTCTTTGCTGTAGTTAAATGTTATCTACTTTTAAAAATGGCTCAAGTGAATAGACTTTAGATTGAAGGCTACGTTTCTGCTCTTTCCGAAGAGAAATACTCTTATTCTGTAATTAGAAAACTAGGTAGAAATCAGGAAATTCGCATTTTTAAATGCAATATAAATATTATTTTTATTAATATTAAAGGGAAAGAAAAGCGTTCGGCATTGCTTTTAACCCAGGAAGAACAACGAATGAATACCCAAAGGAGGTACGTACATTTAAGACTATTTACAAAGTAAAGTATCTTGTCTCAAACGAAAATCCACTGACTCAAAGAAAAATAGAAGTGTCTTAAAATACGTCTGTAGCAACTGCAAAAGATAATAAATAAAGATGTAAATCTTTGAAAAAGTAAAAACATAATGCTCACTGCTTTTTTGCCTAGACATTTGGCTGAGCGCAGAACACGCTATATGCGTGAATTCTCTATGAAAATCATCCAGCCGGTGACAGATGAAATTATATATTGTGACAATTGATGAAACTTGGAGCTATTTAAATGACCGTAACAAAAATATATATTTACCATCGCATAAGAGGAGGTAAATATCTAAAAACTTGGTTTCAAGAATCAAAAGAAAGTTTAAGTACAAGATTCATGATTATTGCTGGATTTTCGTACAGCGATAAATTTACTACAAGAAAAGTCTAAAAATGTCACAATCAATTTCACATATTACCAAAATAATGTTTAAACTTTTTTATTTAAAGAAGTACCATCCCTTTATCCATAAATTCTTAATAGAGTAGAATGACATCAGGATTAATCAACTAGTTGTACATCAATATCTACCACTAAATTTTTTGAAGAAAAAAGAGGAAAGTAATAAAAATTATATGTACTAACAATATGTGTTTTGTTCATATTCCTTGAAAATGCTTAATGTGTCACCAATGCCGCTTTGTGCTTTTGGATTGTTATAAAGGGAACTTTTTAAATACAGGTATATAACAATGGATGGTCTATGGGAAACTGTGGTGAAAGAGGAGTTGAATAAACTATCATAACTTTTAAGAAAATATCTCTTATCTTGGAAATCATGATGTAGAATGATAGTCCTGAGAAAGAGCCACCAGAGAGAAACATTTAAGAAATAAATATTGTTACTTCAAACCTTAATTTTACTGTCATTACTCATAACTTTAACTTACTCATAACTCACTCATAACTTTAAGGAAATATCTTTTATCTTGGAAATCATGATGTAGAAAGGTAGTCCTGAGAAAGAGCCACCAGATAGAAACATTTAAGAAATAAATGTTGCTACTTCAAGCCTTAATTTTACTGTTTCTTAAAATTCTTTCTAAAAATGAGCAAATAATCTCGATACTGTGTTAACAATGTAGATTGTCATTCTGATATTGGAGCGCCCTCTGTCGGTCGATATACGATCGACAGTCTTGGAATAGGCCCTCGGGAACAAAGGTATTTTTGTGTCCAGAAAACAGCAAGTGCATCTAACACGTTCGGTATATAGAGTTACACCAAAGATCCCCCCCCCACCACCACCACACACACACTTCCAACTCTACATCTGGACTTTTTTTAGGTTGGTCTGATGATTTTGCGTCAAAAGCGACATTAAGGTAACATCGTCGATCTAAATAATCCACTTATGAATCTGAGAATCAGTACCTAGTCAAGTAGCGAATCAGTACCTGCTATCAGTACTGTTAGTACCTAGGTTTTAATATCAGTTTTGTCGGTCGCTATGGCTGCCATTTCATTTGTTCTCAGTTAGTGTAAGCATACTTAAACCTGTCTAAGATGATCATAAAATGTGTCATGTTTCTTTAATCGGTGTTCATTTACATAGATGGTCACTTATTACATGGAGTTTTGTATATGGGCACAGACAGACATACGCAAACAAGCAGAGAACATGCTAAATATAGTTTAGTAGAGTTTTAGTTTAGTACAGTTTTAGTAGAGTATAGTTAGTATAGTTTAGTAGAGTTATAGTATAGCAGAGTTTTCCAAATGTGTAAATCGATCAAAATTCGAATGTCAATTTCCCACCTGATTCTAATATTTATTCTATACATTACCATGTATTATAGGATACATATTGTACCACACTTACAACTGCATTCTTTATAGAGTTTAGAGTAACATAACGGGATACAACTAATCAAATGACTGCCATTAGAGATAAAAGTGAAACTTCTAAAGCATTAAAAAATCTCATAAGTACGGACTTTGTCCTAAGAAATAACTATACCGTTATAAATACTTTTATTAATAAAGTCAAATAGCCATGGGCTTATTTAATTATTTCTTTTCAATTTCTAAATATATTTCATTTCTTTTGTAACCGTTCGCTTTCCCTAAATTTCGAATTTTTCTCCCCGTTGGGAATTAAGAAGAAACGCAAGGTAATAATATTTACTTCAAAATTGATGTATATTTATTTCTAAAATTTTAATCAGCAAAATCCTTCCTTTCCTCATTGCGTTGTTATTTTAATACAATACATTTTAAAAAGAAATGATAGTATATTATTTTGGAAGATTTGGCGGAGAGTAATATTTTAGAGTGATCGTGATTTATATTTGTTGCAAAACTACAGAATGGAGTAATCTTTACAGTAAATGAATTATTAACAATGGAAGAAATAAATGGATTCGATGTATGGAATATATATATATATATATATATATATATATATATATATATATATACACTATGTTGTGTCCTCATTCTCACAAAACCACACGCACTTAGGGGGGATATACAAAAGTAAACATTCTATTAACTTGGACTTTAAGTCTCAACTAAATAATCTCAATACACAATTTGAAACTAACTATGCTTGGTAAAAAATCAGAAACTGGGTATTTTTCATAAAAAAGCAACATTTAAAGAAACTGTATATTTCACTTATAGATCTTAATAACAAAAAACAATTCGGACACCTAGTTCTTTATCTTTTATTAGCAAGAGCCAGACTGCTAGGTATTAACCTTGCACTTTCACACAAAAGAAAGAGATGACCAACCAATCTTATTGTGTTATTAATTACACAAATCCCATCTTTAATTATTTCAACTTTACACAAATTTTTGAAAGATTCAAATCATTATTAACAATTAAAAATATTAACATGATAAAAGGTTATAAATATACTGTACCATTAGGACGTAAAATATACAACTACAATCTTTTATCAAAATATTTAAGCACTTATGTATCTTTTTCGTGTTCTGAATCATGTTATCAACCCTTTATAGACCAACATCATGGACACACACACACACACACACACACATGTAATCACAGGAAATCTCAATTCAATAAATGAACCAACTTCAAACTGTTTTTAGCTATGGATCCAAATACAGACTTCTGCTATTATATAATAAAAAGAAAATAATTCAAGCTTTTGCCATTGATCTAGATAACTATATTTATAAATTATCATGTAAATACAACTGTCCTATTGAAGCCTTTAAGAGCTGGCATGTACAAATCACATGGCACGTAAAACAATTTCTTCCTCAAATACCTACAAATTTGTAATCACTTATGTTGATAAGGCTTCTAGTAATTATGCGTTGATATGCAAAAAAATATTATTTGGAAGAACTTAAACTACAACTCAATACTTCAGTATCATTAACTCCAATACACATTAATATATCTATTATTATTAAACAAATCATTGCTTGCTACAAACTACTTAAATAAAAATACAATCTTAATTTTCCTTACTTGATACTTATACCAAAATTCATAAATCACCAATTACTTTTAGAACTGTTACAATAGTGTTTAATATACAGTTAACCTATACAGACTTATACAGAAATACACCCATAATTACAAAGATATCTTAAAAGAGTTCAAATTACTACAAAACAAATTTGTGATCATTTAAGTTGATAAGACTTATGGTAATTATGCGCTTATATGCAAAAAATATTATTTGGAAGAACTCAAACTACAACTCAATACTTCAATATCATTAACTTAAATGCACACTAATATATCTATTATCATTAAACAAACTATTGCTTACTACAGACTATCTAAATAAAAATACAATCTTAATTTTTCTTACTTGATACTATACCAAAATTCCATAAATTAGCCATTACTTATATAACTGTTACTATAGGGTTTAATTCGTATACAAATGCAGCGGACAAACAACTTCTCTTTATTTTAAATCAAATGTAATATCATTTTACTGCACAACAAACACATATAATCAAAAATAGTTTAGAACTGATTAATAACCTAAAACAACTACCTTACATACATGATATTATAACTTTTAAATTCAAAGACCTCTTTAATAACATTGATATTAATGATCTATATAAAGTCATACTAAATTTATAATAACAATTTACTCATTCTAAAAATATCACTATGCCAAAATTCAAAACGTTGATACGCCAGATAGCCTTACTGACGTATCCGTTAGACGAATGCTTGACAATTGAAACATGGAAGATAACTACGGAATTCGAAAATGGCGCGATCTGAAAGTTAAATTTAAGTATGGCTTTGAAATTAAAGGGGGTGTCAAAATTAAGTTGTGATCCTGATATGAGATTATAGCACAGAGCTTATAAAGCTTTAAACCTGATATATTAATGAGTAACCAAATATTAAGAATATGTGTAGCGAAATGGAGGAAACGACCAGAATTGGAAGCTGAATGAGCAAACATTATACTTATGACCCTTACTTTGTAATGTTTCTAACCACTTGTACGTGATGATCAGGGTAAGAAGATGTAATATCCTATAGCAACATTTAGTAATGTCTTAGTTTTTATAGTTATACAATCCGATGATAAGGGTCATTCTCAAAGATTGGAATAGCGTTTCTTGTGCAGAATGCAGCACTGGTGGATCTGCTTCTCGCTTGTTAGTGTTCTTCAACCCCGATTAATGTAGTGGTAGTAAATAAATTTGCTTTGCGTCACAATCTTGAAAGCCTCTTCTATAGAGGTCCATGAAGAAATCAGTGATATTAAGCAGCTAGTTTATAGCACCTTCTACACATCTGAAGTTGGCTTCATGGTATCTCTGAATTCGTCGATCCATTCAGTATACAACATGTCATATACTAAGTAAATATATTTTGCGAATTCATAAAAATAGTGAGATTTACTGTCAAATGACTCTTTGATATTAAAAAAAAAAAGAAAAAAAAAACCACAATACTTATTTTTCAGATTTATTTCATGTGCAGACACAATATGTAAAATATTTTATTCAATGTGAAGATGACTAAGTTAATAATCCCAAATTTAATGATATTTTGTATGTTTAGAATAAATGTCATGAGAGCTTATATAGAGGCGGGGGAGGGCTTACAGTAGCAGAAACTACAATTATATATATATTCTCTACGCACATAAAATATAAAAAGGAACCAGCGGCACAAGGGTTAAAATTAAACGTCTATATCTATGGGCTTAATAATTATTATTTCCTTAGACTTCGAATTATGCAGTATCAGTTTACTTTTCTTAAATTTAATCTTTCCCTAGTTGGAGATTTGGATAAATACAAAATGATATCTTTATTAAAAATTGATATCTTTTCTAAATTTTTAATAAGTTAAACATTTTCTCTGCTTGCTGTGTTATTCATTTAATATGATATATTTTTATAAGGAATAATAAATGTTCTTTATAATAAATGATGTAATTTAATGTATACGTAGATCGGTACCAGCAAGAATAAGTAAAGATTGGAATATGACTAATATCTAATGTAAAACTACAAATGGAAATCTATATTTCAAAAATGCAATATTTTGCGTTGAAAATGAAAGAATAACTGAAATGTATTTTGGTAATGAAATGAACATTTTTCGAATTATGTTGAAGACATGAACGTATTGTTAGAAATAGCAAATATAGCAAGCACATCGACTATCCCCGAAAGAAAACAACAATTATTAGCCATTGTTATTGAGTATTTAAAAGTTCGTGTTGCTTGGCTTTGGTAACAAATTGTGTGACCTT
Source organism: Amaurobius ferox (assembly GCA_951213105.1). Classification (NCBI taxonomy): domain Eukaryota; kingdom Metazoa; phylum Arthropoda; class Arachnida; order Araneae; family Amaurobiidae; genus Amaurobius; species Amaurobius ferox. The sequence goes on along the minus strand of OX578139.1, from coordinate 41,025,052 downwards.
TGCGACAAATTTGGCGAATTATCGCCACTTGTGCTACTTTTCAAAACTGTTCGAAATTAGTAGATTAGTTAAGAACATCTGAAATCACGACAATTTCTTCTAGACAGTTCCACAGAGGGTATATAAGCCGGTCACTATTGAGTCAGAAGTTGTTATCCCGATACTAGTCAAGATGAATTGTGAGGTGCGTCAGTGTCTTAAGAATATATAACGAGCCTTGCTGCCCCAACCGGGAATCGAACCCTGGATCCCCGAACTGGCCAGTCAACGCTCTACTGTTGAGCTACTGGGACGAAATTGCAAGTTCTTATCGTCCAAGTGGACTCTGCTTTCTCCACCCTGTAATGTCAGATTGGCTGGCCACCGACAATCTGACTGACCACCTCCTGTTATTTTTAGCTCAGGTTAGTCTCTTGATACTACTGTTTTTACCCAGGATAGTATCTTGCGTGGTCGTCATCCTCTCAATTTTTGAAATCGGCGCTCAATCTTCCAGAGTTCACCACTGAATCCGTACTAGTCGTACTAGAGTCACTTTCAGACCTCCGACATCTTTGTACTAACCTATAGGGTTAATTTGTTCGGGCGCCATTGTAAAGAGCCTTGCTGCCTCATCCGGGAATCGAACCCTGGATCTCCGATCTGGCCAGCCGACGCTTTATCGTTGAGCTACTGGGACGAAATTGCAACCTCTTATCGCCCAAGCGGACTCTGGAAATATAATCGCTTATTTTGTGGATGAATTGAACATTTATTGGCTATCTGGTAAACCAGAGAGTTGTTGTATGAACGTAAGGTAGGTGTCATGAGATAAATTGTCCTTACCCAAATTTTACTCTACAAGGACTTGCCTTTGAGGCCTTCACTTAGGGTCGAGTATGAAATCTCCAGCTTTTGAGTACGACAGATTAACACTCAAGACATAAAATAATAATGATTTAAATTGATCAATTCTTTAATTTCATATATATATATATATATATATATATACAAATATATACATCTTGATTATCCATTACGTTTACTCATAAAATCATTTAAGTGACACATATATTTATAACAACTATTTAAGTGACACATCTATAACACATTGTTATAGATGTGTCACTATTATACCGAAAATATATACAGTTTTTTTATTTTAAACACAAGAGTTCTTTACTAAAATTTGAGTTCTTACTCAAGTACTGTTAAATACTCGAAATAGGTTACGTGCCTTCCGTGATCATTATTAACAAGTGAAATTTCCGTAATTACCTCATTCTTTTTTTTTGCACTTTGACATTTAGTCGAGAACACACGTTGCTGGATGCCTGCGTATACATGATACGTCACTTGTATTCACTATGCACATGCTGCGCTCACTCATCACATTGATGCTCCACGTTATCTTTGTGCAATAAGCAAGAAATTTTTTGATACTCCTAAATTTACGTGCTTCTAGGACGCTGTCGAATATTTAATCTCTCTAAACTCTGGAACCACTTTTTTCTTTCCCCCTGTGGTGTTATACCACCTCTTCTGATTTGTTGTTGGTGATGGAGGGGATGCACGCTGTTTACTTATGTGTGAGTTCCGATTGGTTCTCGTGGATGAATTTAAAGTGATTATTAGCATCTGTATTGACATTGTTATTGATTGGAAACTGTAATTGAAATCTCAATATGTCGTGCGACAGTAGGCAGAGAGTTAACTGCTGCGCATTGTTACTGTTTATGCCTATTGGTGCTTTGAATAAAAGCGTTTGTTATCCAGAAATTCGGACTGATTCTTGTAGAGAATAAAATGATTCAAAAGGATACGTTGTCACAGTATTTTTTTATGTTTTTCAAATGTCGATTGTAAACAGCAGAAGGTAAGCATAATATGGAATGTTAATTAAAATAACACATTTAAATTACAATTTAAACATTAATCTGATGCCAACCATGACTTTTCATAAAGTCCGATATTTGTATCGGTGGATAAATAAAAACAAATATTTATTCTGTTTTTATATCGCTCAAAGGAACTTGTAACTGCCAATGTACAAGTAGCCTTTGAAATTGGTGTTTGATTCAGAAATAACCTGTGCAAATTTTATCCAAATTACCTGCTCCATTTATTCAAGCCATACCTCTCGTAGTTAAAGTATACTTTTTAATATCGCGAGAACGACACCTCATAATTTCTGATTAATTGCGACAATTATTTTCTATTTAAAATGTTATTTTCCATTTAATTTAATTACCTTAATTTTCTATTGTTTACTTAAATTATTTAAAAAAAATGTAAATAATTATTTTGCTTACAAGGAATTGAATCAGCAATATCTGAACAATCAGACAATTTGTTTTCATTCTAAGTTTAAAGTGGACACTAAAATATTTAGCTTTCATATTGAAGTGCAATTTCTGATCCATGCGATCCTTGCTCGAAGTGTAATTTCTGATCCATACGACCCTTGCTCATGGGTTTGATTTCCTACTGGCTAACATACATACATTTCGTATTTGGATGCCACTGCCACAAATTGTACGGTCCCAAAAATTTGTAATTTTGGTGATATTCAGATATACAACATCCACTGCATTTAATCCGTGGGATTAATTTACTAGAACGCCATTGAAAAGAATTCTTGCCTTAGAGGTGCATTCGGTATTGAGGGCGAAAATAAAAACAATATATAAAATCAATAAATATATAAAAGAACATTTCAGTGTGATTAAATAATTTTGGAGAACAATATATCATGAGCAATGACCTATATTACTATGATTTACCTATATGAATAAAATTCAAAAGGGGGTTAAATTAAAATTTTCGGAGTAGACTTGGAATAGCCTCACTTAAAATTAAGTCCTGTTTTGAGTATCTAGACTAATCGAGAGATTAACAAGGACGATTAATCATGTCTAAAGCGTTGATTATGAAAAACTTTTCAACTGAAATGCAATTTTATTTAAACATCTCCAAAATACGATACATTCCACGCTGATATATTTTAAATCATCACAGTACTACAATAATTTGTTATATTTGAAAACTTAAAACTTCATTGAAAAAAATGAACTTTATTGAAATGACGTCATCGAAATATAAATCGTCTGGCACTCTATATAAGCGCAATGAATATTTCATTAATATCACGTTTATTCCAGACTTCAGAACTAAATAATTTTGCTTGAAAAAAATTCAGCAATTCTTATACAACTCATATTACAACCACTTGTTTACATTCTGCATCCATCAAAATTAGGCTTTGTTGCAGAAATAATCAAAGCTTGATGATCATTCAAACTCAAAAATATTGTAATTGCGTTGGCGCAGAATATAGATGCATAGAAAATATGCAACAGTAAAGCGGTTTCAAGACGGCTGCAACACTAAATATAAATTTAAAAGAATATTAAAAGTCACGAATTTTACACTGGAAAAAAGGATGGATGCCACATTTTATTTTGAAGTGGGTCACGTGATCTCATTATAATATGGGTGTAATTTTTATTTTAATTTTTAGTTAAAAAGCTACGGAACATATTTTGCTAAATGTTTTTTCATATATTTTATAGGATAATTTGAATATTTTCTAAAATTTTCGAAGCAATTTGTGAATTTTAACGTTGCTGTAAAGATGCTTGAAAACTTAGGTCCCATAGGATTCAATGTATTTCATTTTTTCAACCCGGGTTCAATCCTAAACTAATTGGGTGATATTATTCATTTACATTCCCATATGTCCCACAAAAAGTCTCAACAACATACTAAAACTTTATTTTGACTTTTTTAAGGCAGTTATCATATGAACGGATAGACAGACAGAATGCACAAAGTCATAAACACTTTTCAACTATGTTGGAAAGTGTTAATAAAAACGCACTATTAAACCTCCCATAGCATCATGCAGGCAATATTTGTTCCGCAAAGTTCTTTGAAAAAAAAATGATGTAGTGTTGCTAAGCGACGGAATTAAACTCAGTGAGTTTATATTTGAAAAAAAAATATCATGCTGGTAAGCAACAGAATTGAACAGAATGAATTAACATAGCAGTAATATATTTTTGATTTAAATAATAAAAAGTGTGTATAAATACATTTTATCGAAACTGCATTTCTGATTGGATTATATCTATTACGTAGTTTAAAGATCCCGGGAATTATTGGTATTTTCAAATTCTTACGTCATCTGTTTTATTTTTCATATCCATATATTGTAGTACGGGTGCATCTTCTAATATACGAGTATAATCATCTAATCTACGAAATATAAATAGTGCGGATATATTTTTAAATCCACGAGAATATAAGTGCAACGGGAATATAAGTGCAATATAAAAGTGCTTCTAAAACAATTTTAGCGCTTTTATTTTTGCATATATTGATCCAATTTTATATTTTCTGTAAATTTATTTAAACGGGATCTTATGTATTATACTCCGGATCTGCTTGAGAAGGTCATTTTGTATAGCGAGAAGAAGAAATTCTTAAACTTCTGTTTAAAAGCATTAATTTAAATGTTTTAAAAAATTGTTTTGAATAACAATGTCATTTAGAATACTATAGGAAGTTGTGCATAATTTGTGAATTTAAACGTTTCTTTATATTGCATGTTTCGTACGAAGAACGGATATACTGATGGTGATTATATATAATCACAAACTATTACAACACGTGCCCCTTAACTAACGTACACTAAATTCAGATATGGTGAAAAAATTTCTTCCAAGATGATGAAAACCTTTTCTAGGTAATTTGTCTAAAAACGTCATTTTTTTACAGAGCCTTTTCTTGTTCTTAAAGCTTTTTTATACTAATATTTTTTTGTAGATCTCTAATGCATTTTTAATGTATACTCTTTTCAGTTTCTAAAGCATTTTAGTTCAAAGCATAGTTTCAATTTTCTAATTTTGGAATTTTAGTGAAAGCTTTAAATTATATTCAAGAATTTAGACGTGTATTTAAAAAATCAGAGCAGGCAATCAGAGTAAACTATCATTAAAAAAAAATCTGATGTGGGCAACACATTACTTTCCTTATATAATGGAATGAATTTACTACTTTTACAGTTAAAAACATGTTATTCTTATAGTAGATACTTATATTCTTTCCAAGATATTGCATTTTCTTCAATTAGTCGGCATTTTCATTGATTTAGCGTCATTTTTATCAATTTGGCGAGATTTTTGTTAATTTGGCAACAATTAAAAATGTCGCCTGGCGACATTCAGCCAAATTCGTCGCCAAAATCTCGCCAAACGTTATGGACGGAGAAATAAGTTATTCTTACAGCAGATAAATGACTATTGGAGTTCAAGTGCAAAAGTATTACTCAAAGTATCTTTGTTCATGAATGGAACGAGCTAGATCCACGAGAATGACGTCACCCAATTTATCGCATGGTATTACATATGAAAAATGAACATGTTTTTCAATAGGAAATATTTTTTTTTATTTTATATAACTTTTTGATAATTTTTTTGAAAAATGTGCAATATCTCGAGAACGGTTCATGTTAGCGTTCTAAAATTTATGTCAATCGTTTTCTAATAAAAAATTACATAAGAAATGTCTATTTGCGTAACTTTATTAGCGATTTTTTCACGATTTTTTCAAAATTTCACTGGAAAATTTAGGGGGTTCTGAACATTCGATTGCGTATAAAAACAACAGGCTTCCAGTGTTTATGGATTACGATTTTTGTACCAAATTTCGTTCGAATCGGTCCATTCGTTCGTCAGTTATTGTCTCCACAGACTCACTGACACACACACATACTTTCACACACACACACACACACAGCCATCGCTTCAAAAATGTTTGACTCGTGATCAGGGACGCTTGAAACGTGCTCTCCCTTCGAAAACTCGAATTCGAATTTTCGACCCCGTCGCAGTACTTTCCTTATACATTATGTATATAAGGAAAGTAAAAATCAAAGCTAGATATCAGAGCATGCAGTCAGAGTACACAAAGTGAACAAGAAATCGGGACAAAGAAGCATTTCCTCCTTTAAAAATAAAGTTAGAATCTCGATCTGTTCTTTGAATGGGAGATAGATGAATTTCAATTTTTGAAGCCTAATATCTTTCCAATCGAAATTTAGAAGTTTTTTCAAAAGTTAATTGTGTCCTTTTATACATATATACAAGTATTTCAAATATTTTTTAGTATTCTCCTTATTGGTTTTTTTTAACTGTCGGGAAATAATCATTTTTCGAGGTAGTCTTAAAAAGTTGGCATTGTAAATTTCCAAATCCTCAGCTCTTCAAATATTCAATTTTTTCTTTGTTATTTCATTTGGTAACTTTTACTTTCCTTATATACATATAATGTATCAGTAAAGTATTGTGACGGGGTCGAAAATTCGAATTCGTGTTTTAAACGGGAGATCACATTTCAAGCATCCCTGATCACGAATCAGACGTTTTTGAGATGATGTCTGTCTGTGTGTGTATGTGTTAAAGTATATATATATGTGTGTGTGTGTGTGTGTGTGTGTGTCAGTGAGTCTGTGGAGACGATAATTAACGAAGAAATGGACTGATTCGAACGAAATTTGATACAAAAATTACAATCCATGACTACTGGAAGCCTATTGTTTTTATATGTAATCGAATGTTCCGAACCCCCTAAATTTTCGAGTGAAATTTCGAAAACATCTTTAAAAAATTAAAACGTTTAATGAAGTTACGCAAATAGTCATTTCTTATGTAATGTTTCATCAGAAAACGATTGACATAAATTTTAGAATGCAGGCTTGAACCTTTCTCGAGATATTGCACATTATTAAAAAAATATCAAAAAATCATATAAAATAAAAAATATTACCTATTGTGAAATGTGTTCACTTTACATAAGTAATATTATGCGATAAATTTGATGAAATTATTCTCATGGATCTAGCTAGTTCCATTTATGTGAAAATATACTTTAGGTAATACTTTTGTATTTGGAAGCCAATAGTCATTTATTTGCTACAAGAATAACTTATTTCTCCGTGTATAACGCTTGGCGAGATTTTGGCGGAATGTCGTCAACTTGGCGACTTTTTAAATGTTGCCAAATTAACGAAATGTCGCCAAATTTATAAAAATAACGTTAAGTCAATGAAAATGACGACTAGATGATGAAGTAACTATTAAAGAATTTTAATATACAGACTATATCGCTTATTGAGAATGCTATCAATATTGATGACTGTTTAGAGTTGCGCGAAGTATAAGTTAATTAAGTATTTTGAAATAATTTTACATGTTGTCATCCTGAAAATCGCCCTATGTACAATTCAACGAAAAAAACACAGAGCCGTGGAACTTATACATTATTTTTTTATCGTAAAACTAGTAAATCCATTGCAATATGTAAGGAAAGTCATGCGCTGTCCACATCTGATTTTTACAATTAAATTAAGGATTCAAAACTTTCATTTCAATGTCCAGTAGCACGTTTTCCGAAACATGTCTGAAAATGAAGTACTCGTTCTGTTTATTTCTCGGTGGGGTGGGTTTGGGCGTCCGGGGTTAAAGTAGGGAGGGAGTCCACAGAACAAATTTTAATTTTATTTTGATTCTTGGGATAGACGACGGCCACCATTTTATCTTTGCGACTGTTACTCCGATTTTGATACAATTACCACTTTGTATTTTATACTTTCCACAAGGGAACCACTCGACCTGCTCCCTCTGAACTTTGATCCAATTTTGGTGCTTTGAGACTTCAGTGCACACGAAGCGAGTGCAGATCTTGTTACAAAACGGATTGCTATAAAATCTGGTTCCTATGTTTAGTGATCGCTAGCTGCGGGCACCGCAGATAGTTTATCATAACATTCCTTCCAAGCTGAAAATAATGTTTCCATTTCAACACGATCAGCATATATAAATTGAGTTACTTTATATAGTTCACGAAAGCGTAACTTTTCCTGGCTATATTTATTATATTACAATTATCTTTATCTAAATAGTTTCTATAATTTTGAATATCAAATCATGTTTAAATTTTTATTTTCGAAATCCGGTAAGCAAATATTTGTCTGTCATGCCATCTGTACATTTTCCCTAAGAATTAATTTGATTAATTTAATTAATCATTTGAATTTAAATTACAAATTTTCGAATATAAATTGTGCAGGAGTTTGAATTAATTTTCATGTCATATGGGATTCTTGTAACTCTGAGCTTTATAGATTTCGCATAATATAGTAATTGCACTTATTGGCTCATATATACAAAATCCATTAATTTATAAATGTAAATTAATGAGACTTGCAAATACAGAAGTAATGACATGCAATAATTTGTAGGCGTGATCTTTGGCACAGTGGTGTCAGATGGTTTAAAGAGACAGTAGTACCCGCGATGATAAAAAAGTAGTCAAATCATTCAAAAAGAAACCCAATTTATTATTAGTGGCTTCATCTGATGATTACGTACGCGTTACGTACGATGATTACGTATCTGATGATTACGTGGCTTCATCGTATATGATTACGTGCTTGGGATCTGTTACCTTACTCGTAGTTCTGTTATATACCTTTCGTATCATTTACATTTGAAATGTTTTGTTTTTCAATTTAATAAATGTTCTAACATACTCCTTTTGCACGAACTGAATAATCAGTAGAGTTTTACTGGAATAAACAATTAGATAAAATAAGTTTTTCAATATCTTATCTTGCACTACAATGGAAAACAAAAACGTGGAAAACAAATGTTAATCTCACACAAAATTGAACCAAATTGAGATTGTACGCAGATTCAATTCAAAACAATACTATATAAATCTTACCATCATCCAAAACTGATAATATGCAAAATTGCCGAAAGGAAATGGGGGTTGAAGACAGGATTACGGAAATAATGGTAAAATTTATATTGCTTTGACTTGAATCTACCTACACCCTCATGTTTCTTAGACCAGTGCTTCTTAACCTTTTTGTATATGCGCCACCCCCCTTTCTAAAAATCCTGCTAAAACAGCCATAAAAAGCAATATAATATGTGCTTTCCAGGTAAGCACATTCCTTCCGTGACTTCCCTCAGATATTTCGCGATTCCCTTGTGTGTGTGTGTGTGGGGGGTCTTCATAGATTAAATGAGAACCACTGACGTAAGGAACCGAATCTGAAATGTATTAATAATCAACAATTGGAGATTTAACTGATTGTATAAGACACACGGTTTAAAATGTAAACATATTAAATAATTTGAAATATAAATATATATACTTATATATAAATATATCGTAAAAAATAAAAAATAAAAATAAATATATCGTAAATAGGCAGTTAGCATGCTAAACGTTCTAACAATAGCGAGCCTGAAAATTAGTTTTCGTAATTATTTTGTTAACTAATCATGATTTCGTAATTACTTTGTGAACTAATTATTTTTTTTATAAGAATCAATAATAAGATATGTAATTGTTAACTGCAATAATAATTACATTTTATTCGTAATTGGTGTATGTGCAACATTAGTTCCGAAGCGCTCTGTTCATATGATTGACAATAAGACAAATTATTTTTGTGTTGCTTTTGCGAGCAGCCAATAACAGACAGATACGGTGGAAATCGGCTCTACACATTAAATCTTTTCCAATACTGGCAAAGCAAAACTTTAATAATATTTATTATTAATGTAAGTAGGGTCTACATCGAAATTCTAAGGCTGGCCTGAGCATATACGGTTTCATATTAGTGTATGTCTAAATTATCAGAAATGTATGTTTTTCTGTGTGTTCGTAATCCAGTATCAAAACATTGCAGGATTTTTACTTCCCTTATATACAATAGTGTATAAGGAAAGTATTGTAACGGGGTCGAAAATTCAAATTCGAGTTTTCGACGGGAGAGCACGTTTCAAGCATCCCTGATCACGAATCGAACATTTTTGAAGTGATGTCTCTGTGTGTGAGTGTGTATGTGTGAAAGTATGTGTGTGAAAGTATGTGTGTGTGAAAGTATGTGTGTGTGTATGTCAGTGAGTCTGTGCAGACGATAACTGACGAACGAATGGACAGATTCGAACGATATTTGGTACAAAAATTACAATCCCTAAACACTGGAAGCCTATTGTTTTTATACGCAATCGAATGTTCAGAACCCCCCTAAATTTTCGAGTGAAATTTTGAAAAAATCGTCAAAAAATCAAAACCTCTAATAAAGTTACCCAAATAGACATTTATTGTGTAATTTTTTATTAAAAAACGATTGACATAAATTTTAGAACGCTAACATGAACCGTTCTCGAGATATTGCACATTTAAAAAAGTTATCAAAAAGTCATATAAAATAAAAAAAAATATTTTCTATTCAGAAACATGTTCACTTTTCACTGTTCACTGTCATCTAATACCATGCGATATATTGGGTGACATCATTCTCGTGGATCTATCTCGTTCCATTCATGAAAAAAGATACTTTGAGTAATACTTTTGTATTTGAACGCCAATAGTTATTTATCTGCTGTAAGAACAACTTATTTCTCCGTCCATAACGCTTGGTGAGATTTTGGCGACGAATTTGGTGGAATAGTGCCAACTTGGCGACTTTTTTAAATGTTGCTAAATTAACGAAAAACTCGCCAAATGGATAAAAATGACCCTAAATCAATGAAAATGACGACTCACTGACGAAAATTCAATATTTAGGAAAGAATATAAATATCTACTATAAAAATAATCTATTTTTTTACTGTAAAAGTAGTTAATTCATTGCATTACATAGGGAAAGTCATGTGCTGCCCACATCAGATTTTTTTTATTAGAAAGGGATAAAATGATTATATTACAAGTGAAACTAAACGTATGGAATAAAAATAAAATTTACATGCTAGCTACTTTAAAATTCTAGGCGAATGACGAAGGTCAAAGTGCCTGGCCATTTGAAAAAAAAAATTGAATTCTTTAATAAATCATTTGTCAAAGTCAAATTTAAAATCAAATCAGAGTTTAAATTTATACCAAACTGTCATCTTGTGTATTTATATTCCTTCTAATTGAAAGAAATGTCAATAATGTTAGTAAAAGGGAAGTTGTAAAAATTAATACAAAAATATTTTTGCAATTTAATGAAAATTTATGATATCTCAAAGTAAAGGAATTTTGAAAACATAGTTAGTTTTTCACTGTATTAGTTAATAAATTCAAGAGTGGTTAGTAGTTAATTAAATTTGTCTGATATCAAAGATGACAAATCTTATTTGAATCTGTTTGCTTTGCAGCTAATGAAAAACTTTTGTCAGAGTGGGAAAATTCTTCTACCGTATAATTCAGTTTATTTTACCTAATCATTTCCGTGAATTTTAAGATACGAAAATAAAATTTTAGTTCCAATATTTTATATTTATATAAAAAAACTGGTAAACGAAAATTAAATTTGAATGTATATTTTAATAAATGTATTTCACTAGTTTCACCGTTGGTGTAAATGTAAAAGTGAAATATTAAAACCTCAGAATTTTATCAATTTTAGCATTCTATATCGTACAGCTGTTGAGGCTTAGTGACTGGCTAAGAGGATGAAGTGCATAGCCCAAATTGCTGCAGATAGAAACGTTAAACTCTACATACACATGGAAGATGACCTTTAAGTAATGAGAAAAATCTGAAATCTTAAAAATGTGTTCTCAAAATAAATCTTGGAATTTTTTATTCTAAATTTATTTCAACTGTAACTAGAGAACGAACGGCTGGGCAAAAAAAAATCGTTTTAGAATCAATTCATTTTTAAAAATATCCTAATTTCTTAATGAACTCTATTTTTGTTCAACAAACCGTTCTTGATATATTTTTATTTATATTTTTAGCGGTCGATTTTTTAATATTTTATAATTTAATTTTATATGCAGTTTTTCATTCCATTTTTAACCATAGTGGCAGAGTTACGCTTCAGATATTGAAATCGTCTGCTGGCTATTCTTTTGATCAAACTATTGAAAATATTTTCATTAATGATTGTGTTTCGCTAAAATAGGACAAAAATGTTGAAAATGAAGCAACATCGGAGATGAAATAGTGTTCTTACAAACTGCAATTTTTCAGTTAACAGAAATATAAAACACATGTCATTTTTAACACTTTACAACAAAGTTGAAAAGTGTTTATGACTTTGTTCATTCTGTCTGTCTGTCTGTCTGTCCGTTAGCACGATAACTGCCGTAAAAATGACTTAATCAAAATGAAATTTTAGTATGTTGTTCAGACGGTCTGTAGGACCTATGGGAATATAAATGAATAATATCACACAATTAGTTTTGGATTGAACCCTGGTTGAAAAAATGAAATACATTGAGCCCTATGGGACCTAATTTTTCAAACATTTTTTAAGCGGATTTAAAATTCACAAATTGTTTCGAAAATTTTAGGTAATATTCAAATTGTTCCATAAAATATATAAAAAAAATTCAGCGAAATATATTCAGTAGTTTTTTAAATAAAAATTAAAATAATAATGACACCTCTTATATGAAACGATCACGTGGCCACGATATGAAACGATCACATGACCCACTTCAAAATGATATATGGCATCCATCTTGTTTCAAAATCGTGATTTTTTAAAGTTCCTTTTAATTCATATTGAGTGTTGTATCCGTCCTAAAACTACTTTATTTTTGCTTAAATTCTGTGCATCTACATACTGAAACAACGCAATAACAATATATTTGAGTTTAAATGCTCATCTAAATTTGATTATTTCTACAACGAAGCCTATTTTTCACCTATGTAAAATGTAAACAGCAAAATATGTAGAATGAGTTGTATTAGAATTCCTGTATTTTTTTAACACAAAATAATTTAGTCCATGGAGTCTGCATGGCTGATATGAATGAAATATTAATTGATTTCATAAAGAGAAGGACGATTTTTTTCGATGAAGTTTCAAGCATAGAGTTTAATTTTTTGTAGCTCCATGGTCTTAAACAAAATGTTTAAATAAAATAAATTATTATAGTATTGTGATGAATGACATGAATGGGAAATTATTTTTGAATGAAATGCTGCTTTTATAGAGAGAGCCAGGCGTGTTATTTTTTCTATGACGTCATTTGAATTTATTTCAGTTGTTTTCGATGAAATTTTCAAATATAATAAATTACCGTAGTATTATGATAATTCTAAACTTATTACCGAGGAATGTATAACATTTTAGAGATGTTTAAACCAGGCAATTTATATTTCAATGCCGTCATTTGAATGAAGTTCATTTTTTTCGATGAAGGTTTAAGAGTTTTCAAATATAATAAATTAATGCAGTATTGTGATAAGTTTCAAAATATTACGGAGGAATGTATTGCATTTTAGACTTGTTTAAATAAAATTGCATTGAAGTTGGAAAGTGTTTCATAATCAATGCTTTAAGCATGATTGATCTTTCTTGTTATTCCTTCATTTAAAACGGATTTTGATATGCAGAACATTAAATGTATGCGTGCCACATTAACTGACCGTTAGCTATTTTACCCGTTCGTACCGTGGGTAAAAATGGCCAGTTTGTAATACTACTTATTGTAGGGAAGGTAAAGCGACAGATAATCTGTGTAAGAAAGGGAAAAATGTGCTACTATCTATGTATAACGAGCAGTATTCTGGAGTTCTACGTAAAGTAAACTCAGATATTGAAAACGAAGCTAGATTTAAGACTCATTTATAACAATAAAGAATTCTATAGCTTTATGTTGCATATGACATCAAATACTGAAAACAAATCCGGATGTTGCATTTACTTTTAATTTATTTACAACAATGGATATTAAACACCTCCTTTTGTGTTGTGGCTATGCAGACAGTGAGTATTGTCTTTTATTATAGTAAAATACCCCACGAATAAACCAGTTTTTTAAATTGCTTACGGGCCTCACTAGTTGAGTTAACATTGTGATCAGTTTCCATTGTGGGAAAAATATCTGAAAAAATATTTTACATTAATATTAAGATATAAACTCTCTAAGAATAGTACAGCAATTACACTTTTCCAATAACAGCCCAGTATATAATTACAACATAGATTAATCCCCATGGTAACTACCGTCATTTTCAGAAAACTCTATTTAAAAATAAATTTCATAATAACATATTATGTTGCAAATTTAAATTACACCTTGATAGCTCGATGAAAAATGATTCAACAAAGAAGTCCACTCTCTGGCTCTTAACCCTGAATTTGTATCACAATTATTCATGAATCATCTATCTCTCTGCCTGGCTGGAGGCCAAGAGAATCTTGAAAATAATCTGCTGAAAAACATTTTCACTTAGGTATGTAAAGGGAGAGAGCTAAAACGGAAATTTCGAATGCTAAGAAAAATTCTAAATGTTAACAAGTTCTTTGGTTTATTGTGTGGATTCTCGTGGAATGTTTCGAGATATGATTCTTTGTTTAAATGCTAAAACAGAGATAAATAATAATAGTAAAATAAAACAAAGAGAAATATAACAGTGGTTTACACATTGTTTGTTTCTCATATGGTAAATGGTGTTTTTCATGTATGTTTTAAAGTACGTCTCGGCAGATAGGAGTGAAGGTGGTTGATCCCGGTTTTATTTTGGCTTTGAACATTTCGACTTGGGCTTCCGGGAGACGCGCGGGCAACTTTGATATTGTTGCAATGGCTGATGGAGGTGGGTACCGGTTGCGTCCTGTGGGGAATGGTGGAACCCTCTGGCTGCTGGTATGGGGACCACTGCCGAGTGGTGCGACATATGTTGCAGTAATGAATCATATTTTCCTTGTACTTTCGGGTGGGGTGAAATTTATCTTGCTTGCATCCAGCACTTGCATCCCCTACTATTCTTAATGTTATATCTGCATTGCATTATCAGAACCAATCGGCATATTTTAATTAATACGATTAACTTATAAGATATATAAAATTTAGATAGTTCAAATTCGCACATTTAAACAAAAGGTTTAGGTTTTCTTAGTTGGATCATACAATATAGAAAACAATTGAAATAGCGATATTTTGTATCATTCATTTAGTCATCCATATATTTAAAGCTAGAAGAATAACCATAATTAATGATCAACATAAAAAAATAATAATAATCATTTAGCTTGAAAATAAAAGTATCGCACATGATGAGTAAAATTGATAAAAAGTCCTAATTAAACTCATGTTTGTAACACCATGAAGGAATCACTCGATTGAGCTGAAACTTATAGCAAATGCAAACTCGGGTGTGCTATGCAACTGATTAGAATTTCAGAGTCACAGCGCATGCGTGGGCTGAGCAGCGCACTCTGAACTGCTGTTTTATCTGTATAAATAGAGAGCTGCAGCGGGACGTTGAGAATAGTCTATGGTTATCTGCCAGCGGTAAATATTTCATCAGAAACCACTATGTCTCTACAACGACAGAGGGCGCCATATGAGCAAGTTACGGGCGAATGAACGGCCTTCATGAAGGTGGGTTTTCTTACCGTGCCATAGCAGCTCGTATGGAGCGCAATGCCACGACAGTGATGCAAGTGTAGAAGCAATGGACTGAAGAGAACCGCACTAGTCGCAAATTAGACAGTAGACGACGAAATGTTACGTTAGCACGGGATGATAGACACCTCATCCGTATGTTAGTGAGGGACCGTACAGTTTCATCTCGACAGTTAGAGAACTTTGGAGGACTGCTACAGGTGTGCCATTATCTGCTCCAATAATTCGTCGGCGTTTGCTGCACCGTGGATTGCGTGCAAGAATTCCTTTGTACAGGATACCCATGACTCAAAACAATCGACTCATGCGGCTACAATGGGCTCATCAACATAAACACTGGCGTACCGATTGGCAACAAGTCGCTTTTTACGATGAATCCAGCTTTAATTTAGGGTTCAGTGATGACCGCATCTACGCTAGACGCTATATCAGTGAACGCCATCTTCCGGAGTGCGTTATCAAATGTCATATTGGACGAACACCAAACGTGATGGTCTGGGCCATTGTGTATCTTGGACGATCTCAGCTGCTAAGAATTGTAAGTAATCTCAATAGCAACTGGTAGATCAGAGAAGTTATGGAGCCCGAAATAGTATCCTTCCTTCAACGCATTCCTAGAGTTGTATTTCAACAGGACAATGCCAGTCCACATGCTGATAGGAATGTTATATACTCATTTTCAGCACAACAGATACAGTTTTTTCCTTGGCCTGTCTACTCACAGGATATGTCGGTGGTTATTGATCATGTCTGAGATTTAGTCGATCGGTATCTCGCTCGTGACGGTCATCCCGTAGCTAATACAGCTGAATTTTGAGTTAGGATAATAGCAATCTGAAATGCTCTTCCTCAGATATAAATTCAAAATTTGTTTGATACGATGCCACGTCGTATAGAAACAGTTATTGCATTGCTTGTATTAATACAAATTCAATTGTTTATTTGTATTACTACAGGTTGTTTATGGTATGAATTTCATTCAATTCTGATGATTCCGTCATGGTATTGCATTTTTTACAAACAGTAGTATTAATTAGCATAGACATATAATACCTGTATCTTAGCCGTTCAACTTTCCATCTCATTGTTCTAACAGTCGGTCATTGCCGGATGCAAATCATATATTTCTATGAGGTGGGTTAAAAAATTATATTCTCAGTGACAAATAAATATCATGCATATTTTTATCAATTTCAGAATAAATTTGAAGCATTAACAGAAGAAACTACTAAAAGTCAGTAACTGCCATACATCTCTGTCAGCGCCTTTAATAAACCACGTGACGTGATTGGCGCTATATTGGTTCTACTTATATCAACTTGAAGTGAAACGCCAAGCTCTCCGAACCTGATTGTACTTTCATTTAAGGAATAGTGCCGTGTGATAATGCCCACTCAGTAATGTTTCTTCCTCGTGAAAAATCAAGCGCCTATATTATGTGTTAAAAAAACATGTGTGTTTTTTTGAACCAGCTAATTTGTACCCATCTACAACATATACCCAAGCAAAAAAGTTAAAAAGGTAGTAAAAGTTATTCCCGCGCTACTTTTTTCCTGTTACAACAATCAATGAATCATAATGAAAAATGTATGAATGTAAAAGACATTTGACTTTCAAAAACAGATGACTTAATACATTGAAAACATCAGAAATTCCTAGAATCTTGTATCTAGAAACCGTAACTGATATAACGCAATCAAAAATATAATATTGCTTATTTATGAAATTTATTTTTTTATCAATTTATTTATTATTTAAATTGGATAGATTGATTAAAAATCGTATGCCTTATAAACGCATTTGAACTAATTCCGGTGCATAGCAACATGGTACCATTTTCTTTACATGAAGTTATATAAATTTAATCATCTGCACTTTGCTGTTTCTATGGCTAAGGTGACCCGATGTCCCCGAATTTCCCCACTTATCCCCAAAAATTATTAAATCGTTTGGGTCCACAAAATGTCCTCAAATTTGATTGAAGGTTTCCAAATGTCCCTAAATTCTGCTTTAGCCTATTTAAAACCTCTGAAAAGTATAATTTATGAAAATCGCTAGATACCTTGAAACTTCAGTAACCTAGAATGTGCATTAACTTTGACAAAGTCAAAAATATTTATTTACTGTTTATCTTCATTTTTTGGTGTATATATATTGCATATCAAGAAATCAATAATATTTATCGGCAATCTATAAAATAAAATACTAATTTTATTCATGAAATTCAACAATTGCTGTACCGAAATCTTGACTTCAACTAAATATTTAGAATGCCATTTTCTAATGCTATCTTGTTGGTTTATTATAGTTATAGTCACAGTGTTGGTTCATATTAGTATATGCATATTATAATACGAATTTATTCTGTAATTTAGATCTTATTATTTCTAGTAAAATCTAAGTAAGGTTCATTTGTAAATTATTATTAAATAATTAACATGTTTACGATGGCGTATGCAAACTTATATCTAAAAGTTGAATGCATGCCTTGATAATTTCTACTTTTTCTAATTTAAAAAATAAATTGAAAAAGCCCTGCTCTTGCCTGTTTTAAGGTATATTGTATTAAGTTTTTATAAAATGTATTATGGTAGGGGAAAATATGTGTTTACTGCTGAAATTAATGGCCTCGAATTTGTTTCCCCCAAATGACTCCTTGATATTGGGACCACTCGCTGATTGTTTCCAAATTCTGTTTAAAAAATCCGGTCATTTTATCTACGGTAGAATATTTTATAATTATATCGGCAACCCTGAGCTTAGTAACCCGAAAATTGGACAGGGTCACACACAGTATTATAGAGAATAACCATACCAAATTTCGAAAATATCTGTCGAAAATTGTGAATTTGTATACGGAACAGACAGCCAAACAAATAAGTAAACATAATTTTAATTTATTTTCCAAAACATTCGCTATTCAGTTTTATTCCCTACGTAAGGATTTCGTTAATAGAGGTTTAGCAATATAATGTATTTTTAAACGATAATAATAAAATATGCGTAAGAATATTACAGTTATACCATGAATATTTCTGTTGGATGGCGTATACATTTCCAGCTTAAAATTAAGAAACTTATATAGTGACGTATGTTTTGAATAATAAACACTTCAATTCAAATGTAATTTTATCTTTTGGTAAGCTCATATGCAAGTCACACTATGCAGGGTGTCCCGAAACGATTGAAACGCGCTTTAATTCTTTACCTGTTGGAGATAAGTGAACAATGTAAATTGCAAAAATGTTGAATGTAAGATAGGAAATAAGACTACGCTCATGAAATAGTCCTCGCATTCATTTTCAAAAAGTTACACTTTTTAAATTTTTATACAACCCCCTTAGACAAATTTGGTCAGTAAGAAATATTTTATTTTTAATGCAACAAAATCATTAAAAGCAAAGTCATAAACACTTTTCAATTATGTTGTAAAGTGTTAAAAACCGCATATCTGCATCTTTAAAATTAAGCGAGTTATATTGAATTGAAAATCTATGGAAGCATTTTTTCATAATTATTTCGACAATTCTGAGCTTACACGAAAATTGGGCGGAGTTACAGCAATATAATAGAGAATAACTGTACCAAATTTAGAAAATATCCCTCAAAAACTGTGGATTTGTATACGACCTACAAAAAAAAGAGCAAAGATACTTTTAATTTACTTTCCAAAACAACAGTTAATCAGTTTTATTCCCTGCCTAGGGATTTCGTTAATAGAAGCATCGCAGTGTAATGTATTTTTAAACGATAATAATAAAATATCCGTACTTTTCACGGTTTAAGAATATTACCGTTGTACTATACCATTAATATTTCTGTGGGATGAAGTACAGTTTTCAACACAAAACTATGAAACTTATATATTGACATATATTTTGAAGAATAAAAACTTCAATTCAAAAATAATTTTATCTTTCGGTCCGCTCATATTTAAACCACACTGTATAAATAATGCTCAAAATCCTCATAACGCTTGTATCAAGTTGGCAGTAGTTTTGTTTTTCCATCTAGCGTGATATTAAATTCGCCAGCAAAGAAATGCATATATAGCAAAAGGTATCAAAAGGTCTTGCGTATTACCTTGGCATAAGGATAAGTTTGAACATTTGAGTCAACTATATATATATTTTATTTACTTACAGGGCCACACATTTTATGAGTTTGTAAAATAATTGGATGACCTGAGTTACTTATTTTAGTTACTGCGCTTTTTATAAGTGCAGCTTTTTTGACAGAAATGCATGTTTAAGCTGATACGTTATGCGAAATAAATTGAAATCATAATTTATGTAAAAGTGTATCTCTAAATATTTCTGGTAGTTAAAAACATATTAAAGTTTTATTTTATTCACAAATTTATGCCTTTTCTGCCATAATCCATGGTTGTCCAACTGCTGCATAATTGTAATGAAATACTATACTGTTAGTATAATATTATGCATAACATTAACAATATTTTTTGCATTATTTGAAATTGTCCAAAGAAATCGTTGTCAGCACAAAAGAAATTATGCAGCAAATTATGTAATGCAATTGACAGTATTTATCGGGAGAGAACTACATCGTTCAAATTGAGATATTAATTTAATAAAAATTTGCTCTGAAAACGAAAAGCGGACTTCAGCAGGGGTTAATGCCCCCTACCTCTTCTTTACTTTGGAATGTATAGCGGACCAGCACGCAACAAATTTTCATCGGTGAAAATCTATGGCAAAACATTTGTCATCTATATTACTGTCGAAAACTTTCCTTCAAACATCTATTTCTCAGAATCAGCTGTAGGTAGAACTTAGATGATGACTTGAATAGATTCAACATAAAATCCTGAGGTGTGTGTGTGTGTGAGGGGGGGGGGGGTCAGAATCTATTCCCACTTCCGATTCTGGAAAGGTTCTTTCTGGATCTTTACGGAAAAATTGTTCAATAGAGTATAAAAATGCTTGACTGTTCCGTCGGAATTTAAGTGTACACACCGCTAGCATCATATGGAGGCTTCTTCATAGATATTTTGTAAACTTTGAGTTTGCGCAGTTATTTTTTTATTTTAATAGTTTGGCTGACAAAATACTTTTTTAAGAAAACTATAAAAAAAATATCTGAAATATTCGATGCACACAGTGTGTAGATGGTGTAGATAGTTTGATAGCGTAGATGGTATAAATGTCTGAAAGCAATTCATACAGCCTGAGTTTGATTCCCGTTCTCAATTCTAATTGTTTTGAGCTTACATTTCATCTAGTAGTGTAATAATGTAAGTTTGCATTCCATCTAATAGTGTAATAATGTAAGCTTGCATTCCATCTAATAGTGTAATAATGTATGTTTGTATTCCATCTAATAGTGTAATAATAATAGTCTGTACCAATGATGGAGACGAAATCTTAATTTCTTTATTTTAGTACCCATTCTCTATCAACTGAGCAAGCATCGCATGGAAGAAAACCACATTTGCCAATATATTTAGATCAAGGCTTTTGTCCCCAATAATTTTTGTATTTCTATCACATACTTTTCGGCATATTTTACCCAAACTATCTTTATTTCCTAATGTAAGGGTTTTGAAAAGTTAAATTATTAGTTACCATTTCACCATTATACACTGTGTTATTCCACATAACCCCTCTAATTATTCTGCACTTAACATAGAATCATCTGCAAAAATTCTGAAAATTTGCCCGAACATAAAAGACTAGCATTTTTCCACAATAAGAAGAGTTTAGTTCTTTTAAAATTATTTATTTAAAATATCAATGTTTCTCATTATCAAAACATGTAATAACGAAAAAATTGTATACATTTTTATCAACTGTAAATCATAATTAAACTGTAAATCATAATTAAAAAATTCGACGGTGGATCCAATCCGACGGTGTTGCGAAGGAGCCAAACGTGTTTTGCGTGGATAGCGTAAAATATTCTTGTAAAATAATACTCTTGTAACATAGACGTTGTAAAATAAAATTATTGTAACATAGAAGTTGTAAAATATAAAACTTGTAATAAGTAAAGTTTGTGAAATGAAAGTTTCAATCGTATATCCTTCAAATTTCCTTATAAACAAACTACTATTCGCGTTCTGTTCATGGCTGCTAACTACATTATCGAAATTTGAACCACCTTTTCAAAATAAGTCGAAATCAATAAGCAAAATACACTTTGTGTAAAGGATAAGGAAAACTTCAGCAACGTATATAAGCACAAATAACACAATTATGCAACATGTAACTGTTTCGAGAATATGCTGGATACCCTGCTTCAGTACAAAAGAACCAACAAACCCGAAGTTCAAAAGAGGAATGGGACGCGAATAGAAGACACAGATGGGGTTATACACCCAACATCTGGATTAAGAGCTCACTTGAAAGAGCCAACCAAGAAACAGAATGAAGAACAGTGCAGCTAATCTGAAATGGGGAGTAACACGCAAGATTGACGTGCGTCAAAACACAACAGGAATATCCCGATAAGACGAGTTTAAGTCCGAATAAGGATAAATAAGATCCAACAAAACGGAAAATAGGTTGAAACGACACATAAGAGCCCTAAAGGAGGAAATAGAACGAAGAAAGTGAAAAAAATTATAGAGCACTCCGCCAGACTGCGGACAAAAATGGAGTACTGGAGAAGTCATTAACTAACTTACTAGAATTTTTCTGGATATGGAAGCTTTCAAAGCAAAATTATAACTACTACATTTCAAAAATTAAGAATAATATATATATATATATATATAGAAATAATATATATATATATAATATATGTATGATAATATATATATATAATATATGTATAATAATATATATATATATATATATATATAGCAATTACTTTTTTTCGAGATATTAAGGAGCTCTGCCCCTTGCTCGCTCTACTCAGACAACCCACTTCGGGAGGCTTAGCCTCCTACTCTCTGCACTCGCTTCATATCTATCTTTCTTAAAAATTCTGCTATCGAAAATCTTTTTTCTATCCCTGCTTATTTTCCGTAGGAGGGAAAAGCAGGGATTTTTCTTAGCCCAGGGAATCCAAAAACTGGATTCCTTAATCATGAGCTCGCTTCGCGAGCTATTTCATACCAAACTAAAGTTTAAATCGATAAACAGTTTATTTAATCGTGTTACCCTATTATTTCTCTATAAATGTATCGAATTTCATATTTTTGTATGCTATAGTTAGTTCTTACGGCACGAGACAGAGAAATCGCTAGACCTGTCGATACGAAAAAAAAAGTTCACTTCAGAAGTGCATAAAAAGTAAAATATCTCAGAAACTACATCGAAATTAAAAAAAGGGCTCCGTCCAGCAAAACTTCACTCATGTAGGTACCTGCCTGCAAAACTTCGTCGTCTTGCTATTATTAGTCTATCCAGAACGCAAACTTGCAGCTCAAATATATTGTTTTTGATTTTGACGTAAAATATTTATTAAACTGTAATATGTCTTAAAAAAAGGTTTATTTCAGCATATTTCCCAGAGCTTTTTCTACAAGTGTACCAAATTTCATATTTTTGTATGCAATAGTTTTTGCGGTGCGAAAGAAAGACCCCGAGAAACGAGAAATTTGTCAAACAGCGGCGGCGGCAGAGTCAGCTACTTTTTTTAATATAGCATATATATAATAAGCATTAAAAAAACTTTAAAAACAAAAATAATTAATCGTCATCAAATTTACAGTAAAATTTCTTAAACACTATGAGAGTTGTGTAAAAACAAATTATGGATCTAGAAACTGGATATCTCACTGAATAGTTTTGCTGCTTAGTATTTATATCTTCAAAGTGCTGTCTAACTACAGACAGTTAGCAAGTAATTTGTAGCTCTTTGGAAGTCTGTAAACGAAACAAATCAATCTAAGAAAATCGAATAAACTTATTGAAATTTATTGGAGTTTTATTTTACAAAAAGTTATTCAAGCAAAATCATTTCGGCTCCATCGGGTTGAAGTCATAGTCGAATTTTTGTAATAGTTTCACATTTTGTCGCCCAAGAATGTGTTAATATTCATTTATTTCACAGGATATTAATTAAATGACATTGCATTTAGTGATGATTTTCCCCTAAGTATGAATAAGTCATTCTGTTTGAATAAGTCATTCATAAGTATGAATAAATATGAATAAGTCATTCATAAGTATGAATAAGTCATTCATAAGTATGAATAAATATGAATAAGTCATTCATAAGTATGAATAAATACGAATAATTCAGTCATAAGTATGAATAAATACGAATAATTCAGTCATAAGTATGAATAAATATGAATAAGTCAGCCATAAGTATGGATAAGCATGAGTAAGATACAGATAAGTATGAATAAATATGAATAAATCATTCTTAAGTATGAATAAGTCATTCAAAGGTATGAAAAAATGTGAACAAGTCCTTCTGTTTGTTTTCATAAGTTGACAAAAGCGCCTATTAAATACCAAAAACATTGTGATATGGATCTTGGTCACCATTATTTTTCTGTTAAAAAGATAACGTTATTGCATAATGCAGGTAAAGTCCTGTACTGAACACATCCGACTATTCATTCATTAAAATCGTTCTAAAATGTGTAAATATCCTCTGAATTATCTGAAATTCTCAAATTTTTCTTTCGAAAGTATATTTCATACTTTATAAAAATAACTCAAGAGTGTAGAGGACATATGATGTATCCAACATGTCAAATTATACTTCCTTGCTGCATAAAAATCAGGGGCTTGGAACCACATGAAATTCATTGTTTTCAAAGTGATGGAAATATATCCTTTCACGGAATTTTCTGTAGAATTGTGACATACATATTTTTGAGGAACAAAAAGCTCGCGTCCGTGTCTCGATTATGATATTACACGGGTATGGATGTATTTGAAATGCTGTAAATCGAATGATGTATTGATATATGTATCTTGTGAATGTACGGCGTGTGTGGATATATTAGGATATGTGTATATATATATTGTTAAAATAGTGCATGACAAATGATTTGTGGATACATGTTGGTATGTTATGGAATTTTTTTTATTTTATTTAAATATCTTAGAAATTGTATTGTTTATTTCAACCGCTAAAACTTGAACATTAATATTGCAAAAGACTACTGGATTATAACGGATGAATGAAAAATGGCGAAGATAATTTTTTACACACTATTATCTGTGCGTGTGTCTCTCTCTATTAATATATCTTTACCTATATATTTTTATTTTTTTTGTTCACAAATACACTTTTCATTACCTTTATACTAAAATGTATTGCTTTACTCTCTTTCTCTTTATATATATATATAAAAGTAAAATGTAATAACATAATTAAAGTATTAATACAGTAAGTGAAAGTAGTGGAAAATATCAAATGAACATAATTAGATTAAAATGCGCCAGTGCTGCCTCTTTCACTCAATTATGAAATAAGCTCACATATTGAAAAAAGAAAAAACGACGGACGAGGAAAGTTAACAAGCGAAGTGCCAAAAAATAGCCGAAGGGATATATATATACCGGGTGTCCCATAAATTCGTAAATACTATAAAAATGCATAAAAATTGAAGGAATTGGTATATTTGAATGTAGTTTGCAACAAATATATTCTCACGAAAGGGGATGTGTTTTGGCAGGGGAAAGTATTTTAGTTCGAATATTCGTCAATAGGGGGCGCTGCAACCATTCCAATCACAGTAAATATATGCAAATCAGAGTCCTATAAAATATAAGGTGTACTACAAACAGCTCATATCTCACTTTACCTGTTACTGGAGCAGGCTTACGTTTCTCATTGTGATGTTGACGTTGATGAATAAAGCACTATTAGTGGAGTAGTTTTACCTCAGCCGCCAATCACTGGCTGAAGCTTTACGTTTGTTTCGAACACAGAAGTGAATGTAGAAAGGGTTCACGTCCAATCACTTCTGGCGGATTGTTTTTCTTGGTTAGAATTTTCGAAGAAACTGGAAGTTTGTGTGATCGCTCTTGAAACGGTGCACCACGTTTTTCAGAGGCTCGTCCCATCGCTGTGATTTCGCAAATGGTCACACTACGGGACCATTCCACGAGTGGGGGATAAGTAGCGCACAAGAAGTGGTACGAATAACCGGCATACCGAAGACATCGTTATTTCGTATCGTTCATGGTGTGTTAACCTGGTATCCCTACAAGTTGCAATCATTTTACTAGCTCTTAGCTGATGACACAGCTAAGTGAGAGAAATACGCACATTGGACTTTGTCGAAAGTCGCAGAAGATCCACAGTGGATGACAAGCATCTTGTAGACAGATGAGACCCATTTTTCATTGCATGGGACAGTCAATAACCATAAAGGTAGAATCTGGGTAAAGGAGAACCTACATGTTTACACCGAGGAGTCCCTAAATTCACCGCTTGTTACCCGTTTGGAGTGGCTTGCTTCACTGCGTCCATCATGATGGATCCTTTATTTTTTTCGAACAGCCATGTGCAAAAGCAGGCTAGAATACGAGCTCAGTTAATGCAAAACGCTACTTACGAATACTACAGGAGAAAGTGATACTGTGCTGATTGGAACGTAATGCCATTCACCCAGTGACATTCATGAAGACAGGGCACCTCCTTGTATCGCATCGCCGGTGCAACAGTTCCTGATCAGAAAGTTTGGTGATAACTGATCGTAACTGTAAGAATGAATGACCCTCTTGCTCACTGAACTTGACATCAGTTGATTTTAGTCTCCAGGATTACGTTAAGTTTCGAGTGTATCACAGTAACCTACCTTCTTTAAATGAATTAAAGGACGCCATTCGCTACGAAATCTGCTGCATCCATCCGGATATGCTACATGCTAACGGTGTTCTCAATCGCTTGTAAAATGCAATTTCTTGTATTGGCGGATACATAAAACAATTACTACTGTGATATGCTTACAAACATTTGCCTGAATTGCGAACAAACATAGTTTTTTTTACGGAATTCTGTTATTTGAATGCCTGCAGCTCACCTTATAGACGAAAATTTGAACTAAAATGTTTTTCTCTACAAAAAAAATAAATTCCCCTTTCCTGAAAATATGTTTGTTGTAAACCGCATTCAAATATACCAATTCCTACAATTTTTATGAATTTTTAAAGTATTTACAAATTTATGGGATACCCGGTATATATATATATATATATATATCATACTAGAAAAATAGACAAGTAAATGGAAGCAATATACCAAGGAATAGCCGGGGGTTTGTGATCCCCACTCCCCGGTTAAGTAAGCTTTTCATCTAGATAACACTTCCGGTAGCTGATATATTGCATAAGAAATGAATACCGAAGTATCAAAATTTAAAAAAGATGTAAAAAGAGGTACCAGAACATGAAGACGTGGAATAACCCACAAGATATGTAATACGAAATCTTGGTATTTCATAACTTTCACACTTATATTACATAGTTATTTATAATGTAGAATTAAGACACTATAATGCAGATTTTGTATTACATGTCTTGAGGGTTATTCCACGTTTTCATGTTCTGGTACCTCTTTTCACATCTTTTTAAATGTTGATATTTCGGTATTCATTTCTTGTCTATCGGCTACCGGGAGTGTTATCTAGACGAAAAGCTTGCTTAACCGGGGAGTGGGGGTCACAACCTCCCCCCGTCCATTCTTTGGTATATTGCTTCCATTTACTTGTCTACTTTTCTGGTATGATATTTAAATCCACGTTGTAGTGCAGCATCGCGCCTTATTCGTGTGTTTTCTGGTATTTTATAACTTTCACACTTATATTACATATTTATTTATAAATATATATATATATATATATATATATATATATATATATATATATATATATATATATATATTATAAACTGCTTCGAATTTTTACTGCGGCATTGCAAACAAACGAAAAACGTAAAATTTTACATGTAGATTAATATGTATCCGCAAATGTGTAATACAGGCTTGAACTTTTATTTAAGCCTTAATTAGATGTTAATTAATATAAAATGCAGCACTGCTAACATGGACAAAAGTTTAATGGGTCGAGCCCGATTTCCAGCTTCTCTGGGATTCGTCGCTGGCAGAAACGTCACAAAGATAACCGAAGACTGAACAATCAAAAGTTTTTTTAATTACTTAGGAGAATTAAGCAACTATGATTGTCATGAATATTTACGATCATAGTGTAATTATTAATACAGTTAACATTTATATGCTTTATTGTTGATTACATTGGAGCGATTCACACTTATGATTGCTGTGAATACTTACGATTCTAATGTAATTATTAATGCAGCTAACAATTGTATGATGCTAAATGAATAACCAAATGTCAGCATCATGGAGCTCTGCATTTTAAAGCAGTTGCTGGAAGGTCACAACATTCCTGTATCTTCCCGGCCGTCCAAACAGTTATCTTACACCTTTCTGGTAGGTCGGACGGTCTGGGTCTCAACAATAACAACATTCCTGTTGTTCCCAAAGTTGTGTGCAAATTATTATAAGAACAGAAGAGCTCTCCAGGGTTGGCGAGAGATCGCTTTGAAGAGCTATAGTCCCTAGTTCCCCAAAAGTGTAACTAGCAGCTTGAAAAATCTCGATAGACTCTGCATTCGACTTGCTCTTATGTTAATTTTCCATATTTTTACATCCATTTGTATTATGACCAGTGCCAGAAAGGAAAATTATATATCTATTTACAAGATTCCGTTTGAAAGTTGTACTAAAAAGTTCTCATTCCTTTAAAAAATTTAAGTTGGGAACAAATAAACTAGTAGAATAGGACGGATTCTACTTGTGTTACTGCATACTATTTAAACCATTTACGTGCTTAACGAATGTTCTATGCATTGTGCTATGCATTGTTCTATGCATTGATCAGTTCTATGCATTGTCTGTGCTATGATAGTTACTTAACCCGCGTTTCCAAAAGCTTTATATCATACTCTCAATGCAGCGATCTGTATCAAGGTTTTGCGTTTAACACTACTACTAAGCAATGAAAATGCGATTGATAGAATTTAGAAAACTTGATATACTATACACTATAATATGAATACTATATGCTATTCACTATAATGTGAATACTATATACTATACACTATAAGGTCAAAACCTCGGTCTATGGATGTGGATTATTGAATTAAGTGCATGATTATATGCTTTCGGAACGTTCTGCATAGATCGGTTCTATAATGATAAATTTGGTTATTGCAGCCTCTTACAATCTGAGATAACCACCTCAACATTTGAGGAAAGCTTGTGATGATCCGTCACTACCCCCAAACGCAATGGCTGAACCAATGACTGAATTTGTAGGACCAATGGCTGAATTCGCCACCTGAATAAATGTCTCAAATGATATCACCATTTTCTCAGATGGAGTTTTAACTCCCTGATGAGTGGATTTTCACCACACGTCCGGTCAGAACGCAAATATTATTATATTTCCCCATTAAAGTGATCTCCGACATGTCCGTCATCAGCTCCGTGAATTGAGGACCTTTCTCCTCGGATCTAAAATATCAAGTGCTCTAAAAACTTCTCTCAAAAACTCGCTCTCTCTCGGCGTCCGAAAAAGTGACCTCCTACAAGGACAACGCCCCTAGTTATCATTGGCTTGAAACTGAAGCCCCTGTATATTTTCATTGGACGATATCTCGTTACATCTCACTTATTGGGTGCTGTCATCTCGGAGGCTTGGTTAATACCCGAGATCAGCTGGACCAAAATTCCCACGCATCCGGGTGCACGTGCGACCAGTGGCGGTCAAGAGGTCACCCTTTTTCCAGGGCGCCCCACTGTGACCCCTCTGTAACTGAGACTTCTCTGTCCACCAAGTCGAAGAAGCGTTGTTTACACAATTTTGCAGGTGTTCTTCTGAGGAATCATATACTCATTGTGAAAGTAACACAGGGACCATCTTTAGCGGTTGTAATCTCTCCACAACTTACGTTACATATTTGCCATGTAACACTCCCTACCATTACCTCCATGGTTTCATCTGATTAAATCCAAGCAAGTTAGTTTGTTTTGCTGGAACTAGACACGGGTTTAACATTATCTGAAACAAAACCCATACTTAAATTGGTTTAATGTATAATATTGCATTGCAATTGCTTTTCACACCTTCTTTACGCTTTATAACTTTTGAAATACATAACGAACATGACAATCATTATCAGTATTAGCCATTGTAGTTAGATGGTTAAATGACGTCTAAAAGTAACTACAAAATCCTCTTTGTTGAATTTGTACTTTACAGCTCATATAAGTTTAAAAGTTCTAAATAGTTCAAATCACGTTTTACAACTTTAATGATTTCATATTATTCATCTATGGATATGAACCATTTGAAAATTATTTTTGTACTCTTTCAATTATTTCTTAAATTAAAAAAAAAATGAATAAAATTAAATTTTGAAAAATAATTACTTATTTCTAGTGTAATTAAAATATTATGCATTTATGCGATGGTTAAAGTTTGATGTTTGATTTTTTTTCTTTTTTTTTGTAAATAACATCTTTTGCAGAAAAAGAAAAATTTTAATTAAAAAAGTTTGGAATGAAATTTAATTATAATACTTGACACTTTACTGCTTTACATCATTCTAAAAATATTTTAACCAATACTCAATGTTTAACTTCAGTTTTTAAATATAAACACATCCAGAGAAATATTTAAAGCGTCAGAATGCAAAATTATATTTTTAATATTATTCACCAGAAATATATTTCTGAAAACAAATGAATGGAAAAAAAATATATACCTTATATTAGGATTCCTATAAAATAGTTATAAAAGTCTCTCTGCAAAATCAAATGTTTGTTTGGAAGATGGAATAGAAGATATAGGAATTTGAGAAGTGCCTTTCTTTCAGGATCTGTAACTTTTATCAGGGAATGATTCTGATATATTTTGCATTAGAGAGTATTTCGAAATGGCCGAAAGAGAAAATAAGATATATATATATATATATATGTATGACTTTAAAGATAAGGAAATAAAAATAGACGTTCGTGAGAAGAGTATGGACACATTTTAAATTTATTATTTTATTTTCTGTGATGGAATGTAAACAACCTGTACTTTATAAAGTACGCAACGCCAATCAGAGGAGGCGCTGCAGTGCAACCATCATCACGCAGTATCAATATTTTGAACTTAGCATGGAAGAACAAATAGAAAACACAGCATTATAGCGTTAAGCCAAACGCGAACCCCCAGAAAAAGTAATATTAATTCATGAATGTCATTTTGATGCATTAACTCAGCCCTCAGCACAAAATGGTAACTCATCTTAGTTTAAAAATGAAATATACTTCTTTGGTTTTTTCCCTTCATTTTATTTTTGCTGTATCGTAACACTATGCTTCTTGGGTAATACGTGTGACTTTCTAGCAAAAAAAACCTGATGTGGGTAGCACATCACTTTCCCTGCAGACTCAAATTCATATTTTCTTTATTTCTTTAATAATTCGTCAGATTGAGTTTTATTGCACAGAATAACACTAAATTTGTATTTTTAATTCAATTTTTGATTTTATTTGGTAATTGGACATTTTCCCGAAATCGGAGTAACAAAGATGCAAGAAATCTCAAATATCTTGAGAACGGTTAGTCCTAAAGTATAATGGAGTGTGTTATATTATTTTCCTCGTCAAAAATTGCGTATAAAACAAAAATTCATTTGATATATTTGAGCATATAGAGTCTTTGTTTTATGTCGATTTTTGCGATTTTTGCGGGCTATTTCGTAAAAAAAGCCAGGTTGCTCTTTTCCGAATTGTACCAAAATCTAATCAGCACCAGAGTATCCCACAAGTAACTTATCTACCAATTTTTGTGAAATTGGGTCAATTAGTATTTTAGATAGTGTTGATACATAAAATTTTTGCGGGCCATTTCCTAAAAAAAGGCAGTTTGTTCTTTTCCGAATCGTACCAAAATCTGATCAACACCAGGGTCAACCACAAGTGACTTATCTACCAAATTTTATGAAATTTAGTCGATTAGTTGAGTTAGAGTTGAAATATTCAACTTTTGCAGGCCATTTCTTAAAAAAAGGCAGGTTGTTCTTTTCCGAATCGTGCGAAAATCTAATCAGCACCAGGGGCGACCACAAGTGACTTATCCACCAAATTTTATGATATGTAGTCGATTAGTTGAGTTACAGTGGAAATATATAATTTTTGCGGGCTATTTCGTAAAAAAAGGCAGGTAGTTCTTTTCCGAATCGTACCAAAATCTAATCAGCACCAGGGTCGACCATAAGTGACTTATGTACCATATTTTGTAAAATTTGATCAATTAGTTTTTCAGTTACAGTGGTTACAGGCAATTTTTGATTGCCATTTCGCAAAAAAAGGCGGGTTGGTTTATTCTGAATAGTACCCAAAACTAATCAGCACCAGGGTCATATACAAGTGACTTACCTACCAAATTTTATGAAATTCGGTCCATTAGTTTTTGAGTTAGAGAGTGGATACATATATTGCACAGACAGACAGACACACACAAAGACGTCGTCACGCTAAAAATAGTTTTTTCGTATTCTAGAGCTATCGAAACGTGTAGATCCGTCGAAAACTCGAGTTGCGATTTTTGATATGATTCCAATACTTTCCCTATACATTACCATGTATTGCAGGGAAAGTAAAAACCTTTCTTGCTTTAACTGCTGCCGTGTTTTTTAACCTGAAGCAAGGGAATGGTTTAATTTTCCTAAAATCTTAATTTGAACATTTTTTAATATAAAAATATGTAGGCCATAAATTGTCTTCACAATTTTTGCAAATATGAAACAGAAAAATTTTAATAAAAAATAATGTAAAAAAACATGATTTTACCCCACAAATATTGTTTTCAAAAATCATAATAAAAAAACAAACACATATTTCAGTAATTGCTGAAGACAAATTAAAGAAAAGTATATATGTAACAATTGTTCCAAATTTTATTCATATCCGTGGAGAAGAATTTAACTTATATCAATTTAAATTTATAAAAATGTCGAAAATCACGTCTTTGAAAAAAAAAAGGCATTAAAGTTTAACATGGCTGGTGACAACGTCCAATTTTTAACATTGCAATATAATCGGTTCTATTTAACGTAGCAAGATGAATTTGGTGTCACTAGAATCAGAAAATTATGAATATTGTTTTTAAATAATAATAATAACAATAATAATAAAAATTGAGAGTTTTCGGGATTTTGTGGGTACCATACCCCTTAAACTTCAAACACACATAGACTACACATCGCTTCCGATCAATACTAATTATCTATACAATCCCCAGAAGATACATTATCATATGAAATACCTCAGAAAACGCACTACAATCCCGCAGACCCTCCTTAAGAGAGGGCACATCTTCTATGACACCCCTACAATGCGTACCTACCCCAAGGAACTAACAAACTAGTTATTTTTTAATCGTGAATATAAAATGCACAATTTCCACAAAGGGACATATATTATAAAGATAATTTAATTTTACATTCAGAGCTATTGATTCATCGCCTATATGACTTCATTTAAAAGAAAAAGTGAGAATGTTGGCTGTATTGCGCAAAATTCATCGCCAAATTTATCGGCATGATTGCTAAGATGTCAGCAAGCATGGTAGACACAGATAAAGGCTTTTCTTAAATACTATTAATCAATAATTTAAAAAAAATATTTGTTCCGAGAGACATCCATTTCAGTTTCGTTTTTCATTTTGCATCCTACTTTTCCACTTTCTGTCTTTCCCTGAAACTTAAGTGCAAATAATACCAAAGAAATGCATTCGAAGCACAAGGAACTGGTTGTAAGGAAGAAAGTTAGATGATATCAAAATTATTTTAGAAGCTGAGTCACTCCGAAATATCAAATGTCTATATAGATGATTGGATTGTCGAAAAACCAGAAATTTGGGAAGCGCTCTCCTTTTCAGCATTTATCAGTGAGCCATTCTTATAAATTGTTACATTTGAGAACATTCCAAAATGCCAAAGACATAGAGATAGAAGACAGATGGAACTGTGAATATATAGAAAGAGAAAAGTTTATGTGTAAGGAGAAACAAAGGGAATATAAGAGTAAAAATATTAAGGTGCAAACAATACCAAAAAGATGTATTTGAAGAATACACCAAAGAATTGGTTGGAAAAAAGTTAGATGGTATCAGAATTCTTTTAGAAGCGGAGTCACTTCGAAATATCAAATGTCTATATAGAAGATGAAATTGTTGAAATAATAGGAATTTGGGAAGAGCTCTTCTTTCCAACCTTTATCTGTGAGCCAGCCATTCAGATAAATTTTACATTTGAGAATATTCCGAAATGCCAAAGATATAGACACAGAAGACAGATGGAACTGTGAATATATAGAAAGAGAAACGTTTATGTGTAAGGAGAAAGAAAGGGAATATAAGAGTAAAAATATTAAGGTGCAAACAATACTAAAATGATGCATTTGAAGAATACATCAAGGAATTGGTTGGAAAAAAGTTAGATGGTATTAGAATCCTTTTAGAAGCGGAGTCACTCTGAAATATCAAATATCTATATAGAAAATGAAATTGTTGAAATAACAGGAATTTGGGAAGAGCTCTTCTTTTCAACCTTTATCAGTGAGTTAGATAAATAAAACTCAAGTGCACAACACAAATTAAAATATGAAGGTCATTTATTGAACTTTCTAAAAGACGTACAAAATAGTTACAAAAAACAGAGCGCTTTCAAGCGTACAAACGTCCTTCATCAGTGGCAATATAAGATGTAAAACATTCAATCGTTCATATATAGCGACCAGAAACACCGCAAAATTTGCATAAATAAAATGGTAATGTAAAAGGCCATTAATTAATAATAAATCTCTAAAATCCAAATAAACAAACATGCACCGATTATTTAAAGCAGGCCAATTACAAGCAAAATACAAATATGACAAAACTACAAGCCCGAAAATTCAAAAAATTTTAAAAGGAAGTCAAAGGTAATTGTGAAGAGGCTTGAATTGCATAGAATCGAGAATGAGTCGCCAGGCAAAACTTAAAGTTTGAACGGGATCAAAATCACAAATTCAGGCACGGTAAATATAAACGAAAAGGGATTCGTAAAGAAGAATATTACGAGGGTTATTGCGACGGATTAAAAAAAAGTTAGAAAATTATCATTTGCGAGATACTGAGCAAGAGCAGTAGAAAGTTTACCGTTCTTGACATTCCGGGTGTATTCTGCTAAACGGATGCCAATAGTACGTTTAGTACTACCAATGTAAAAATTATAATTACCATCACAGGACAAAAGGGGGACAACATACACCCATCGTGACTTTTAAAATCATGAATATCCCCAAGTTTATCGGAGCGAATACGATTAAAGAGAGTAGTAATATTAGAATGAGCAGGTTTAAAACCAAATTTGTGAAAAAACTGGAGAAAAGGACGAAAAATCTTAAGAAGGTAAGGAAAACTAGATTTATAAGACAAAGGATTTTTAATAGCAACCAGATTAGTATCAAAACGGATAAATTGAAGGCGAATATGGGCAAAAATCCTATAAATAAACTCAAAGGTAAAAGCAGCCTCATGGCTAATATTTATAAGATTTTCGCCTATATCCGCTTTAACTTTACCCGTTTTGATACTAATCTGGTTGCTATTAAAAATCCTTTGGCCTATAAATCTAGTTTTCCTTACCATCCTAAGATTTTTCGTCCTTTTATCCAGTTTTGTCACGAATTTGGTTTTAAACCTGCTCATTCTAATATTACTACTTTCCTTAATCGTATTCGTTCTAATAAACTTGGGGATATTCATGATTTTAAAAGTCAATCTAAGGTGTATGTTGTCCCCCTTTTGTCTCGTGATGGTAATTATAATTTTTACATTAGCAGTACTAAATGTACTATTGGCATCCGTTTAGCATAACACGCCCGGGATGTCAAGAACAGTAAACTTTCCACTGCTCTTCTCAAAATGTCGCAAATAATATTTTTCTAACTTTTCTTTTAATCCGTTGCAATAACGCTCGTAATATTCTTCTTTACGAATCTCTTTTCGTTTATATTTACGTGCCTCGATTTGTAATTTTGATCCCTTTCAAACTTTAAATTTTGCCTGGTGATTCATTCTCGACTCTATGCAATTCAAGCCTCTTCACAGTTACATTTGACTTCCTTTTAAAATTTTTTGAATATTCGGTCTTATAGTTTTGTCATATTTGTATTTTGTTTGCAATTGGCCTGCTTTAAATAATCGGTGCATGTTTATTTATTTGAAATTTAGAGATTTATTATTAATTAATAGTTTTGTACATTACAATTTTATTTATGGAAATTTTACAGTGTTTCTAGTTGCTATATATGAACGATTGAATATTTTACATCTTATGTTGCCACTGATTAAGGGCGTTTATACGCTTGAAAACGCTCTGGCTTCTGTAGCTATTTTGTATGCCTTCTAGGAATTTCAATAAATGACCTTCATATTTTAATTTGTGTTGTGTTCTTGAGTTTTATTTAAGTTTAAATAGACGTGTTACCAAATGGATCATTCATATAAATTTTGCATTCGAGAATATTCCGAAATGCCAAAGATATAGAGACTGAAGACAGATGGAACTGTGAATATATAGAAAGAGAAAAGTTTATATCTAAGAAGAAACAAGGGGAATATAAGAGTAAAGAAAGTTAAGGGCAAACAATTCCGAAAAGATGCATTTGAAGAAACATCAAGGAACTGGTTGAAAAATGTTAGATGATATCAGAATTCTTTTAGAAGCGGAGTCACTCTGAAATATCAAATGTTTATATAGAAGACGGAATTGTTGAAATAACAGGAATTTTGGGAGTGCTCTTCTTTTCAACCTTTATCAGTGAGTCATTCTGATAAATTTTACATTCGGAAATATTCTAAAATGCCAAAGATATAGACACAGAAGACAGATGAAAATGTGAATATATAGAAAGAGAAAAGTTTATATGTAAGAAAAAACAAAGGGAGTATAAGAGTAGAAAAATTTAAGTGCAAACCATTCCGAAAATATGCATTTGAAGAATATATCAAGAAACAGGTTGTTTGGAAAAAAAGTTAGATGATATCAGAATTTATTTAGAAGCAGAGTCACTGCGAAATAACAAATGTCTATACAGAAGATGGAATTGTTGAAATAGCAGACATTTTGAGAGCACTCTTCTTTCCAACCTTTATCAGTGAGCCATTCTAATAAATTTTGTAGTTGAGAATATTCCAAAATGCGAAAGATATAGAAACAGAAGTCCGACGGAATTGGAAATATATAAAGTTTTTATATAAGGAGAAACATAAGTAATATAACAGTAAAAATATTTAAGTGCAAACGTTACTTTTGTTTATACAATGCTGGTATGAACAAATTGTCTTCCGTAAAAAGCACAAAAGATTGCACTATGTATGTAGTCGAAACCACAAAATTAGGGCATTCAAAACCAGGATCTCCAATAGCAAGTTTTCATTCTTCCAGTGTAGTTGTTGTTTTAGAGTGTTGGACAGTTGGATCCGTTCTGATAAATAAGGAAAAAGTAAATTAATTCCGTTTAAAGCAGCATGAAATACAAAATTAATAGTATCGACCGTTTTCGAAGGCAAAAATAGTCTTCTTTGTTACGAGACACAAGAAGCGCAACCTTTACTCGTCAGAGAAGGAAAGGCGACTGATTCAAGACCAGAAGAAGGGAAAGAGTGTTTTCAGAGAATAAAAAGTAGGTGAAAACACCGGGAGGAAAGAACAAGACGCGGTACATAGTGAATGAATTGCAAAATACTAAAGGGGAGCGTGGACGTCCAACAAAGAATTCAAATCCCTTATTAAAGTTATTCACAAAATCCCAATTAAATTAAAAAACAGAGAAAGGATGGAAATTACTGAAATACAAAGGAAACAAATAAATCGGAAAATTAAATCAGAGATTTCAGAGGATAATTATTATTAATAAGGGATTTTGACTGAGACACAATAGGGAAATTTCAAAAAGTTCAATTTAAAAATAGAATTAGGAGTAAAAATGATCTTAGCTCCTTTTACATGATGAAGAAGGCTGCTTATGCCTTTGAAACTGGTCGATTTTATTAATTGTGTACCTGACAAAGTAGTTTGTTTTTACCTTTGAAACCGGTCGATTTTATAAATTTTGTACCTGGAGAAGCAAACTATTTTGCCTCCGATACTATTAATTCTGTTTTTAAAGCTACATTTAACGAAGTTATTTTAACTTTATTCTTTAGCAGTAACGAAAGCTATACGTAAAGAAACAAGATTACCCACAGAAATTGATGGTATAGTTCGTCTTAATTGTCACACAGCTAACAAGGTGTCAAATGTGTCGATAGCAAGTGCGTGTTAAACACATTTGTTATTGAATCAGTTTATATAAGCAGAAATTTAGCCATTTATAATAGCAACAGCAACAATTTGTATGCTTCACCTGTGGAGTTGGCAGCAAAAACAACTGGAAAAGCTGTTTGAGGCTAAAGTGAAGATTAACGACTAATTGAGTTGACGAAGGCAAATACAATCTCCACGAAAATCGTTTGCAAAATATTAAAACAAAATCTAGCTGTACCCACGCAGGATCATCTGTGCTTTTATTTTAATGCTCATATTTTAATGCTCAGATGGTAATTTACTACCCAATCTCTGCAGTGTGAGTCACCATTCGACTTCTTCAAACATTTATCCATAGTATTGAGTTATACCACAGTATTGAGTTCTACCTTACACCTTTCTGGTAGGTCGGACGGTCTGGGTTTCAACAACAACAACAGTATTGAGTTCAGTTATGTTTGTCTATTAATCATGATAAGAGTGAAGGAATAACTCTTGGACTCCAAATATTCCCAGATGCGTGCGGATTAATTATCATACGGTCCTTTGATTAAGCATGAACCATTTTCTTAGTTAAATTCAATTAATTTTGGATTAAATAATGTATAATTTTATTGTTGAGCAAAAGCCTGAAGAAAATGATAAGTATTTCAGATATAACCATAGAAGTAAAGGAACTCCATGGATAATTTTGAGAAGTTTCTGAACCATGGAGTAAGATTTTCTCTTTACCTTCATGTTTTAAACAACGCAATTAAAGTCAATCTCGTTGCCATTCAGCACACAATAATTAAGCGCTTCTTTCAATGGTTTGTCACTCTATACGGGTGACAGGAAATATGATGTCTCACAATTAGGCGATTGCAGTTGCGTTAACATTTGATCGCCTAAACCAATGATAATAACTCATAATTGGAATTTCTCACTGGAAATGCATAAATGATTGACCTAAGTGGTCACTGAATACGCAGTGATCTATTAGAAATATTTCACTATAATTTCCTTTAGTGGGAAACTTAATATGCTAACGCGAAATTCTTACAATTGTGAAACAACTTTCAGAAAATTTCCATATGATTAAATATGGAAGAACATTTGCGAATAATCGATCTCTTGGAAATAAATGTCAGAAATAGTTTGATGATTTTTCTGTTCTTTGTTCTTTACAACAGGTGCTTTATTAGCAAAGTATTTTTAATTGACAGCCCTTTTCCTCATTGTGTAGGTTCAGTTTCACACAGGGGAAATAATATAAATTTTCTATATTTTTGTACGGGGCTAAAAGCGTTTTCCGCTTACGGCAGTATTCCGTTTCCTACAGGTTCTGTTTCAAACAGATTTGCCTATATTATATACATATATATAACTCCTGTTTGTAAAAATTGTAACACCATGAAGGAATCACTAGAATTGAATGGCATTTATTTCGAAAACAACCTGCATAGATAAAAATAAACGATTAAATTTACAAAGCAGGGAAACAATATTCCATGTCGAAAATCAGTATTTGGTGAAGTCACCACGCGCTGCAATACGAGCGTCTATGCGAAGTGGCGTCAAAACAAACAAATTTTGAAATTTTAAACCTTAGGAAGAGTATTTCAGATTGCTTCTATCTGAACCTAAAGTTCAGTTGTATTACTTACGGAGTGAGCGTCACGAGCGAGATCCCAGACATGTTCAATAGGCGACATATCCGATGAATAAGCAAGCCAAAGTATCTGTTGGGCTGAAAAGATGTATTGAACATGTCTAGTAACATGTAGACAAGCAATGTCTTGTTGAAATACAGCTCCAGAAATACGTTGAAGGAAAGGTACGACTCCGGGCTCCAAAATTCTCTGATGTACTGGTTACTGTCGAGATTACCCACAATTCTTAGCAGCTGAAATCGTCCAAGATGCCCAATGGCGCCCGAGACCATCACGCTTGGTGTTCATTCAGTATGCCTTTGGATAACGCAACCCGAAAGGTGGCATTCACTGTTATAGCGTCTAACGTGGATGCGGCCGTCACTATACCTGAAGTTAAAGCGGGATTCATCGGAAAAGACAGTTTGCTACCAATCGGTACACCAGTGTCTATGTTGGTAAGCCCATTCTAGCGCAAGTTTTGATAACTTTGCGTCAGTTGAATCCTGTACAAAGGAATTCTTGCACGTAGTCCATGCTGGAGCAGGCTGAGCCAACGGCTCTACCGTGCTGAAAACACCAGTTCTCGTTAGATCACCGAAGTCATGCAGCATCGGGCGCGGTTGGTACTTGGGTGGGTGACCACCTGGGAACACCGCGTGCTGTTGGCAGTGTGGTGAGGTGAATTATACACATAAATACAAAAATAGAACACATAAATACACTACTGTTACTCACCAAATAGTTCCACCCAGCTCAAACGCGTTATGTATAGTGGGGTCCGATTGGACCTAAGTAGATTGCATTAGCTAAATAAAGAATCACTTCCCTTTTTTGGGGGGGCCACTTAGCAATTTATGTACAGAACACATGAAATCTCAATTAAACATTAAATAACAATATACACAATTACAATGAATCCCCAATTATCTAAGCTTGACCTCGGGGTACACAGTTAATTTTGCATTAATTTGTATATTTTTTTTATTATCCAAAACTTGTATTTAATTACTTTTTTGAGGAAAACAAAATATAATTTCATTTGGGAAAATATCCCATGAAGCATAAAGTTGCCCTTAACACTGTAGATCACATCAAAATATGTTTAGACATTACATATAAAATATGTAATATCAATATATAATTTTAATACCTTATTACATAAGCATGCCTCTCAATGAGTGCTGGTAGCTATCCCTCTGCACATTGAAATGGGTGGCAAGATTAATTGAAGGTTAGTTCATTATTTGGACGGTTCATGAAAAACACTGCCAGTCTGAGCAGCTCGGTTGAGGATCATCAGGTGAAGAAAGTTTAGCCAAGTATTATTTCGGAGATAGGCACACTGTCCACTTCCATTCTCCTCCACTTAATGTTGGCTTACGCCCATCGGATCGTGAGAACTGCGTACAGGCTATACCAGAAAGTTAAAAGCAGATACGTTTCCGTAGAGATTGTCTGCCCACGGACCTCACTGAATCCATTCGATAACACCCAGTTGATGTTCGTCTGCTGCTTAGGAGCCAGGGATAGGTGCCCCTACAAGACTCCGTCCACGTACCTTCGAAGTGAAAGATTAGGCTAAAATAGTCGAAACCGTTCGAAATAGCTGTGACTAAGCACTGTCACAGCTGCAGTAAACAGAAAACTGTTTCTGGAAAAATATGCGCTACCCTAGAGTCTGTTATCCCTGGTTAGGTAAAATGCGCCGGTTCAGTGAAACTTGCAGGTACTGCCGCACGACAAGTGCCGTCAAGTGCCGCTACTTCGTTGCACGGATGCGTTCCTCACACAAGTGCTCAAAGGAACCCAGGAGACCTTTCTCCATGAAAATCAGACTGCGTCTCTGAACTTTTTTTATATTTTTTTAAAACTTCCAGAATTTTAAAAACAAGGGGAACGACCAAAATAAAGGGAGGAAGTCCCCCAATTCCCATTCGCTGTTTCCCAAACGCAATAAAAAAGGCGGTCCAAAAATGCTTCACACCATTGGTTTTCGAAGCGACGCTCATATTTTATGCGCTCCACTAAAGCACAAGAATCAGAGGGCTTTCTACAAACCGGGTGGTCCAAGGACGGACCCCGACGCGAGCCACACCTGACAGGGCTATACATTTTCAGAGATTTGTAGCTCAACTTTGACATTTTGCTGCAATTAATTCTCTGAATATTTACAATCCATGTCAGTGCGCATACAACCCAACGGCTCCAAAAAATCCCAATTTCGTCTGTGCAAAGGCCTAGCAATATTCATAATACAAAATCATTGTATACATTTCAATTACATTACATTGCCCTTTTTTTACAAGGGTTACGTATAAAAATATGGATCGCTGTATCACAGGCATATTTCGGGCGCTGTGGCCCGGTGGTTTGTGCGCTGGATTTGCACGCTGCCACAACTGCCGCCGTGTTCATGCGGAGTACGATCACGTTAAACATGTGGGTTCGTAAGTCCTTCCGAGAGGTTGGTGGTAGGAGAAGGAGGATACAGTCCCTGTGGATGCCTTCCCCACTGGGTTCCGGTCTAAGTTGGGTGGCACTTTCCGGCCGTCCAAACGGTTACCTTACATCTTTCTGGTATGTCTGCCGATCTGGGTCTCAACAACAACAACGCTGCAGCAGGCTCCGACGAATTGTTGGACCAGATAATGGCACACCTGTAGTAGTCCTCCAACTTTCTACCAACTGTCGAGATGAAGCTGTACTATCCATTATTGCCATGAAAATGAGGTGGCTATCATCGCGTGGTGACGTAACATTTTTTCGTCCACTACCGGATTTGCGACTTGTTCTATTCACTTCAGTCAACTGCTTTCATACTAGCATCACTGTCGTGGAATTGCACTCCATATGCGCTGCTATTGCACGATAAAAAATCACCTTCACGAAGACTGATCATTCATTTCCGTTCAAACTTCTTTACTTGCTTCTATGGCGCTCTCTGTCGTCGTAGGGGCATATTAACTTCTCATGAAACGTTTAACACTGGCAGACAACCCTAAACTATTTTCAACGTCCCGCTTAATTCTCTATTTATAAGGATAAAACAGCAGTTCAGAGGGCGCTGCTCGGCTCACGCATGCTCGGTGACTCTGAAATTCTATTCATATATGCATAGCACACCCTAATTTGCGTTTGCTGTAAGTTTCAGTTCTATCGCGTGATTCCTTCATGGTGTTGCAATTTTTACAAACATGAGTATATATATATATATATATATATGTGTGTGTGTGTGTGTGCATATATATATATATATATATATATATATATATATATGTACAGGG
Organism: Amaurobius ferox; assembly: GCA_951213105.1. Taxonomy (NCBI): domain Eukaryota; kingdom Metazoa; phylum Arthropoda; class Arachnida; order Araneae; family Amaurobiidae; genus Amaurobius; species Amaurobius ferox. Next base: position 40,982,414 of record OX578139.1, on the reverse strand, counting down.
TGATTATGATTAAAGTTCCCGGTTTGAAAATGGTCTCAAATAAGAAACACCGGTCAGAATGATTTGAAATTTTGCGTGAACACTCGTGGCGCAATGGAATTTCGTTTGGTGAAGAAAAAAACAGTAGTTCAAAAAGTCGCAGCTAGGAGAATAATTGGCGCTTTACTACACTAGAATGCAATACAAAAGTAATAAACGCTGACTTACTCATTGGTTAATGACGTAATAAATGTTCAATATGCTGTCCTTCGCATTCTGAAACAAGCTGAAAGCGCAAAATAGCGTGTTCAACAATAAATTTGAGTGTTTCTGTAGAGATGTTGTGGATGTGATGCGTGATGTTAGCTTTAAGTTCCGGTAGATTGGTAATGTGTCCATTGAACACCACATTTTTCAGATGCCCCCAAAGCCGAAAATCACATAGATTGAGGCCAAAGGAACGTGCGGGCTATCTTACAGGAAAATGGCTTCTGATGATTCTGTCATCTCCAAAATGACTGCTAAGTAGACTCTTCACCGATTTTGCGATATGTGGTGGAGCCCCATCCTACATGAAAATAGTGTTATCGATACACTAACGCTCTTGCAGTGTGGGTATAATGTGACTTTTCAAAAGACGTCCATATCGATGGCCATTGACAGAACAGGTGACGGGGCCATGAGGACCAACTTCCTTAAAAAAGAAAGGCCTGATAATAAGCGCTGCTGTAAATCCGCACCAAACAGTGGCTTTGGGGGAATGAAGAGGCACCTGGAGTAGTTTCTGTAGATTTTTGGTTGCCCAGATCCTTCAATTTTGCGTATTAACAGTTCCGTGGAGATGGAAGTGTGCTTCGTCAGTCCACAAAGCCGTTGCAGGGCCAATCATCGTCCACTTGTATCAGAGCCAGAAATTGAAGTGCGAACATTTCACGTGCAACATTGTCCGCAGGTAGCAACTGTTGAACATGGGTCAGTTTGTAAGGATAACATTTAAAAATGTGTTTCAAAATCTTTTGCACCGTACTGGAGGGTACGTCTAATGATCGGGCAATTCTACATGCACTCGTTGATGCATTAGCGTTACGCTCTTCTTCTAACGCTGCTGTTACGTCTTCCATTATCTATGTCTTCCATTATCTTCCATCGTCTGCTTTCTATACCCTGCCAGGTTTGATGTCCAAATAGCCAGTCTCTTCAAATTTTAAAATCATTTTGCGCAAGCTTTTGCCACACACAGGACCAGATTTTAACTTTTTCAACGTTCTGAACTTTCTAAGAGCTACTAAACAAGAGCTGTTATTCTCATAAAATAATTTGACGAGAAGAGAACGATCTTTTAATGATAGAGTCATTGCGACAGAACAATAGAGATTTTTCATTAAGTTATGAGAAACAAGTTCCGCTCTTCCTTTTTTACAGCAAACGTTTATTGCAAAGGCACTGGCTTATGCAAATTTGCAGCAGCATTTGAAGAGCAATTATACAAGACAAGTTAAATCCACTTTTTGGGAAAACAGGTACGGCTTACGTTTGCTTAGAATTTAACATTGTTTCAATGGATGACATTTTTTTTCATTACTTGCATGCATATGATGATGAAAGTCGACTTTTAATTCAGTATTCGAAGGACAGCATATTGAACATTTATTATGTCATTAGCCAGTGAGTAAGTCAACGTTTATTAATTTTGTATTGCATTCTAGTGTAGTAAAGCGCCAATTATTCTCCTAGAGGCGACTTTTTGAACTACTGTTTTTTTCTTCACCAAACAAAATTCCATTGCTCCACGAGTGTTCACGCAAAATTTCAAATCATTCAGACATGTGCTTTTTATTTGTGACCATTTTCAAACCAGGAACTTTAATTATAATCACTCTGTATATATATATATATATATGTGTGTGTGTGTGAGTACATATATACACACACACACACATATATATACAGGGTGTATATAAACTTATTGTCAGAAATACAAGGGGTTATAGACCTCACCAAAGCAAACAATTTTCACAATACAATGTGGGGTTCGAAAGCAACCGGCGAGCCGCGAGAGGGCGCTTTCTCTGGGAGTGTCTGAAACGTCGTGTCTAAATGGAGTGAAGTGAAGACGAATACAGTGAAGATGAATAACGGAAATGTATTGACAAAATGTTTAGAACAAATGCTCAAATGAACGGCCGCCAACTGCGAGACAGGCATCAAAGCAGCGACGGAGTGAATCGCGTACACTTTAGAAGATTCCTAGCATTTCACGAATGTCTGCAGCTGCGACGCTAATTCGGGTGACGAGGTCCTCTGGTGACTGAATGGGCGTCTCGTAAACGGCGCTTTTTAGCTGTCCCCAGAGGAAAAAATCCAGGCAGGACAGATCGGGGATCTGGGAGGCCACGTCACGGAATCATCCCGCCAATCCATCTCTTCAGAAAGACAATGTTCAGGTAGTTCCTCACAATCCTGGTGTAATGTGCTCACGCTCCATCGTGCTGGAACCACATAATCACTCGATAATTTTCTGGTACAACACGTAGTAAATCTGGCAGCACCTGCTGGAGGAAGATGAGGTACTTCTGTCCGTCTAGGCGGTCTGGTAACAGATACGGGCCAATTTATTGGTCGTGGATAATCCTTGCCCACACATTCACGGAGAACCTTTCCTGGTGGCATCTGGAACGTGTAGCATACGGATTCACTATGTTCTCCATTTTGACGCGGTATTTTATCCACTCCAGAGAAAGCGCCCTTTCGCGGCTCGCCGGTTGCTTTCCGATCCCACATTGTATTGTAAATGTTGTTTGTTTTGGTGAGTTCCATAACCCCTTACAGTTCTGACCATCAGTTTATATACACCATGTATACATATATAATACATATATATATATACATATATATATATACATATATAATACATATATATATATATATATACATATATATATATATACATATATAATACACACACACACACACACATATATATATATATATATATATATATTTATATACTACATAATAAATAGAAAAAGAAAAATGAAGAATGACATTGTATCAAAATTTCGCCGGGGGGATTGTGACCCCCACTTCCCGGTTTAGCCAGCTTTATGTCATGACGACACTCCCGGAAGCGGATACAATGTCGCCAACCAAGTACATATACTTAAACTATAAATGTAAAAAAGAAAAGATTTGAAAAACCTATACAGTCCCTACACCTATACAATAACAACGAGCTTTACCACATCCAAACAGAAACACTAAATACTATGAAAATAACTTACATCCAATACCAATATACCAAGAAAAACAAGCCACGCATACATCTCACCGAAAAGCAAAAGACTCTTACTTTGTACAAAAAGATTTCTTTCAGACAATTAACCCTGACCTCCGCAATGCAGCTGCTGTCCATTTCCATCACAGACTGAAAGTGCTTTCCCATTCAAATACAAGTCGTAGCACTCAGTTACGGTTATGCCGTAAAATTTACATAAAATGTCACTGAGAAAACGTAGAGGGTAACCCATTTCGATTGCTTCCTTTAGATAGCCCAGATCACTTATATAACGATTTTCAGCACTGTTATTTAAACGTTTGCTTCTTGTTAAAAAATTTATAATAATGTTCCTGAAAACATTTCGATGCAGACAAGAATGCCAATTAATTATGTAATTTATTTTAAAATTAAATGCTTATATATATATATATATATATATATATATATATATATGACTCCATTACTAAAAGACATCAATATTACTAAAAGAAATCTATATATTCTGACTCCATTACTAAAAGAAATCAAAAAGGAAGGGACCTGTATGGTGTCAAATTCTTTTGAACTTATTGACAAATTAAGCAGAATAAAGGATAAAATGTTTTTCAGATGCTTTGATTTTAAAGACCTTTTTAATCATGTAAATTTAAAAGATTTATCCGAAATTTTATTGGAGCTTCATGAGCATCACAATCTCCACTCTACCATCTCCCTCTACCAATATAAAATGCTGATAAATATTGTTTTGTTTGAAAACATACTGCACAACGGTATAGGTTTTTATCGTCAGGTGCAAGGCATCCCAATGGGGGGGGGGGGGTTGCTCTTCGGTACTTGCAGATATTTACCTGAACAAGTATGAACAAGGCACATATTTAGTCAATGAAATGCCATACTACCGCTTTGTTGACGATGTGATTATTGGATATAAAAATCAACAAGATCATTTTGAGTTTGGGTTTTACCCTAAGTGCCTGGAACTTTTGGAAACTAAATATACAAATCCAGGAACTGTTGATTTTCTGGATATCAGTATTTACTACAATGAGAAAAACAAGATATGTTTTAAAGTATATGCCAAGAGGGATAATTTTGATTTCAACATTAATTACATTATAGATTGGAAATCTAATTTGAGCAGTGGTATTTTCAGGAATGTTATAATAAATCATCTAAATCGATATAGACGTCTCAACACTGAAAAAAAAGAACAGCAACACAGCGTCAATAAATTACTCAGGGAAGCAGCAAAAAGCAATTACCCACATCGTTATCTAAGGCACTATGTAGACTTGATATTTGACAGAAAGACAAACAGTTTTATTTGATGATAGCAGGTCGGTGAGATTTGGTTGTGCGGCATGGCTTGTGGACTTCAAGAATTCTGTTGAGTAATTAGGTTAGGTTTATTCCAATCTTAAGCCCCCTTTTTTGCTTCATGGTCTATATGCTTCGGGATGTTTAATAGATTTCATCGGACGGAGGAGTGCTTCAGGAAGACAGAGGCACCGGGAGTGTTTCTAGAGTAAAAGTGCTTTAACCGGGAACGGGGGGTCACTATCCCCCCCGGCCTTTTTTCTGTCGTTCCTGTAAACACTCTCCTTTCTTTCCCCTTTTCCTTTGTACCTCCCCCCCTTTTTCAATTTGATGATGTATTTACTATTATATATATATATATATATATATATATATATATATATTTATATATATACATATAAATATAACTATTAACCTCATCTAAAACAATCTACTGAAAATATACCCAAAGGCGCTAAGCTGCTCAAACAAGTACATTTATATACTACATAAGATATAAAAAAATGAAGAATGACAATATATCAAAATTTCGCCGGGGGGGGGATTGTGACCCCCACTTCCGGTTTAGCCAGCTTCATGTCATGACGACACTCCCGGAAACGGATACAATGTCGCAAACCAAGTACATATACTAACTAAAAATGTAAAAAGTTGAAAGACCTATACTGACTTTACACCTAAACAGAAACATCGAGATTTACTACATCCAAACAGAAACACAAAATACATATTAAATATCAAATATCTAACACCAATATATCAAGATAAACAAGCCCCGCATACACTTCACCACTCTATCCTCCAAAAAGTAATAGACTCTTACTTTGTATAAATTGAACTCCATCAGACAGTTAAACATTGACATCCGCAATGCTGCGTATCTTTAGATCAGACTGAAAGTGTATCCCTATTTAAATATAAGTTGTAACTTTCAGTTTCGGTTATGCTGAAAAATGTACATAAAATGTCACTAAGAAAACGTAAAGGGTAACCCTTTACAATTGCTTCATTTAGATAAACTAGATCACTTACATAACGATTTTCTGCACTGCAATTTAATCGTTTGCTTCTTGCATAAAATTTATAATAATATTCCTGAAAACATTACTATGCAGACAAGAATGCCTATTAATTATGTAGTTTATTTTAAAATTAAAGTCTTTTCTTTTATCATATATTTTAAAACCTACTTTGCCATTAGATTGTTTATATATAGTTAAATCCAAAAATTAATACCATTATCAATGTTACGAGTAGTTTCTGTCAATGTCAAATTTGATGGAAAAAAAGTAAAATCCAAGTGATCTCGGTCATCGTGGCATGCATATAATATGTCATCCACATAACGAATGTGTACAATCTCATTTAATATATGAGTTCCCTCTTCGTATTTGTTCAAGTATATATCAGCAAGAATAGAGGAGCAAGCCCCTCCCATTGGAATGCCATTACGCTGTTTATAAAATTCAGTTCCATCATAAAGCACAGTTTCAAACAAGACCATTTCGATCAGACACTTGTAAATATGTTTTTAATAAGGTTTTGCATCTCATACTTTTCATACATCTCCATTAATATGCAAAACAGATCATTTATATCGATATTGCAAAAAAGGTCATTAAAATCACAACTCCTGTACTGTAAATCGTCAGAAATATTTTTAAGTTTCTCAATTACTTACTTCACAACTATTATTTATGAAATATACACCAGAATTTTTTATTTCTTTCAATATCTTCTTCAGAAGTTTTAAAAGTCTTGCATTGGCATAAGTTAAATATGTTTTATAACCATTAGTGGCAGGTCTAAATTTTATGGGGGTTTTATGAAGTTTAGGTATAAGAGTTATATATGGGAATTTGATGGAATTCATGTTGTAACTCAAAATTTTATATTTAGCCTTGATACGATTTTCAATTTCCGTTTTAGACTGATTGAGCTTTAAATATGCATTTTTATCAAGGTAACTTGCAATAAGCTTTTTATTGTAAAACTGTTGGCAAGTGAAAGCATAACTAGAAGTAACTTCATCTACGTATGTTATCACAAAATCATTTTGTAATTTATCCAAATTTTTTATACTGTACATCCCATATTTAACATGTTTTTCCAAAACTCCATATTCAAACCCTGCACTGTGTATTACACAAGATTTCCATTCGTCAAATACTTGAGTCGGTAGGCTGTATTTTACTGCACATTTATATATAAATATCTCAATGTAATTCTCTATACCATCTACAATATCACGAAAATCTTCGCTTCTGTGTTTAGTTCCCAATTTAAAAGTATGTTTCAAATTATAATCATCTAACAGATTTAGATGAGGTATTTTGAGCTGTTTGATCCCCATGCAGTTCGCTCTGACAATCATGTTTTCCGATTATTACCCTACGTGCTGATATAAATTACATGAGCCAGAACTATTGTGAATATGGGGTCTGACTTATTTCTATAACCGGTGACTTATTTCTGTCACCGGTTATAGAAATAACGGTAACTATAGACTAACGGCTTATTTTTATAGATATATATAATTAAGACCAAAATGTTCAATCCTTTCTAATTGATTTCGAAATGGCTTTAATACGATGCGTTAGTTATAATGGACGTATTTCGTTACTGCACATAGAAGGCCCCCATGGAGTACCAATGAAACTGTTGATTAAGTTACTGAACTCGAAATGAAGCTGATATACTTTGACAGGCTGAAGAAAATATTGAAATAAGTCTCAGTCAAAGAAAAATATGAAAAACTTAGGGTGAATTAAATTGTTAATTTCAGAGTAACATCATTAAAATTTTCATAGTTGCCTAGAGCGCATATGTTAAGCGCAGTTACAGCTAGTGCGCCCATATAACATCATGTCAAAATCGACTTTTTCATCAGTGAATAAATAGTTCAAGAGTGAAAGAAGTAAATAATGTCAATGCAAATAACACCGTAAATGCGCTTTTGGGGCATGCATCAAGAAACACGTTTAAAGGAAAGAAATACCGTACGATGTATTATTTGCGAAGCTCGGCCGTTCTGCGAAATCAAATGTCTTTATAGAAGATTGAATTGGATTGAACTGGGAATATGCGAAGGAACTTTATTTTATAGGAGCTGCAGCATTTATCAAAGGGCAATTCTGATGAATTCTGCATTCGATCATATTTCGAAGTGGGCGAAAGAGAAACGGAAGGAAATGATAGGTCTGCCGAGATATGAAATGGAGAAGCTGATGTGGGCGGCACATAAATTTACTTATAGACTCAAATGTGGTTTTTATATTTCTTGCTTTATTTATATACGTTTATTTGATTCGATAATATAAAAACTTTGTAAATACAGTATAAACACTAATATATACTGTTCAACCGGTTTCGAAAACAGAAAACAGCTTTAATCAGAACCAACGAAGTGCAATCTCACTTATTTAAGGCAGCTAAGCAAATGTGGTAAAATAGCACATGTCGCTGAAGGTAGTTAGCAGTTGTTGCCATCGGCCCGGGAGGAAATGGACAAGAAAATTTGATAAGGCAAGATTCTTTGAATGGTCTACTGTTGACCAAGTAGCACGAAATTGCGAACTCTTGTTAGCGAGCAACTGACAATCCGACTGACCACCTCCTGCTATTTTTACATCAGGTTAGTTTTCTATATCTCAGAGTCTCCTAAGTCCGTGCTAGTCGCACTAGAGTCATTTTCAGACCTCGGACATTTTACATTAACCTACAAGGTGGATTTATTCGGGCGGTATTGTAAAGAACTTTGCTGGCACAGTCGGAAATCAAATCATGGATCTTCGTACTGATCAGCTAACACTTTACCTTTGAGCTACTGCGGAGGAGTTGCAAGATCTTATCGTCGAAGTGAACTGTGCAATTGAAGTGCGTATAAATAGTGCAAAACCGGCTGATGGATGTTGTTATCTGCAATGAGAGCTCGATTCTATATTTTGCTGCATGGAATGTGGATATGATCAATGTATCTACCAGAAGCGCAAACAGGACCAGTAAGAAATATTCAATACATTCATACGTTTCAGGGATCAAACCTGAAAATACTTACAATACCCACCAACAGAGTGCGTTTAAATATTTTTATTCATGTCTCCATTGCAGAAAGCAGCTAGTTGTGTGCCAATTTATCTCTATCTGAAAATTAACTTTGCAGCTCTGTATCGCTTCTTTTTAGAGAGTTTTAATTAATGAATTGTGAAACGAATAATCATAGATGGCGTATATGGTAAAGAAAATTGATTTGTTGGACGAAAAATTTATGCTTTAGTCAGTCGTTGCTAGGTATCTTCTAAAAATCCAAGTACAGATAAACTGAGTCTACTTACAACTGCGCAAGAAGTCTTTTAATATGAGGTTTCTAGGCTCGAAACTCTTTATTTTACCCAAGGGAAATTTTCTGAAATTTTATCAACATAAATCCTTTTAAATTTAGAATGGGGATTTCGTGATGTGCCTTGGAGATGATACTTTCCTATTAACTGAATACCTGTAGCGGTTATCTCCACTCAGTTTTTTAGTACATTCATATTAATTTAGATTTCATGAACTCATTTAAATCGCAATAAGCTCTAGAGTGTAAAAATGCATATCATTTTAATTTTCGTTTGCAAGCTTCATTTTGCGAGATTTTTATATATCTGTAAAAAAAGTTCCAAGATATTGAATTTGCTTCAATCTGGCTTCTTTTTCAATAATCGAGTCTCATTTAATCACTTTGGCGGTATGTTCGTAAATTTGACGACAATTTCAAAATGTTGCCAATTTAGCGTTATTTCGAAACATATATCGTTGAATTTTTCTCCAAGCGTTATAGGCAGACAGACAGATATATTGAGTGAGGGGATTTTCTTATTACTAAATTTTTTTCACATGCATATCAGAATTAAAACTATCTGTTTGCTGTATTCAGTGTACAACTTCCATTATTTCGTAAATTGTCATTGTTCTCTGTAAATAAAGCTATATAAATACCAAATTATAAAAAACTCGTCTTCTAATTAAGCGAATTGCAAACTGTTTCATTTAATTTTAGTTTTACATGATCTATCTTCGCCTTAAATTTCGTAACAATACAGCAATAAGTGCAGTACATCAATCCCTAAATTATCCTGTCGACATCTCACTCTCTGTTTTAAACAAGTGCGGCGCCGACTGTTTTTGTCCTGTTTAGGTTTGAACCCGGGGCTACGAGTATACAAGCCCGATGCTATAAGATTAGATCAAAAGGCATCTTAGAACACGAAATAATAATTCAGCTAGTGATGCCTAGCACGTTCGATCGATGTTGGAGGGAGTGCCGAAAACTCAGACCGACCGACTCGTCCTAGGACATGAGTAGCTGTTTGGATGGCCGGGAAAAGTTGGAAGGAGTGTGTGAAAGCCGACTTGACGCCATTGATCGACCATGCTAGGCATTACTCGTATTATAAGTTCGGATCCCGAAGATATCGTTTGGCCTAATCTTATATCATCGGGCTAGCATACTCGTGGTGCCCAGTTTACACCTGCGCGGGTCAAAACAGTCTGCGCCGTGCACTCAAGAACATCTGCGTAAAAATGAAAAAAATATCGAAATGTTTTCAGAGGTCTTAAAATAGAGGTTTAATCATTGAATATGAAAATTTTTTAAAACAATGCATTTTTAACAATAATATGAGAAACTTAAAATTAGAATTGAATAATTTTATGCAAGTTATTTATAAAAAAATTTTTTTTTTATAATCCGTGCTGTTTCTAGACGCTGTTTTACTATTTCAGGAATGTAAATATGAAAATGTAAAGTCTTATTTTAAACGGAAATAGGAAATTTAATTTACTTTTGCAAAATATTTTTCACTTTTTTTTTGTGTTAAAAATTACGCATGTGTTTGTAAATGTTTGGACTTGGTGTGATATGAAGAGAATATTCTAGCGATTTTTATTTTCCCTACAAAAATATGTAAAGGATAAAGTTCAATTGCCAAGTAATATAGTATTTTGCTAATAAAAGCGAATGTTCCTTTATAAAACGCTAACATGAGCCGTACTTGAGATAATTTATGTTATAATGTAAAATAAAAAACTCATAAGAAATACAATAAACTTACTATTATCAAAGGAGTTATGTAAATATTTTTACATATAAATACATTTATTTTTGAAATTAATGGACGCCTTTGTTTCAATGTTATTATAGGTCCGTTCTTTTTAGAAATTAAAACTTAAATTTTCCTCTACACTTTTTATTAATTTCACGTTAACTTGTAAAGAATCTTGCTGTCCCAACCGGAATCGAACTGGCCAGCCGACGCTCTACCATTGAGCTACTGGGATGAAATTGCAAACTCTTACCGTTAAATTGGACTCTGCATTCTCTACCCTCTAATGTCAGATTGGCGAGCAACTGACATTCTGACTGACCACCTCCTGTTATTTTTACCCCAGGTTAGCCTCCTGCTACTACTGTTTTAACCAGTTTAGTATCCTGCGTGGTCGTTTTGCTCTCAATTTAAAATCGGCGCTCAATCTGCCGGAGTCCACTGAATCCGTGCTAGTCGTTCTAGGGTCATCCCGAACTAACTTGCGCTAACGTACAGCGTTGATTTGTTCGGGCGCCATTGTAAAGAACCTTGCTGCCCCAACTAGGAAACGAACCCTGGATCTCCGAACTGGCCAGCGGACGGGATCGTTCTCAATTCCCAGAACACACAGAGAGCTGAAACTCTGCATGCAGCATCATCTTGAGGAACATTTTCATTTATTAAATTTCACGTCATTATATTAGTCGGTACGTCATTTACGTACGTCAGTTACGTATTCTGGATAGCGTGAAGATTTATATACTATTTCTTTGAACTGAATCTGCCTACACTCTCAATTGGGTTAAATTTCGTGCATGATTAAAATGTATATTCCTCTATTCTTTGCACCACTGTAGGGGGTAGGAAAAGTAGAGGGGTAGGAGAAGTAGGGGGGTAGGAGTAGGGGAGAAAAATGGGAAACTTTTTTAAGGTGAAACTCATAAAGTATTATCCACATGACGAGCCTTATTCCTCGAACGAATTGAGCAAATCAAATAAAATTTGATACAATTATTTTGATGGATAAATAATATAAGGTTATAGCTTTTGACGGAGGATTTTGAATATTTCGAAATGATATATATCTTCTTACCTAATAAAGAAAAATTTGCGACTGCTATAAACACTATATAAGGCGTGGATAAAAATGGAATTTCAGAAGGAATTGCTTTGGTAGCAGGATAGTGCTTTTGGTAGCAGGATTTAAAATTCAGAAATTTAAAATCCCGGGTTTTACAAATAGAGATTTGAGTATTGGACTGTAAGATTGTAATGGTAGTAAAAGCTTATATCCTGAAAAAAATCACGGTTCTAGGATAATAACTTCTAAATTTAGCAATTAAGATTTTAAACTGCCGTAAAAGAAATAATTTTTGATGTACGGTCTTGCCGGGAGGGAAGGAGGGAAGGGGGGTCTTTTTCTATCTTCAGCATTCTAACTAAAAGAAAATTCGATTTCATGGACCCGTGCAACGCCGGGTAATTCGTTCTAGTATTTAATGAATGAAGATGTCTGTGTGTCTGCTTTTGTATCAGTGCAGTCTGTGGCGGGAAGTCTAAGCGTCGTACAGCTATGAAATTTGGTACACGGGTATTTCAGGACCCGCAAAGTGCACCTCGTTTTTTAAATGTTTAGTTTTTTGAATTTAGAATTAGTTATTTAATTATTTTACGTTTTAGCATTTTCACACATATCGGTTCTTTAGCCAACAAAAATATTACCACAGTGTTTTCATGTTAACACTAATTGAAAAGATGGATGAACTTTTTTTCCGACAATATTTAAACCGAATTTGTAGATCAATTCTTTCCTGTACATTTTTTTTATTTATTTTTTTAAATACATTTTGTATTTCTTACGCTACCTGATATCGTCACATTCTAAAAACAAAGATTAGAATAATTCTATAATTTGGCTATTTTCTTCATATAATTCAGAATTCTAACAATTTGTAATTTAATTTAATAATTGATTTTAATTCTTCTAATTTTTTAAGTTATCGCATTGATAGATCGCAAAGCATCTTCCTCGAAATCCTCGCACGTTCCACGATTTCGACCTTTTACGGGCTGAGCCCGCCTAGTAACGCCGTTTAAGTCACGCCCTCCCTTCTCAGTTCTTGTTTGTTTTCTTTTTAACGTAGTGTCTGCAAATTCCGAATCGAAGCCGTTTTGAATTATGTTCAAATGTATTATTTAAGTAGCGGACGCTTATTTAATTATTTATAAGTAGTGGTGCCTATTTAATTATTTATAAGTCCTGGCGTTTATTTAGAACCTAAGCAACGGCGGGTAATTCGTTCTAGTAAATACATAGTTACATTACAGTTTGTTTTTGAGTAGCCATTTTATATGTAGTAAATTTTTTTTAAATGTGAGTGACATTACTAAAAGAACGACAACATGCAGCGTTCTTGAGAAAAGTTGTTCTCTTCAAACATTCAACTTAATCAACGTTACACAGAAAATTGGCGCATATGAAATATGATGTGATTGTTAAATTTAGAATTTCTAAAGAGGCTATTAATTTCCAGCTAGACCAAATCTGAGAATAAAAATATTTGTATTGTGTTTTCAAAAAGCAGTTTTGAAAAATTTCATAAAAAAAATAGATAATTGGATAAATTATATTATTTACTCCTGAAGTTGATGTTTGATTTCATCTAATCACTGTTTAAAATAGCTATTTTTAATAATTGCGAGAGAACAAAAGGTATTGCAGAAGAAAAATTTGAAATAAATAGTTCATTAGTGTATTACTGCTTAAAAGATTAGTTTTAATAGATTATTCTTAGAAAATCATACCTTTTAAGTAATTTTGGAAAAAAAAAAGCTGCTCAATGTTAATTTTTTAAGTTAATTAACTGTTTCGTCAGAAAAGCAATTTTTCAGGAATGTTTTTCTTCACTCCTCGTTTATGTGAATAATGGCCACTTAATATAATACTACGATATAGCTGTAATTTTGAAAAATGGATTTTACACCATTTTTATATTTTATGGGTTTTTTTTACGGAAGAGTGCTACGGTTCTTTTTTTAGTTTTATGGTGAAGTATTTTATTTTATTTTTATAGTACGTAATTTTTTTTCTTAGTTTTATAGAATAATTCTGTTTCATGTATACAAAAGTGTATATTGTCTCTTATACATTGTTTGGGTATTATAAGTTGTAACTTGGTAATCATGGTCTAGAAACGCATTTAGAAGATCCAAATTAACTTATACAGTCCATTCCTTTAACATATTTAATAATTGGAAATTAAAGTTTATTAAATGATACGAAAAATTTGAGTTCCAATCAATAGATTCCTTAAATTCAAAATCCAAATTTCAATTACATTTGTCATGTTCCAATAATTTAACTTTATGTTATTTTATTTGAAAATGCGAACATGCAATTAAGATAAAGATCTAATATCATCGTGCTTAAATCACATGCGTCTATGAAGAAATAAGCTCCTCATTATTATTAGCAATGAATTAACAGCACACCGATGGAACTTTAGCGCGTTTGCCGACTTTATTGACCAAAATAAATAACTTATTCATATTCACATGTGAAACCTCTGAGAAAAAAATGGCTATTAGCAAATCGTTTAGTATCAAAATACAAAACTAATAAAAAAATGTCTTCTCTAGTGAATGGAACAAACTAGGTCAACGAGAATTATGTTAGTAAACGTTTCGTATAACATTGCCTTTAAACAGCGAATATATTTAGCAATACTGTTTTAATGTTATATAACTTTTTGTACATTTTTCCAAAAACCGTGCAAAATCTTAAAAATGGTTCATGTTAGGGCTTTAAAATGAGTGACATTTGTTTTGCAACATAAAATTACGTATAAAGTGGCTTTTTTATTACTAAATTTCCTTTCTATGATATTTGCAAAAATTTATTTCAATATATGGAGGTATTCATAGCATTTAAGTGCGTTAAAATCAATAGGATTCAAGTACTCACTGACTAAGGCTTTAGAAAGAAATTTTGCAGAATTTCTTTCGAAATGCTCCATTCGTTCACGGTTCGTGATATATCACGCCCACCCACGCATACGCGCATACACATATACACACACACTCACACACTCATACTCACACTCACATATACATTACCACACAACACATTCATACATACATACACACTAACACACACACATTATCACACAACATATACATACACATACACTGACACACATGACCACACAACACATACATACATTACCACCCCGGCCATTAAGCTACCACAAGCCTTAGAGTTGGTCGTGTGGTCTGGGCTTTCAACATATATTACCACACCACACACACGCGTGCACATACACATACACACGCACATACACACACATTACCACATAACACATGTATACACACACATTATCACACAACACATGTACACATACACTCATTATAAATTTTTGACCTTTTGGGGCATTTGATTATTAAATTTAAAGTGACATAACTCAAAGGCCTAAATACAAACACTAAAAGCCCTAACAGCTATAGAAAAGCATATAGAGACCAGGATTTAAAATCCAAACATATTTATTTAACTGAACAAAACATATACATTTTCTTGCTGTTGGACATAAAACTTACGTACAATTAAAATATTTCTATTTCACTGGCCCGTAAAGGTAACAAAACTCGCAGTCGAACCGATCGTTGTAATATATTCAAAAATTCACGATCTACAGTATCCTACTCAAAATATTTCAAAGATTACCTTAAATATTCCAGAATATGGATGATTCATACTTGGTTGCTGCAGATGCATAGCCAATTTCATCCCGGCTATCGACAGGACGATCCTTCGATGCACGATTTCATTTTTCTTCACAACACTCACCCTACTGTCCAGCAATCGTAATCCGTCGCTCACTTAAACCGAACCCAAAGTTTTATTCTGCCTTCAACACGGGTTAGCAGAATTTGATTGGCTGGCTCATGATTGGTTTTTTTAACAGAAACCAAAATTAAAGGCTCGCTAGTGCCAAACTATTCAAAACGAATTAAAATGAAGAAGGCCATAAATGAAATTACAACTAAAAGTCATCGAGACCTCACAATATATATATATATATATATATATATATATATATATATATATATATATATATATATATATATATATATATATATATATATATATATATATATATATATTGTGGGGTCTCGATGACTTTTAGCTGTTTAGCATATATATATATATATATATATATATATATATATATATATATTTAAATTTCATATTTAAAAATTGAAATTTATAAGTAAACACTATGCATAAACTACTGTAAGCACAAAACGTATTTCAATTTTTAAATATGAATTTTTACTTTCCATATACATATAATGTATAAGGAAAGTATTGCGACGGGGTCGATAATTCGAATTCGAGTTTTCGACGGAAGTGCACATTTCAATCATCTCTGATCACGAATCCAACATTTTTGAGGTGATGTCTGTGTGTGAAAGTATGTGTGTATATGTGTGATTGTGTGTAACAGTGAGCCTGTGGAGACGATATCTCACGAACAAATAGAGCGATTCGAATGAAATTTGGTACAAAAATTACAGTCTGTGAACACTGGATGCCTGCTGTTTTTACATACAATCAGAACCCCCCTAAATTTTCGAGTGAAATTATGAAAAATTCATCAAAATATCAAAACCTTTAATAAAGTTAAGCAAATAAACATTTCTCATGTAATTTTCCCTTAGAAAACGATTGATATAAATTTTAGAATGCTAGCATGAACCGTTTTTGAGATATTGCAAATTTTTCAAATACATTCCTAAAAAAGTCCCATAAATTAAAAAAAGATATTAACCCTTGAGAAACATGTTCACTTTTCATATGTAATATCATGTGATAAATTGGGTGGCATCATTCTCGTTAATCTAGCTCATTTCATTCACGAGAAAAGATACTTTGAGTAATAGTTTTGTATTTGAACGGCAATCTGCTATAAGAATAACTTATATCTCTGTCCATAACGCTTGGCGCGATTTTGGCGGAATGTCGCCAACTTGGCGACTTTTTTAAATGTTGTCAAAGTAACGAAAATCTCGCTAAATGTTTACAATGACACTAAATCAATGAAAATGACGACTAATTGACGAAATGTCTTTATCTTGGAAAGAATATAAGTATCCACTATAAGAATAACCTGTTTTCTTTTACTGTAAAAGTAGTACATTCATTGCATGATATAAAGAAGATCATATGCTTCCCACATCAAATTTTTTATTTTTAAAACCATCATGTTATTTGCTGCTTTGCGCAATATCATGATGAATGTTTATATTCTGATTTCTATTTCATAATTTAATAGTACATTTCCATTTATTATCAACTTTTGAATTCAACCATCTACTTTTTGGACGCACACACACACACACACACACATATATATATATATATATATATGTATACAGGGTGTATATAAACTGTTTTGACAAAATAAGAGGGGTGATAGTACCCATCAAGAATATTTACAATGGAACCTAGGGTCACATTCCACTCTAAGTGTCAGAAAAGCGTAAAGTTAAAGTTGAACTTTCAACAGTGAGAATAAGGAGGTTTAACGTAATCACAATTTGCACATCCCATTTATTTACAACAGAGAAAGGCTCAAAGTAGATGCTCAAAGTGACGGCCAGAGGTGCAGTTGCACAATTCACACAGGCGAATGAACGACTGACTCACCTTCTCGAAGGCACGTGGTGTCGTGTTTATCGTGTCCGCTGCAACAGCGATTCTCGACAGAAGATTTTCTACGGAATCCACAGACATCTCGCACAACTCTGAATTTATGTGCCTCCAGAAGAGAAGTCCAGTGGGTTGAGGTCCGGTGAGCGTGAAGGCCAAGCCACAAGTCCACTACGTCCAATTCATCGTTCGGGATATGTGGCATTCAAGAAGTGTTGGATGACTAGAAGTGACGGTGATGTTCTGGAGATGTGATACTTCTCCGGCACGACAGCTATGTCGTCCGAAGTGACGACTTGTGCTTGTTGAACGTGTTTCAAAGTTGCTCTTTTCTGGCACTCAGAGTGGAATGCGACCCTAGTTTCCATACTAAATATTGTTCGTCTTGATGGTTACTATCACCCCTCTTATTTTGTCAAAACAGTTTATATACACCCTGTATATACTACAAAAATATAATACAATAATTTAAGACAGATTATTGTATAATAACAATTCTGAAAGCAAACAATTTAATTTTAAAAACAAACAAGTTTATGATTTTAAAAAACAAACAGTTTAACTTTAATTTAAAATTTAAACCAAACTCCTGAAACTTAAATAACACGAAGTTACAAATGATGATTTTCAGATTTGGCACTTACCTTTTGAATTTTATATATATATATATATATATATATATATAAATTCCATTTAGGTTCAGTGATGCTTCACATTATGTATATCCTTCGAAAACTCGAATTCGATTTTTCGACTTTCTATATACATTATACTATGTAAGTAGGGAAAGAAGAAACTGTATGACGTTAAAAAAATATCAAAATAGAAATTGCCGTAGTTTTTTTTTTAGTCCGAAAACCTATTAAATGTTCCACTTTTCTTTCCAAGCTGCTTTAAATTCGAGTTAACCATTTCACCTTTTCCTGTGCGTTTATTTCTGCAACTTTTATGCATTTTTCCCCAAAAAGAAGCTGGTCGGTTTGATCGCATTTGGAAACACAAACATAAACCGCAAAAAGGCTAAAAATAGACTCCGAGTCTGCACGAAAACTCCCTCTAGAATCAAATATTTAGGGGAAAAAGGGAAAACGTTATGAAAGGGTGGGGAGGCTTTGCAGGTAGTTGCATTTGCTACTGTGGATATCGTTATTAACCTATGTATTATGTAGGGATGGATGCATTTATAAAATGAAGTAGATATTCTAATTTAATAACGAACTGTGTAGCTATGCGTGCACATAGTATAGCATGTGTATTTCTTTTACACTATTAATATATTTATCTACATAGTTTAAATTAAATAATATAAGTATGTGTTCATTTTATAAAAATACTAGCATTGTAGGGAAGGTTTTCTTCATTGTTTTATTAAATAGTGAAAATTTTTTGCCATACTATTGATTTTGCGAATTTTTTCTTCTTTCAAACGTCCATTTCTCAGAATCTGCTATGAATAAAGCGTAGATGATGACTGGTTTGGATTTAGCATCAAATTCCAAAAAGGAATGGGGGCTCACAAAATATTCCCCCTTCCGGTTCTTTTTCCATTTCCAGTTCAAAAATTTACATTTTACTTGACACATCTATTTCTCAAGATTTGGCTATCGATAGATCTTAGATGATAACTACTATGATTTCAGCATCAAATTTTGGAAGGTGGTTCACTAAGAATTTTCACTTCCGGCATATCTTCCACTTACAGTTCTAAAATTGTTCTTGAAAAATCTCTTTCGCATGCTTGGCTATAAATAGAGATTAGATAATGATTGATATGGATTTAACATCTAAACCGGATATCTTCTACTTACAGTTCTAAAATTGTTCTTGGAAAATCTCTTTCGCATGATTGGCTATAAATAGAGATTAGATAATAATTGATATGGATTTAACATCTAAAGGGATTCCCTATATATTTGCACTTCTGTTGTTGGAGATATCACTTTCGATTAAAGACTTTACACTTTCCATGAAACACATATTTCTCGGGATACAGTTTAGATGATAACTGATATTAATTCAGATATACATTTCAAATAGGATAGAAAAGCTATAGATTTATTTTCATTTCCGGTGTTTGCTTTCCTGTCTGTTCAAAATATTTCCTTAAAAACATCTATTTTTCTGGAATAGCTATCAATAGAGCACTAATGGTAACTGATATGGATTCAGTATTGACTTCTAAAGGGGGGGGGGGGTTGAGGGTTCACTAAGAATTTTTATTTCCGGTTCTGGAGATGTCACTTCCGGTATTTCCGAAAATTCGTATGACTGTACGAAATATTTATGAAAAAGAGAATAAGACTTATTACTTCCACAATAAACGAAGTGGTCACAACATTTGCTAATATATGAATTTTAAAATCTGCAATTTATCGAATTGAATTTAAAAGTAAATTCAGATAATTGAGACATTTATCAAATTTCTTGGCAATACTAACTAACGCATATCGGCCGTTTAAGGTATACAAGTAAAGTAAAAGTTAATTGGTTGTAAATTTTTTCAGTAGACACTGTCCACATTGTCTTTCCTGACGCTTCGCCACTGCAAATGCATCTACGTATTTTAATGATCATTTCATGCAATGTCAAAATCTTTGAAATTCTAAACCCCCTAGTTGCAATACACAATCCGCTATGTTGATTCGCAGACTAATAATGCGCTTTGAATTATTGTGAAGGCGCACATTGAAATTGGATATTACATCTTTAGAGAAGATTAACTTTATCAACACCATTATATTGTCAAAGTCATTTACCGACATTGAATTAAAGTTATTAAGGAAACTGAAGTTATCTACAAGGTATTATTTTGGCAGTATATCTCGATTAATTCTCGCTGGAGAATTTAATTCTTCCTCTAGCATATGAAATAATGTTATTAAGTGTCGCATTAGGTTTCTTGTTACAAATCTTTTGACTTCAGATACATTAATTTGCTAAAAGATAGGTTCGTTGAAAGGTAATCTACAAATCAATTAATTACAGTCAAATTTATTCAATTTAATATAGAGAGCGTTTTGCAAACATTTTACAAGGGAAATTGCTCAACTGGTCATCTCATCAGCACTCGTGGAACATGGTTTAGGGTTCAGTGCCGCTCGTTAAAACCGTCGTTGCCAGCATCTGAATGAACTTTATGGCTAGAATCACAACAGATAACTAGATTTCATAAACAGCCATTATAAGTAGTTACGACCTTTGCTATTTTATGGTCAGATTTAGCCATTTTTAGGTGATAAACGTTACAAAAATTGATGAAATCTAGATATCCACAAAATAGTTTAATTGGTAACCATGGTTAGAATACTGAAAATAGAAAAAACATCGATGAATAAAGACGAATAAACACAAAATTTTTAAAGACAAAGGTTTTAAAAATTTTCTGGTAAATAATCTTAATTGGAATAAGTAAGGAAGCAGGGCGTTATTTTAAGAATGCAGGGTTGCATGTGAGCGAAATATGCAGCTAATAAAGCAGTGATTTCAAACTACAACGGATTATTTTAAAACTAGAACTCCCGCGTCCTAAATACGTTTCCACTACTTATATATAATTAAATAATCGTCCGCTACTTATATAATACATTTGAAATCCACCGGTAGAGGGTCGAATCCGTGGAAAGTGCGAGGGCCTCGCCGAAGATGCTTTGCGATAGCTTAACGCAATCATTTAAAAAATCATAAAAATTAAAGTTATTTATGAAATTGGAATTATTTTTTATTAGAATGCTAAGATATATGAGGAAATTTTAGCCAAATTATAGAATAGTGCTAATATTTTCGATGGTGTCAAGATGGGAAACACTGTGATAATATTTTCAGTAGGGAACCGATTTCTGTGGAAATGCTAAAATATAAGATGCCTTTAAAACTAATTTGAAATAAAAAAACCCAACCATGAGGTGCACCTTTTTGGATCTCGAGGTACAAAATTTTATGGCCGTACGACGTTCCGCTACAGACTGCACAGACAGACATCTTCCGTTATTACATAAGACTAGTGAGACCCGCGGGCATTCTGCCCTATAAGTAATAAATAAAAAACACTCGAGGAAGTTTCCTACTTTTGTTGAGTTTGTCTACCGAGTTGCGTCGTATATCTCAAATAAAAATTTATAAAATGATAAGAAATAAAAGAACATCATGGTCTCACTTTTAGTATCTGATGTCATACGCTCATAAAGCTCCATGGTTTCCTCGCTGTTTTTTGCTGTGAAAGAAATATAATCATTGCATTATGTAGGGAACAGGTCGTCCACATCATGGGCTCACTTTCAGTATCTGATGTCATACGCTCATAAAGCTCCATGGTTTCCCCGCAGTTTTTTGCTGTGAAGGAAGTATAGTCATTGCATTATGTGTAGGGAACATGTCGTCAACATCATGGACTCACTTTCTGTATTTGACGTAATACGCCCATAAAGCTCCATGGTTTCCCCGCAGTTTTTTGATGTGAAGGAAGCTTAGTCATTGCATTATGTAGGGAACAGTTCGTCCACATCGTGGACTCACTTTCTGTATCTGATGTCATGCGGTCGTAAAGCTCCAGATTTCATGAAATGTTTATCAGTGATTGAAACACGTTTGGCAACCTTTTGTAACAGCGTTACCCAGAGATAGATAGATAGACAGATAAATCAGGGTGTTTATATTATTAATGACGTCAGCAACATAACACTTTACATTACACTTTATTTTTACTAATACACTTTAACATTTAGAAAACAGTTAAGTTTAGGTTAATGGGAGTTGTTATATTCGAATTTTCTTTATGGGCTCTTTAGACTGTCAAATGCCACACAAATTTGACGGTTGGTTTTGAATTAGATTGGATACATACGTTACAAAATAATGTATTCACAAAAGCTTCCAAACCCATGTAACATAATTTAAAACTCGGATTCCAACTTTCAGTCCATGCTAATATGTTCCATACCCAATATATTATGTATGGTTGACAGAATAAAACAACCTGTTTAAATGTGGATTTCTTAAATCATTTTCAAATGTCGTTCACATAATCAATGTCTCCTACCAACCTGTTTAAATCCATTTGTTGCTACCGTCACTGGTTAACTTGGAGGGTGGGGTCACAGCGCAATTCATAACTACTCATTTGCTATTCAATGCACATAGCCGCAGATCATGCAATCCTACATGTTTTACGTTATATAACAATTCTATTTAAAATCAGAATATTGAACGTTACTTAATAAAAGTAAATTATACACCCAAAGTAAAAATATCTGATGTGGGCAGCACATGACTTTCCTTTCAGACTTATATCCACGTTCTTTTCATTTTAATTAAATTTAATTCACTTTTAATTCAATTTTCGTTCTCATATGGTAACTGGACTTATTTTCAAAGGTGGCGTAGAGAAAATACGAAAAAACTAAAATATCTTGAGAACGGCTAGTCCTAGTGTAATGGGGTTGGTCTTATTCTTTTCATCGTTAAACAGTACGTATAAAACAAGCATTTAATGGATATATTTGAGCATACGTAGTTTTTATTTTTTATTTTTATTTTTTATTTTACGATTTTTGTTGGCTATTTTGCAAAAAAAGGCAGGTTATGTTTTTTCGAATCATATCAATATCTAATCAGCACCAGGGTGAACCACAAGCGACTTATCTACCGAATTTTCTGAAATTCGGTCCATTAGTTTTTCAGTTAGAGTAGATAGAGGTTTTCGGGGGCCATGTCGCAAAAAAGGCGGGTTCTTTTATCCCGAATTGTACCCAAAACTAATCAGCACGACATTCGCCCACAAGTGACTTATCTACCAAATTTTATGAAATTCGGTCAATTGGTTTTTCAATTAGGGTGGATACAAAATTTGCACAGACAGACAGACAGACAGACAGACAGACACACAGACACACACACACAGACATCACGCCAAAAATATTTGTTTCGTGTTCTAGAGGTCTCGAAACGCGTAGATACGTCGAAAACTCGAGTTGCGATTTTCGGCCTGATTCCAATACTTTCCCTGTACATTACCATGTATTGCAGGGAAAGTAAAATATATTGAGTAAAGCTGTACATTTTTAATATTTTTTCCAGTTTGAGAGCTAAAGATTTTGTTTTAGCTCCTGAATGCTCGTCTGTGAATTATTTTAGTTCTGCATTTTTTTAAACATTTTACAGTGCATACGTGAGTAGTATAATATATAAGGAAATTAGTGAGGTGGAATATAATATTCGAATTCGAGTTTATTGAATATTTTACAGGCTTTTAGAACTCGAGCCAAATGCTTTTGAGGAAATAACTATGTGTGGGTATGTGTGTATGTAAGTGCATGTATGTACGCATGTGTGATGTGCCTGTGATATTGCTGGAAATGGTAGCTTAAGATTGAAAGCAGGGATTAGAATGTAAATTTGTGCGATTTTCACAATCTTTAAATACTGTTTTTACTTACTGTTTGTACTTTACTAGGTTTAATACCTAGTTCTGGGGGAATTTTTTTCCTAGGCTACAAGCAGGTGCAATATTCTATACTAGAACGAAATGCTCGTGTCGTAAATAAATGTCAGTTACTACTTAATTCCTTAAGTACTCTATCTTCAAAGTAAGAAAGAAACACGATCTCCGCAGAGCAGATAAAAATAAAAATTTCAAAACATGTAGGAGACCTCGGAAATTTCCTCCCGAATTCCAAGAATTCATCTATTATGTGCATCAGGCTACCCTATTTTTAAATGGATCTGCATGAGGAGTTCTACTCCCCTTTGAAGTTCAAGACGCTCCATTGCGATGATTGAATGTGATCACTTAAACAATTACAAAAATTGAAATTACTTGTGAAATCGAATTTCCTTTTGCCAGAATGCTGATTTATATGTGGAACTTCTTGTCCAATTATGGAATTGTACTATATATAAACTTAGTTTTAAGATAATCTCAACTTAAAAGTGGTTTGTTTGCAAATCATATACTCTCTAAGTCAACATAGGCTTCGAAATTATTATTAGTATAAATACTGATGATTCCTTGATCAACAGGGCATAATAAAGTGTTGTTGTCCAGTTGTTCACTGAAAGTGCCAAACACTGTGTCATTTAACATTGGTTGGAATGCATATCTTTTTAAGTGATGATGTCGGCTGACATAAAATATTTGCATCTAAAACTATATACTTAAGGAACGCTATCATGTTCGAAATTTGTCACAACACATTTTTGACCATGGCGACAAATGTTACACAATATCACAAACTTCGAATTCCTCAGAAGTTTTTTCCCAGCTCTACCCCCTAGAACAATGGTACTCTAGTTTTAATCTTTAACATCTCAAAGTTCTGGTCCACATAATCGATTCATCTCAACTACGGTCATCCTCTATCTCTTTCTCTCTCTCTCTCTATAAATATACATAACATAATATATATATATATACATATATATATATATATATATATATATATATATATATATACATATATATATATATATATATATATGTATATATATATATATATATATATATACATATATATATATATATATATATACATATATATATATATATATATACATATATATATATATATATATATATATTATATATATATATATATATATATATATATATATATATATATATATATATATATAATGATGCTTTATTAAAAATGAATTTGAATGAATTAAGTAATAAATGCGAATTCGCTATTGCGTTTGAAAGTTTTTCCGAAAATATATTTTTAACACAACGCCAGAAACGGTAAAACTCTTCTGTATAAACGTGACACATTTTATTTCCTACTATAAGTTTCGAACGTTGGTCACTATTCTAAGACCAACCTGTCTAAAGCCATTTGTTGCTGCTGTTGCTTGGCGAGGGTGTGGTCGATTTGGGACTCATATATATTCTATTGCTATTCAATGCACACGGCCGTTAACATGCAATCCGTGCTTTTCGTTATATAATCATTGTGTTGAAATTATAATGTTACACAGAACTTAATATAACCAAATTATACATCCGGAAGGAAAATGTTATTCACATGTCGCTGTGAATATTTTTTCTTCTTTTCGTTGTACTGGCGAGGGTTAGAGTTCAACGGAATTTGGTCGAACACATTGGAAGGTATATATTCGAGGCCAACCAAAGCTGTGCACACTATGGAGGGCCGCGCCGAGTGGAATTTATTATGACAATATATATATAGATATGTAATTTTAAATGAGTGTGCATAAAACAATTTTAAGTAGATAAAATGATTGGCAATGCACTTATATTTATAAAATATTTTGGAATGGTTTGGAGTAAGGATATCCAACTTCCTTAAAAATTGAAAGTGTAACACTTGCCTACTACTTATAGGGAGCATAGGACATAGGATAAAATGCTAAAAATTGGAAAAAAATATATTTCTTATTCAGTATTTTATATTTTAATCGTGGGAATCGAATTTGCCATTTATGTGTTACGAAAAAATATTCTGAAGCATCTATTTCTCAGGATCTACTTTAGAGCTTAGAGAAGACGACTGATATGGATTCATAATAAAATTATAAGGGAGGTAAGGGTTCACTAAGGATCTCCACATCCAGTGCTTTTTCTATTTCCGGTTAAACGATTTCATTATCCTTGAAACATCTATTTTACAAGATTATCTATAAATAGAGCTTAAATTTAACATAGATTCAGCATCAAATCCTTGAATAGATAGGGGGACTAACTAAGAATTTTTCCCCCGCTTCAAAAAGTTTCCTTGAAACTTATCTTGTTCAGGATCGGCTATAGATCGAACTTAGATGATTACTGATATAGATTCAATATCAAATTCTGGAGTAAGTAGGTTGGCTCCCCAGGAATTTCTACTTCAAATTCCTTTTCCACTTCCGTCTCATAAATGTTCTTTGAAATATCTATTTTTCTTGACTGACAATAGATAGCTTAGGAAAGGCTTAGAGAAACACTAATTTAGATTCAGCGTAATTTTTGGAAGAGGTAGAATAATTCAATGATTTTTACTTCCGGTTCTCGAGATGCTACTGTTGAATAAAAAATATATATTTTCCTTTCACCATCTAATTTTCGGGGTTGGCCATAGAAAAAACTTAGATTACAAATAATATGGATACATTATCAAATTTCAGAGGCAGTAGGGGGGTTCACTAAGGATTCCAACTTCCGATTTTTCCAACTTGCTGTTTAAAAATTTTCCTTGAATTATCTAATTATCAGGATTGGCTATACATGGAGTTTATATGATGAATGATATAGATGCAGCATCATATTGTAGCGAGGGCTTGGGAGCTTATTTAGGATTACCATTTTCGATATTTTCCCAAATCCAGATCAAAATTTCTCATTTTCCTTAAAACATATATTTATTAGATTCAGCTATAGATAGAGCTTAGATGATGACTGATATGGATTCAGCATAAAGTTTCTGAAGATGTAAGGGGATTGACTAAGGATTTCAACTCCCGATTCTTTTTGTTTCTGGTTAAAACTTTTCCTTGAAACATCAATTTTCTTTTCAGAATCGGCTGTAGACAGAACTTAAATGATTATTGATATGGATTCAGCATTAAATTCTTGTGGGAGTAGTGGTCTTAGTATCAATTTCCACTTCTGGTTAGTTCCGATTAAAAAATTGGCATTCTCTTTGTAACATCAATTGCAGAATATTGGATATATATATATATATATATATATATATACATCAGATGATAACTTATAGGATTCAACATCAAACTTCGAAGGGGTAGAGTTTTCTTAACGACTTTCACTTACGGTGCTGGAGACATACATCACTTCTGATTTTTTCAAAAATTCTTATGACTGGAGGAAATAAGTGTGTACAATAGAATAAAAATTCTTTATAAAGTTCCATCGAAATTGAAGTGTATACACCACTTTTCAATATATGAAGACTTCTTTATAAATTTCCTATGAAATATACAATTCACAAACATGTTTCTCTTTCTAGTAACAAATCTGGTTTTACTTTCAATGTAAATTAATTTTAAACATTACATAAATATATTTATGGAGATTTGAAACTGAGTTATTTGCCAAATAAAAATTGATTCGACAGCTTGCGTGCAGCATTGCTCATGAAAATTATGCATCCGAAGCAAAATATTTTGGCATCTATTTACACATCAGGAACAATTTCTAATTCTGAACCTAAATTAATTTGCTTTTAGAACACATTTTTATTTTATGCTATGTGTTGCACTTAGCTTTCGCAAAAATTCTTAAATTTCAGCAACATAACCTCTTAAAAAATAGATTTGCATTAAAAATATAAAACAGTAATTTAGGTTCATTTTATAGAGATTAAGATACATTATACAGAGAATTCCCTGAAAAATATTGAAAAGTTTCAGTAAAAAATAATTTTGACAAAAAAAAAAAATGATATAATTTAGGTTCATTTTATAGAGATTAGGATACATTATATATTAAAAAAATCTGATGTGGGCAACACATGACTTTCCTTATATAATGTAATGAATTTACTACTTTTACAGTAAAAAAATAGGTTTTTCGTATAGTAGATACTAATATCCTTTCCAAGATATTGAATTTTGGACAATTAGTCATCATTTTCATTGATTTAGCGTCATTTTTATCCATTTGGCGAGATTTTCGTTAATTTGGCAACATTTCAAAAAGTCGCCAAGTGGGCGACATTCCGCCAAATTCGTCGCCAAAATCTCGCCAAGCGTTATGGACGAAGAAATAAATTATTCTTACAGCAGATAAATGACTATTGGCGTTAAAATACAAAAGTATTAATCAAAGTATATTTTTTCATGAATGGAACGAGCTAGATCCACGAGAATGATGTCACCCAATTTATCGCATGGTATTACAAATGAAAAGTGAACATGTTTCTCAATAGGAAATATTTTTTTTTATTTTATATGACTTTTTGGTAATTTTTTTGAAAAATGTGCAATATTTCGAGAACGGTTCGTGTTAGCGTTCTAAAATTTGTGTCAATCGTTTTCTAATGAAAAATTACATAAGAAATGTCTATTTGCGTAACTTTATTAGTGGTTTTGATTTTTGACGATTTTTCCGAAATTTCATTCGAAAATTTAGGAGGGTTCTGAACTGTCGATTGCATATAAAAACAATAAGTTTCCAGTGTTTACGGATTGTGATTTTTATACCAAATTTGGTTCGAATTGGTCCATTCGTTCGTCAGTTATCGTCTCCACAGACTCACTGACACACACACACACACACACACATACAGACATCGCTTCAAAAATGTTTGATTCGCGATCAGGGATGCTTGAAACGTGCTCTCCCGCCGAAAACTCGAATTCGAATTTTCGACCCCATTACAATACTTTCCTTATACATTATGTATATAAGGAAAGTAAAAATTACATAAAAAATATTGAAAAGTTTCAGTAGAAAATATTTTTGTCACAAATAATATGAAATAATTTTGTTTCATTTATTACAGATTAATATACATTATATATTCGGAAAATTCCCTAAAAAATATTCAGATGTTTCAGTAAAAACTATTTTTGCCACAAAATATATGAAATAATTTAGGTTCATTTTATAGAGATTAAGATACATTATATATTCAAAAAATCCCATGAAAAATATTGAGAAGTTTCAGTAAAAAATATTAAAAAAAAGAAACATGATATAATTTAGGTTCATTTTATAGAGATAAAATACATTATGTATTCAGAAAATTCCATAAAAATATTGAAAAATTTCAGTAAATAATATTTTTGTCAAAAATGATATGAACTAATTTAGGTTCATTTATCAGAGATTAAGATATATTATATATTCTGAAAATTTCATAAAAAATATTGAGATGTTTCAGAGTTATATAGCACGTGATGTCAAAAAAATTACATTCTGATAAACACGGCTGTCCTATTCAGAAATGTTAAAATAAACAACATTTACATACATAGGAATTTAATGCACAGCCTACTTAAAATGCCTTCTGTCAGCAACAATGCATATTTGCTTTCGAGAAAATATATTGTTTCTTACTTGAAAAACAGGTATCACACCCTGATGGTAAAATTTTTCACAAGTATTTATTGCATTTCATATATGTGTTTTGTGCATGCTTGGTGTCAATTCTGACTTATTATTACACAATGCTTTACAATTTTGCATTTGAATTTTTCGTACATCTACTTTTGGTGCCAGGTTCGTTATTCTATCTTTTTAAATTGTCCGGTAGAGGCGCTGTAATACATTTAATTCGATCGGGAATGGTCACTTTACTATAGACAGATTTAACGTGTACATTCATGAACTTTTCCTTACAGTGTTACTTAATGACTTCCCTAAGAACCATGTATATAATCATATAAACAGCATATAAGGGTGTGTTCCAAAATTAGCATCGTATATCTATGCTATTATCTGCAATGAGAGTAAGATTTTTACTTTGAAAATATTATAGTAAGAGTAAAAGCAAAATGGTAATAAAACGGGTAGTAAATGTAAAATGGTAATAAAACTGGCAGTCAACGTAAAATGGTTGTAAAAAATGGTAGTAAACGCAAAATAGCAATTTAAAATCTCAACCAAATCAACCATCAAAATTTCAGAGCAAGAATGTGCTTTGATATTTCTTTTCCTCTTTTAGAATAAAATACATTTATTTCATTTCCCTTTTCAACAAACTTTTGAAGAAATCAAACAAACCGCATTCACTGCGAATGAATAAACATCGTTTGACAAGAACCCCATGCCTGTATATATTTCGTTCTACTAACATTGTGAAAAGGATGATAAAACTAGGTTTTGCCTCAACTTTCTAAATCAAGTTTCTTTCATATCCTTTATACGTGCTCTACATTAAGAATTTTGTAAGGAGTACAAGTAAATTCTTCTTTCAAGTTTTTGCATGGCAATTAAAAAATCTAACACCAGAATTTTCAAAACACCTCCTAGCCTGCTTTATATGAGTACCTCTTAATGGAAGAACTTCTTTATATCAACACTATGAAAGCGTGTTCGATCATTTGTGTATGTCAATCAGTCCAAGGAGTGAAAACTTAAATTCTGGATGAAGAAATCAGAGGTTTGCCTTAAATGTCAGATACAGATTTTGGGATGAATGTTAATTAAATGAAAATTAAGGAAAAAATGATAGTTTTTTAATTATTGATAAAAACTATGTCAAAACCCAAACTATCGTAACTTTAAGCTGTTCCTTCTTAAAATGAGAGATGGTTTATGCTGATAGAATCACGTTAACTCCCCCCATATGGCAGATGACAAAATATATCTGGTTTCTGTTAGAGTGCCTGTATAATATTGTAAAGGAATTCTAGATTTTAATTTGGATAACATAATTGAATTATTTCGCTTTCAAATCAAAGCAGGTGATGTAAGTCTGTGGTGGTTGTTAGCAAATAATTAAAAATATATTGTTTTATTTTTATTTTGCTCGTTATACACATTATAAGATCTGTACTCACCTCCTCCTTTTCTTAAGAGGCTTTTCTAATCCTTGCAGTTACATACGCATATTGCTAAGAATGTTTTAAGAGTATAGTTACCTACTGCGTTTGATTGAACTTATATACCGCTACAGAAACCTTTTAATAGAGATATGTCAAATGGTCAAGCAGCATATGGAACTTGGAAAAAATCAGCATAATTCGTAATCGAAACCAACCATCCATCTTTAATCCAGAAAACTTTTAAATGGTCATGCAGGATATGGAGCTTCAAAAAATCAGCATAATCCTTAATCCAAACCAACCAATCCAAACCAACCACCCATCTTTGCTCCAAGAAAATTAATGGTCGTGCAGGATATGGAGCTTCAAAAAATCAGCATATTCTTTAATCCAAACCAACCACCCATCTTTGATCCAGGAAAATTTTTAAATGGTCGTGCAGGATATGGCGCTTTAAAAAATCAGCATATTCCTTAATCCAAACCAACCTCCCATCTTTGTTCCAAGAAAATTAATGGTCGTCCATGGCATGATATGCAGCTTCAAAAAATCAACATATTCCTTAATCCAAATCAACCACCCATCTTTGATCCAGGAAAATTTCTAAATGGTCGTACAAAATATGGAGCTTTAAAAAATCAGCATAACCCTTAATCCAAACTAACCACTCATCTTTGATCGAAGAAAATTTTTAAATAGTAATGAAGGATATGGAGCTTCAGAAAGTCAGCATATTCCTTAATTCAAACCAACTACCCATCTTTGATCCAAGAAAATTAATGATCGTGCAATATATGGAGCTTCAAAAAATCAGCATATTCCTTAATCCAAACCAACAATCCATCTTATTCAGGAAAGCTTTCAAATGATCATTCAGGATATGGAGCTTTAAAAAATCGGCATATTCCTTAATCCAAACCAACCATCCATCATTGATCCAGGAAAATTTTTAAATTATCATGCAGGATATGGAGCTTTAAAAAATCAGCATAATCCCTAATCCAAACCAACCATCCACCATTGGGTCATTGATCAAGGAGAACTTTTACTCTTTTCTATCTTAGAAAAATAAGAGAGAGAGAGAGAAAAAAGCTGATTTAATGTTTCTATCGCTGAAATATTTGAAATTCAAAACAGACGGATGAAAATTTTGTTTTTACAAAACTATAAATACTGCAAAAACATAATACAACTTTTTTTATCCTCCCCCCAAAGAGAAATGTTTGAAATATATTTTTAAAATAACATAAAGTAACATTTGACGTTTATAAGTGGGTTTCCTAAAAGTTTTGCATTTCGAGTTTGTTGACAACAGAACGTCTGAGAAAATGCAGTATCTTTCTGAAAATTTAATGAAATTTCGAAATAGCTTTAAGAAATGGCTTGCGTCGAAGTTGAGGATTCGAAGCGTAACAGATGACTTTTAAATATTTTAGTGTGGAAGAAATGGAATAAAGATTGAAGTGTCATATTGTGAAAATTTATCAAAGGAACAGGAAAAGATTTGGAAGTCTTGAAAGTAAAAATGAACAAATAGTTTTGGAATCCAGTTTCCATCGTAGACACCGGTGTCCGCACACAAGTTTTCCTGTTTTTTAGTTATCCTCAACATGGAGCAACTCATGGTTCAAACAATCCATGGGCTCGATATAAGGTTTACTAATTATTGGTCCTATTAGTGATCTAAATATTGGTCTAATTATTGGTCATCTAAATATTAGTCAAACGTGGATTTATTAAAGATTTTCAAAACCTTTTTATGATGTGTTACATTTTTAGTAAATCATACATAACATATTATATAATTATTCCATTTCGTAATTATGTAATATTTTATAGCATAAAGTATTATATAATTATTACATTTCGAAAGTTGCAATACCAATGAACAATATTATTATTTAAAGGCTTAAATATATCTTGCTGTAACAAAAATCTTAAGAGTAATGAAGAATATATATATAAATAATATAATATATATCAGTGTATAATAAGTCTTGTATATAAAGTTTTACACAAAAATTCTTACATATGCTCTAAATTAGAAGTCCGCATCTTTTAACACAAGAGAGCTACCACAGATTTCATAACTTTCTGTAACTTTTCATAACTTCTGTTCATAACTTTCTGTAACGTATATATATATATATATATATATATATATATATATATATATATATATATATATATATATATATATATTATATATATATATATATATATATATGTATGTATCTATCTATATATATATATATATTTATATATACACACATACACACATATATATATGTATATATATGCATCTTAGATATATATAATAAATTAAAAAGTTGTGTAAAAAATTTTCAAGGGATTAAATTTGAAGAAATACAAAATGTAAATTTTTATACGGCCCCCGTGCAAAAACATTTCTAATGAGTGAAAGGTGCCCCATACACTAATAAGGTGATGTACAAAATTTAGGCATATCAGAGATATGTTTAAACAAAGTTGGTGAGGGATTAATCACAAATTAAAATCTAAATGTTTACAGCAAGAGTGCAAATGACGCAACACAGAAATGCATCATATGCAAATAACATCTGTATCTTATCTTTAATGGATCTTTGGTATGGATGGAAAACATTTTGAACAAACTTTGTAATCTTTGTGTAAAGATATTATTTCTACACAGTGTAGATACTTTTGTACCAATGAATAGCAAAATTATTATTTATTTATGTTAAAGGAATGGTGGGTAGAGAGACGCCAGAAACGTCGATATACGCAACTGACGGACTTCGAGACAGACCTGATCATCGAGCTGAAAACCGCTGAGTAGTTAGCGCACCGGATAGCCCGTCACGTGGATCGTTCGGACTATACCGTCCGACGGTGTTGCGAGCACTGGTCACGGGATGCCACCTAGACACGGAGGACCGGCTCTGGACAGACTAGGCATACGAGTAGAGAGGACCGAATGATCGTGCGTCATGTACGTATAGAGCCCACGGTGATCCGATCCGCGATATCGGTATGTGTAGCGGCTTCTGTGTGCCCACGAACCATATCTCGACGCTTTAAGGGAGCGAATCTATGATCCCAGCGTCCCTTACGTGTGCTGCCATTAACACGCGAACATCGGCGGCTCCGCTTGCAGTAGTGACGTGCCAGAGCAACGTGGGATGCCACAGATTGGCGATGTGTGGTGTTTAGCAATAAGTGCCGCTTCGTTTTGGGGTTCGATGATCAGCGTGTTCCCTGCACAATGCCACAATCCCAATCTCGTTATCGAGCGCCACACCATCCCCACTGCAGGCATCATGGGTTAGGGAGACATTGTCTACGACAGCAGATCCGCTCTATTAGTGGTACCTAGAATATTGACGGGCCTTCGTGGATGAGATTCTACGGCCCTACGGCTCCCATTCGTTGCTGAGATTCCAGGTGTGCAATTTCAGCAGGATAATGCCCTGCCGCAGACTGTTCGGGCTTGTTTGAGTCATGTCCAGGCATTTGCATGACGTGCCAGATCCCCAGACCTGTCCCCTATCGAGCAGGCGTGGCACCAGTTGAAACCCCAGCTGTCTGGTTGCCGCAATCTTCGAGATTTGGAGCGTAACGTTCAACAGGTATGGACTTATCTGCCGTAGGACAACATCAGCTGTCTGTTTTACACCATGACGGACACGTATTGCTACTTGTATCGCAGAATGAGGTGGTGCGCTGTGTACCACAGCTCCCTCTGTACGTGTTCTGCTGCGTTGTTTTTGTGGTCATGTATATCATTCATCTGTATCCTTCCATCAATAAAATTTCAAGTTCATCCTATGCTTACTTCTTGGTGCTCAACTTTCATTGTCCGTGAATGTACATATATATACGAGGGTCACACTGACATTTTTGGGACGGGACAGACAATATGCGCTAGAAAGAAATGATTGGTCGGATATTTAAATTTGAACTCTTTTATGTCCGCAAACGATAATTTTTGGCAACAATTACAATTTAGCTATCGTAGAATGAATTTTGAAAGGAAAGAAAATGTAGTTGACTCAAGAGCATTATCGAGCTGTGATTTTCTCTGATTTTAAAGTGGGACTAAATCAAGAAGAATGTCTTCAACGTCTACAATTAGCATATGGAAATGGCGCTCCATCTCCTGCCACAGTATTCTTATGGTTAGAAGTGGTCGAAATTCTCTCCTGAATGAAAAACACGCAGGAAAAACCTTTGCCAGCTGTAGTCCCAGAAAATGTGTTGGCTATTCGAAAAATGTTAATCGATTATAATCGCTGTACCTACCCAATGATACAAAAGGAACTTAAAAATGGATCCGCAACTATAAATAAAATTATTCATGAAGAAATCTGTCTGTCCTTGTGTCGCCCATAATTTAATAGAACACCAAAAAGCGGAGTACGTCAGAATAAGTAAAGAAACCTTAAAATTATTTAATGATGGTGGACAGCGTATTATTTTTAAAATCATAACTGGTGATGAAACGTAAATATCGTATTTTGACGTTCCAACACGTCAAGAAAGTAAAGCATGAGTCTTTAAAGATGACCCCCAAACCAACAATGGCGAAAAGATCACGAGCAATGAAAAAGTAGTGTATGCCGTGTTCTTTAGAAGTACAAGTCTGGTCAAAGCCATAAATTTAGATGGACAGAAAAAGTGTCTTCCAGAAATTCATCAGGAAGTGAATGTTAGTGGACTCATGCTTCACCATGATAATGCATCTTCTAATTCAGCTAGAATGATAGTCGAATTTCTTGAACAAAAAAACATCAACGTGGTAGAACATTCACCCTATTCTCCTGATCTTGCTATGTGTGACTTTTGGATATTTTTTAATCTAAAAAAATTTACATGGGCGTCGTTTTCAATCCGAAGATGAGATTGATAAGGTTATGAAAGCATATTTTTCATCGATTCCGAGAATTAGGATGCTTGAAACATTTAATCTTTGGGAAATCCATCTACAAAAGTGCATTGATGTTGGAGGGGAGTACTTTACTTTGAGCACTCTTAAGAGCTGGTAAGTTTAACTTGTACGACTTAGCCGTATCTCAAAAATTTCAGTGTGATATACATATATTTATAATACATACATTAATGCATACATATATACATATATATATATAAAATACATACACACATATCTATCTATCTATATATATATTGAACTTGAAGATATATTATAAATCACTTAAAACTAATTAAAAATCTCTTAATGACTACTAGATTAAGAAATCAATGGAATGCAAGTAAGATATTAGTTGGGGAAATAGAACAACAATCCATAGGAAATAAAACTAATTAAAAATTAGAATAAATAAATATGGATAGCAATTAAATCGAATGATTTAGATTCGCTTATAATTTAATGTAAACCGGAAGAAATAAATGTATTCACTATTCCTTAAAATCAAATTAAATACAGAACACAAACGTAATTATTTGAAATTAAATTTTAGAATCCTTCTTATAGTGAAGCAAACAGTACCGCTGGATCGAGTTTGCTATTATTAAAGTTCAGCTACAACAAATGCTCATTATCTATGGCAATATGGAAATATATGTGCAACAAAATATCATTATTAGTGTTGTTTGTCGATTTGTACAGTTAATACAGACACTGTTACCTAGCAAACATTTTCAGTGCAGCCAACGGCAAGTTACTGCAGGAGTTCTGATAAAATAAAACTATTCTATATCGGTTATGTCACATCTCTGAGAACATGATCTCAATCTTTCAAATGTCTGGTTCAGAAATGTCGCCAGACTATAAAATAAATTTGCTCCGATTTAATATTTTTTTCATCCATTTTATATATGTTAAAATCAAATTTTCATTATCTCCTTACTTATTTAAAATTTGCGTTTATTTTAATGCAATTTATGTAATTAAAATTGTGTGGTTGGTTTTGGATATTTGTACAGCATAATTTAAAATGTATTCTGACTTAATGCATTAATAATAAATTAGTTATTATTTTTTTTTAATTGTCTGTTGTATTCATAAATAATGTTATAGTAAAAGGAATAAAAAATAAGTTTTTATAAAAGTAAAAAATACATTTTAACAGAAAGAATGACAATATGTTATTGTCTGCTGTATGCATAAAAATATTTTAGTAAAAGAAATAAAAAATATTCTATAATCATATGTGCTGAAATTCTATAATCATATGTGCTGAGAACGGAAAACAAAACACAGTAGGAGAGTATAGATTTTTTTGGATCTTTTGTCATTTTGAGTAATTTATTACATAGATAAAAATTTTTATTGATAATTTTATAAGTAAGTTGTATGCACACTGTCCTCCAAAAGTTAAGCACGAAAGGTAAATTCTCAGATAGTGCGCTCATTTGTGGATTTTATTGTGTGGATTTTGACGACTGGATAGGTTATCATCGCACCGGCGTAGATTGATTAATATCTACGCCGTGTATAACGTGATGTATAACAGAATTAAGACGGCAAGAGAAACTTTGTCTTTCGTATATTCCCAGGAAATGTATCTTATGTAAAATATATTACTCTCAAAGAACTGCAAACTGCTTTTATACAGGAATTCCAATCATTGACCTCTGCCCCCCTGGGTCACTAGCCTGAGAGAATTAATCTTCAGTGACAAGCCTGTGTCTAGACCTGACGGGGACCCTATTAAGCATCAGTTGGCCCTCTATAATGATCTCCGTCAATCTTTCTGCAGCAGTAATTTTTGGGCAAATAAAATTCCTACATGTACATATTATGTCTCATTAAATTTTGTATGACTAAATAATTTATCAGAGCATTTCTTTGAGAAATTTGGAGTCGATCGGTGCAGAACTTCATGAATTATATCTGATTTACTGAGTATAATCTCCAAAAACTATACCTAGGAGCCCAGGCAAGGGTTACGGTGCCCCTGCCTCCTATAAGAAATTTAACAAATTGAAATGCTTGGCAACAGCGGTTAATTATTAAAAATATGCATTATTTAGAAATATCTACAAGATTTAGTTGTGAATTACCGGGATATGTATAATATTTGAATATGCTGCGCCCCCATTTGTCCTCTCCCATTTCTGGCATTCGTATTTCACTTTGAGCATTGGAATAGTGTTTATTTGCAATAAATATGCAAAAGAAAGGGGAGGGGTAATTTTTTACACCAGATTCCAAATCATTGTTTCCGAAGGTGCTAAAATGGCCAAGGGAAAATACGGAAATTAAAATACATTTTCGTGGTAAATATCATGATGACACTAACTCGGCCATTTCAAGTATAAAATTCTTTTAATTTTTTATAGCCCGGCAGGTTAAAGGTAATTTTTTTTTGTGACAACTATTTGGATAGCGTTTGGTTACCCAGAGTATGATATTGCGAAAAATTTATAGGAATATTTTCAAAAACAATCCTTAACACCAGTAATATTAATAAACTATATACTTTATAAGAAAATAACTTGGTTCAATTAAATTATAAATCAAATTATTTAAATAAAGTCTAGAAATCTGCGCTAAGAATATTCGCAGCTGATTGAAACATGTAGAATAAAAGAAAGCAAACCTCATGTTGCTTAAAATTTTGCGTTTTGAAAGTTTCAATCTTTCTACGGAAATGTTTCGAATTAAATATATAAAATGATGGTTAGTCAAATGCCTGGCTATTTGATAAAAAATAATAAAATGATTGTTTATTGAAAGGGATTTTTTATCACTAATTTGATATAGTACTTTTGAAAGCAGTTGGGTTTATTACATTTACACTAACTGTAATAATCAAAAAAAAATTTCGTTTGAATAACTTATACAGTTTCGATGAAAATATTGCTTACATACTCAGAAATATATCTACATCACTTAAAAACATTTGATTTGTGTTCCAAAATATGTTCAATTGTCAAAAGCTTAAATTATAACTTTTGACCCTAACAACTCATAACAAAAATATATCACGAATATAATAAACTAATTTATTTAATGGAATCTTTACTATTTAGATTAGAAATGAAAATTATCGTTGTTTAATAATTTGGCTTTCATTAAAATATTTTTGCAGGAAAAAAAAAGTTATTTATTTCCGTAGTTAAGCGACATCAGTTCATTTTCTTATTGAAAGCCTGTATGACATTACCTATTGTTAAGTTTTATTTTTATGTTTTATTAATATACTTGCAGATATTCCCAGCGTAATTCTAATGTGGGCAAATTAAGAAAAAATCATATTGCTTTTCAGAAAAATTCCTTTAAAATATTCATTTTAATTCCTCTGTAAAAATAATTAGTGTAAGGATATATTATTTTCTCATTTATACGCAATTATATGCGTAGGCAAACCCGAAGAATAGAACATCCTGGTCCCGTTTGTAAACCAATGTACTAAAATATAAAGTTTGCTAAACATGCATTAAATTAAAGACGCTGAAATGATAGCAAAAGTCATCCGCGTACTATTTTTATCCCGTTGCAACAATTATTTGAAGACATTTGAAAATATGTAAATTTTATAAATATTTTTTCCGAAATATTACCGTAATCTTATATTTATTGCATGCCCATCTAATTAATATAACAATATTAAGTATAATATAACGTTAATATATTATACTTATTTTTATATCACTTTCTTTATTGTTGAAATGTGATAAATAGACTGAAAATTGTTTGCAGGCTGAGCACATTTATATATACTAACTAGCAGCATACCCGTTCTTCTTACGGAGTATATAATATAAAGAAACTTAAAACTCACAATCCTGAGCAAATTCCTATAGTATACTAAATGACACTGTTAATCAAAATATTCTGTTAAAATATTAAATTTATTGCTCCTAAAAATAAGTTTAAGAATATCTGTTCTCACTATGCAAAATTATCTTTACTGGCAGATTTGAAGAATAAAACATCCTGGCCTCTTTTGTAAGCAAATTTAGAAAGCATATGGAATTGAATCAATATATGCGAAATAAAAGCGTTAAAATTGTATGGTAGACGTACTACTTATATACGCGAATATTAGAAAATAAAACCTGTATCAATAGATTACATGTATAAATTGAAATAAATTGAAATATCAATAAACCCATAATCTTTAAACCTGAAGGTGACCTCTAGATTCCAATATATGCCAAAATGAAAGTGCTAAAATTATATGGGAAGATATACCCGTACTACTTATATTGTCGTAGATTAGAAGGTATGTCCGATTGCTCGTAGTAGATTACCCGTATTACAATATGAATCTCAAAAATCTTTGCCAAAATAAAACAGATGACGTAATAAATTGAAAATATCAATAATCCCCGTAATCTTCATACCATAAGATCGTACTTGATTCCAATATATGCCAATATATGTCAAAATATATGCCAATACACCTGTACTATTTATATTCTCGTAGATTAGAATATATACCCGTGCATTTATAGAAGATTACTCGTACAGCGTACAATATATGAGTTTCAACAATGTTTGATATAATAAAACAATGGCATAATAACTTGAAAATATGAATTATCTCTGAATCAATAATCCCCGAAAATATCAATAATAAAAATGTTTAAACCTGAAGACCGTAATTGATATTATCCAGTCAAATATGCAATGTCAATTAAATTTATTTTATATACATATCTTAAATATTCAAATCGGAAAAGTTTTAATAAAAATCGTATGCCGCATAACACATTCGATTTAAATCCGTTGCTAAGTGACATGATGTCTGCTGCTTCAAATAAATTGGTGGAAACAATATTGTCTGAATAATGCTATATGAAAGGTTTGGCAACATTTTCGTCAATTTAGCGACATTATAAAAAATCGCCAAATTTATCGCCAAGTGGAACTGTTGAACTGACAATCCCACTTAGCGACAAATTGACGAAACATTATCACAATATCCCCTAACAAAACACAATTAATTTCATTTATTTAGCGCAATGTTATCAATTTCAAGATATTTTTATGGATTTACAACCATTTTTATCAATTTGGTGACATTTTAAAAATTCGCTAAATGTGTTACTAAGTAGGAAGGTTGAACTGACAGACAAATGCTAACGAAACATCATTTCAGTACTCGCTTCTTATAAAACAAAATAAATTTCATTGATGTGAGTCGTTTTTATCAATT
The DNA here is from genome assembly GCA_951213105.1 of Amaurobius ferox. NCBI lineage: Eukaryota > Metazoa > Arthropoda > Arachnida > Araneae > Amaurobiidae > Amaurobius > Amaurobius ferox. Next base: position 40,941,509 of record OX578139.1, on the reverse strand, counting down.
TGGCGAAATTTCCGTCAATTTAGCAACGTTTTAGAAAAGTTGCCAAGTTAGCAATATCCTGCCAAATTCGTAGATCTGAATTTGCAGATATGAATAAAACATCCTGATCCCATTTGTATATACTGAATGAAAACACTAAAATTGCATTAGAAGATATAACCATTGCACTCTTTTTCTGTTTCAACAATCGGCTAAACGAATTTATTGATGTAACACAATATATGAGTATATTAGCTACACACAATATACAAGTTTGAAAACTCTTTGCCAAAATAAATGAATGTAATGTACACAGTCCGCAATTAATATAATTAAAAGAAAAATCAAACCCTTTATTTATAAGATATATTTTATATCCATTTATTTATTATTCAAATCGAAAAAATAATAATAAACATTAACAAAGACATTTAATTTAATTTCGGTGCCGAGCAACATGATATAAGATAGTATCTTCGTCATAAAATGCTAATAATTAAATAACCATTTTGATTTCTTAATACATTTCATTGTTGAATAAATGATTGTGAAAAATAAACTATGCTGATAGATTTTTCATTTAAATTCATGTTTCAAACATTCATGTTTTCAAACAATTCATGTTTTCAGACAGTGACTAATTAGCGCAAAAATCTCCCACTAAACTCAGAGATAAAGCTCTAATTCACTTTCACGTTTTAAGCAAGCGATTTCCAACCTTATCGTCTAGAGGAACCAGGGAGTTAGAGAGTAGAACTCCTAGGAATAAGTTTCGTTTTTCATAATATCTCGATAGCCCCCGGTCTTAGAAACTCAAAACTTAGACTACATTTAAGATGGGCTATTTTAAGATTGCTTACAAAATTCCGTTAAATTTGGTTAAGATCCCGTGATGTTGAAACAAACGAAAGTTTCGTTTTTCACTAATATCTCGAGAACCACTTGTCCTAGAAACTCGAAAAATAGACTAAATTTTAAGTGGGGCCATTTCAAAGCCACTCACAAAATTTCATCAAATTCGGTTCAACTGTTGATGGGACAAACAGACAGACAGATTTTCAATTTTATTTATATAAACCAGCAGCATACCCGTTCTTCGTACGGAGTATATAATATAAAGAAACTTAAAATTCACAATCATGTGCAAATTCCTATAGTATACTAAATGACATTGTTAAGCAAAATATTCTGTTAAAATATTTAATTTAATGCTCCTAAAAAGAAGTTTTAAAGATATCTGTTCTCACGATACAAAATTATCGTCGCGGACAGATCTGAAGAATAAAACATACTGGCCCCTTTTGTAAGCAAATTTACAAAAAATATGAAATTGAATGAATATATTCAAAATAAAAGCGTTAAAATTGTATGAGACCCGTATTACTTATATAAGCGAATATTAGACGATATAACATGTTTTAGTAGATTACATGTATAAATTGAAAATATCAATAAATCTCTAATATTTAAACCTGAAAACCGTATTTGACTCCAATATATGTCAAAATGAAAGCTGTAAAATTATATGGGGATATATATACCCGTACTACTTATATTGTCGCAGATTAGAAGATATACCCGTGCATTTGTAGAAAATTACTCGTACAACGTACAATATATTTATTACAACAATTTTTGCCATAATAAAACAGATGACGTAATAAGTTGAAAATATCAATAATCCCCGTAATCTTTATATCAGAAGGCCGCAATTGATTCCAATATAGTATACCAATGTATATCAAAATATATGCCAATATATAACAAATATATGCCAATATATCTGTACTACTTATATTCTCGTAGATTAGAAGATATACCCGTGCATTTGTAGAAGATTACTCGTACAACGTACAATATATGAGTTTCAGCAATTTTTGGTACAATGCGCGAAAAGCGTAGAGGACAAGTGAAAACTTACCAAATCTAGAAATCTTTTAGGCGGAAATGTATGCAAATTTCTTAAGTAAAAACATTAATAAAATTAAGTTATTTTTCACGTAAATTAGTTAAATTTTCCAAAAATAAATATGTATAAATTTACTTTATAAATTTTAAACCCATATGATCTTGGAAAAAAGTGTAAGGACAACTGTTTTTTCATCTAAAATTATAGTAAAATTTGCGTATTTGAAAGCATAAAATGACCATTTAAAATATTAGAGACTGGGTTTCTAAACAAAATTCACACTTGCCTCATTTCTTTACGATTTTTGCACAATGCCAAAAGGAACTCATCTGTCTAACCTTGAAAAAGGGGAAAATCATTTAAAGAATGTGGATTGAGTGGACATGAAATTTCGAAAAAAATTAAAAGATTTAAAACTGCAGCTTATAATTTTCTATGAGATCCTGAAATGTATGGAATGAAAACGAACTTGAAGACCTGAAATTCTAACGCATCGACAGAAAAGAATGGTTGTAAGAAGAACTTGCGAGAAAACAGAAACTGCGAATGAAGTTAGAAGAAATTTGGACTTACCTTGTTCCACACGAACAGTTCAAAATGTTCTGAATAAACATCCGAATATTTGGTATGGAAAGTTAATGTCACGCCCCCCTCTTAAAACAGAACATAAGGAAAGAAGACAGGAGTTTAAAAAAATACATTTCTCTCGGTCCAAAATGGATTGATGTAATATTTTTGGACGAAAAAAGTTCAATCTTGATGGGCCAGATGGTTTTCGCTATTTTTGGCGTAACACCAATGAAGTTTTTCCAAACGTCAATACGGTGGGGGCACAGTAATAATTTGGGGCGCTTTTTCAGCAAACGGAACCACGCATATAATCTTTATCAACTACAAAATGAACTCTAACAAATATGTTGATATGTTAGGCGAATATTTTTTACCTGAGGCCCCACTAATTACTTCAGGAGATAATATTTTCCAACAGGCTAACGCTTCCATAAACGTTTCTAAGAGTGCAAAACTCTGGTTTGAAGCTAATTCAGTAAATTTACTTGATTGGCCGGCGAGGAGTACCGATCTCAATCCAATAGAAAATTTATGGGGCCTTCTAGCCTGAGAAGTTTATAAAAATGGCACACAATATCAGTATAAACAGAATCTGGTGTTAGCCACCAAAGAAGCTTGGAATAACATTTCCATAGACACTGTAAAACAACTTTCAGCATCCATGACCTCTCAGCTTATTCAAGTAATTGAAAAAAAGGTTATTTTCTTGATTATTAAGAGAAATGTTAAGTAATTTAGAACATGTCCTTATACTTTTTCTATATTTTTAGTGATAATCTTTATAAGGTGAACTTTTGTAAGGTTCATATTTGTTGTTTTATGTGTTGTAAATGTTATTGTATAATTTCACAAAAAAGATCAGAAATATCAGAAATTCATTTTTATGAAGTGAAAATAAAGTATATTATCATTCAATTATATGTTGTCCTTATACTTTTTTCGAGCACTGTATAATAAAACAATAGCATAATAACTTGGTAATATCAATAATCCCTGAATCAATAATCCCCGAGAATATCAATAATAATAATGTTTAAACCTGAAGAACGTAATTGATATTATCCAGTGAAAAATACAATACCAATGAAATTTATTTTATATATATGTCTTTATTATTCGAATCGGAAAAGATTTAATAAAAATTGCATGCAGCATAAACACATTGGCTTCAAATCTGTTGCTAAGCTACATATCACTTGATTCAAATAAATTGGTGAAAAAAATATCGCATGAATACTGCTATCGTCATGGAAGGCTTGACGACATTTTCGTCAATTTAGAGACATTTTAAAAAATCGCCAAATCTATCGCCAAGTGGGACTGTAGAACTAAAAGTCCCGCTTGGCGATAAATTGATAAAAAATCATCACAATAGTATCCCCTATAAAAAGCACAATTAATTTCATTTATTAAAAAGCAATTTTATGAATTTGATGATATTTTTATGGATTTACAAACATTTTTATCAATTTGGAGACATTTCACAAATTCGCTAAATACGTTACGAAGTTAGACGGATGGACTGACAGACAAATGCTACCGAAACATCATTTCAGTACTCTCTTCTAAAAAACAAATTTAATTTCATTGATTTGCTTCGTTTTTATCTATTCGGGGGCATTTACCTCAATTTGTAACGTTTAAGAAAAGTTGCCCAGTTAGCGATATCCCGCCAAATTCGTAACATTTAATTAGCAGATTTGAAGAATAAAACATCCTGATCCCGTTTGTATATACTAAATGGAAACACTAAAATTGCATTAGAAAATATACCCGTTCTACTTTTTTCCTTTTTCAACAATCGCTAAATGAGTTTATTGGCTAATGTATATGAGCAGTATATGAATTTATCAGTTAAACACAATAAGCTTGAAAACACTTTTTCAAAATAAATGAAAGTGATGTACGCAGTACGCAATTAATATATTTAAAAGAAAAATCAAACCGTTCATTTTAAAGATATATTTTTATATCCATTTATTTAGTATTCAATTCGAAAAAATAATAATAATTAGCAAACAGATTTAATTTAATTGCATCGCCGAGAAACATGATATAAAATGGTATCTTCCTCATAAAATGCTAATAATTAAATAACCATTTTGATTTCTTAATACTTTTCATTGTTGACTAAGAGCTTGTAAAAAATAAACTATGCTGATAGATTTTTCATTTAAATTCATGTTGCAAACATTCATGTTTTCAAGCAATTCATACTTTCAGAAATTGACTTATTAGCGCAAAAAACTCCCACCAAATTCAGAGATGAAGTTTTAATTCACTTTCACGTTTTAAACAACCGATTTCTAACCTTATCGCTTGGAGGAACTAGGGAGATAGAGAGTGGAACTCCTAGGAAAAAGTTTCGTTTTTCATATCTCGACAGCCCCTGGTCTTAGAAACTCAAAACCTAGACTGAATTTAAGTGACGCTATTTTAAGGCTACCCACAAAATTCCGTTAAATTTGGTTCAGCCATTCTCTTGTGATGATGAGACAAACGAAAGTTTTGTTTTTCACTAATATCTCGAGAACCACTCACTGATCGTAGAAACTCGAAACATGGACTAAATTTTAAGTGAGTCTATTTTAAGGCTACCCACATTTTTTTGTTGTATCAAATTCGGTTCAGCCGTTCTCCCGTGAAGATGGGACAAACAGACAGACAGAGAGACATATTTTCAATTTTATTTATATTGATTGCCAAGTGCCCGCCTGTGTATCTGTTTGGGACTCATTTTTAGGCACTTTCCAAGTATGTAGAGACTTGCAATGTGGTACACGGGTTGATCATTCCATAAAACTCCCTGGAAAAATCGTATTTTTCAAAAATATTCTGTAGAGGGGGTGCTCCACACCAAAATGTTCGAAGAGTGAAATGATGCGAAAGCATACTTTGCAATGACATAGGTACTTCAAATTTATTGCATGGGTTAACCGTTTGAAAGAAAGAAAGCGTGCAATTTAAGATTTTCAATATTTGCTACTTTAGGAGTGCCGTGCACCGAAATGTTCGATTTGCCGAACAAATGAGAACGCCTGCTTTAAAATTTAATAGAGGCTTGAAATTTGGTACATGGGCTAATCGTTTGATGAAGACACCCAAGACAAAAGAGTTTTTCAAAAATGATCGTTTAAGGAAATGGTCCAGAGAAAAACATTCAAAAATTAAAATGACGAAAACCCATGCTTTGAAATGCGATAGAAACTTCAAATTTGGTGTACGGGTAAATAGTTCCAAAGGAAGGGTTTGTGAAATTAGTTTTCCGATATTTTCTACTTTAAGGGGTACCGTACACACAAATGTTCGATTTTCCAAATAAATGAGAAAAACGTCCTTCTAAACCATAATAGAAGTTTGATATTTGGTACATGGGGCATTCATCTGATAAAAAAAATAATAGAGTTTTTAAAAATATGAATTTAAGGAAGGAGGCAACTTCACACGAAAACGTTCGAAAAGTGAAATGATAGAAAAAATATGCTTCGTGATGGAATAGAAATTTCAAATATGGTTTATAGTTAGATAATTCAAAAGAAAGAAAGCGTGCAATGGGACATTTCCAATATTTGTAATTTGGAGGGGGGGGGGGTTCCGCACACCATAACGTTCAAAGAGTGAAATGATAGAAACACATGCTTTGCGATGAGATAGAAACTTCCAATTTAGTGTATGGGTATGTCGTTCGAAAGGAAGAAAGTGTGCAATTTCAGATTTCCAATATTTACTACTTTAGGCGGTGTTTCACACCAAAATATTCGATTTGTCTATTAAATGAGAAATGCCTACTTTAAAAATTGATAGAGGCCTATAATTTGGCATATGGGCTAATCATTTGATAAAATATCCAATTTGAATAGAGTTTTTCATAAGTGTGTATTTCCTAGTAAAAAGTTCGAAACATGAAATGATAAGATTGCATGTTTCAGTATGCAGATTTCAAATTTGGTGTACGGGTATATAGTTAGAAAGGAAGAAAGCGAGCAATTTCAGTTTCCCAATATTTTCTTCTTGTTTGGGGGGGGGGGGGGCGCACACCAAAATTTTTGATTTTCCGAATGAATGTGAAACGCAAATTATTCAAACAAAAATTTACTTTATTCGGTAGTTGCTTATTGTGGGATCGTTGATTTTCCACAGATATTCAACTAGTTTAATTCAATTCCGCTGCTAAGCAACACATATCATTTTCTTCAAATACAGCTTCAATAAAAAAAATTGTCTGCGTAATTCTATTTCTATGACAGTGTTTTTTATTATTATCTCCACAACCTCTGATCTTATAAACTCGAAACTTGAAAAAGGTTAATCGAAATAACATTGAGAAAAGTCTTATATGGACAGCATATGATTTTCCCTACATACTCAATATAATTTTTTCTTGCTTTCTTTTATAATTCATTAAATTCAGTTTAATACCACAAAATGACAAGGATACTTATTTGAAATTAAACTGCGTTTGCAGTTTTGTTCCAATTTTCGTTTTCATTTGGCGGCTAGACATATTTTTAAAAGCAACGTAGCAAAAATGAGAAAGAACTAAGGTATCTCAAAAATGGTTAGTCTTAGAGTTATGGGATTGGTCTTTTTCTTTACTTCAATGACAAAAATATTGTGCTGTGGGTCTTGTACAGCATTATTGTGCTGTGGGTATTGTACACCAAAAATATTATGTTGTGGAAGTTGTATATCATTAGTGTACTGTTGATATTGTACACCAAATATATTGTGCTGTGGATCTTGTGCATCATTAATATGCTGTGTATATTGTACATATTGTATTGCGGATGTTGTTGTTGTTGAGACCCAGACCGTCCGACCTACCAGAAAGGTGTAAGGTAACCGTTTGGACGGCCGGGAAGTGCCACCCAATTTAGACCGGAATCCAGCGGGGGAGACATCCACAGAGACCGTACTCTCCTTCCCCTACCATCAACCTCTCGGAAGGACTTTCAGATCCACATGTTTAACGTGATCGTACTCCGCATGAACACGGCGGCAGTTGTGGCAGCGTGCAAATCCAGCGCGCAAACCACAGGGCTACCGCTCCCGAAATGTGCCAACAACACGCGGTGTTCCCAGGTGTCACCCACCCAAGTACTACCCGCGCCCGATGCTGCTTGACTTCGGTGATCTAACGGTATTGCGGATGTTGTATAACATTATCGATCTGTTGATATTGTATACCAAATATATTTGTCTGTGGATCTTGTGCACCATTATTATGGTGTGGATATTGTACTTATTGTGTTGTGTATGTTGTATACTATTATTGTGCTGTTGATATTGTACAACAAAAATTGTGCTGTGGATCTTGTGCTTCATTATTATAGTGTGGATATTGTACATATTATGTTGTGGATGTTGTATACCACATTATTATGTTGCGGGTATTGTACACCAAAAATATTATGTTGTGGATCTCGTGCTCCATTATTATGCTGTGGATATTGCACATATTATGTTGTGGATGTTGTATACCACATTATTGTGCTGTTGATAATGTACACGAACTATATTGTGCTGTGGATCTTGCGCACCATTATTATGCTGTGTATATTGTACACCAAAAATATTGTGTTGTGGATGTTGAATACCATTATTGTGCAGTTGATACTGTACACTGAAATATTGTGCTGTGGAACTTGTATACCGTTAACTGTGTAAAAGTAAATTCATTGCTTATGGAGAGAAAATCATGTGATGCTGCTAGCTGTTCTATGTAACACCTTTCATTGAAGCATCTAGCCTCAGAAGCTGTAACTCCTGGAGGTTATGTTGATGGCTATGATATTTCTTGATGCATGTTCCCAATAAGCAAATGTGATTGGAGAGGCAGGAATACTGCCTTTCCTATTCATTCTATAGTTGTTATTTAGAATTTCTGCATTTTCCATTATTCAAAGATCAAAGATCATTTAAGTCAGGCTGCAGTTTGTTTTTAAGTCAGGCTGCAGTTTTAAGTTCAGGCTGCAGTTTTTTTTGCAGTTTAAGATTCTTGAAGGAGATTGACTTGAATAAGATATAAGGTTTTTGCAGAAGATTGATTAAGATATGATTTTTTTACCAGTTAAAGTGAAAAATTTTAAGGTTAGAGTTCATGTGATGTCCACATCAAATGTTTATAAAGATTAGATAATAATAAACATTTGTTTCTTTCCACATAATTAACAGCTTTTAATTGATACTTGCTTTCAAATCAAGGTATAAATCATAAGAAAGTCAATATACTTATTTCTCATATTCACTGCAATTTTAATACATTATACATTAAACTGAATGAATAAAATATTCTTGGTTAGCAAATTAGGCCAGCTAGGCATTGCATTTTCAGAAAAAACTTTATATTGTCGTTTTTTCAGTACTTAAAAATTCATCTCTCCCATAATCTAATACACATATATATATGAGTGAAAACATATTGCAGCAAATCAGTTTTTAAGCTTTTTCCTGGCCTCCAGCCAGTCTTTGAAGATTAATGAACGACCTCGTAAAAATTCAACCTCGCTCCTTCGGATAGAGAAGATCTCGTCTGTTTCATCATTAATCACTTTAGCACGCGAGTTGAAATTTAAATTAGTACAGCAGGAGATTAGTAATCGATGTTCTTTTTAAAACTGATTAAAAAAATGGCTATACAACAAGGCGTACAGGATGAACATGTGTATAAAATTTTTGGGGTAAAGGGGAACATATAAATAACAACAGATGACTATATAAATTACAACAGATGAGCATATAAATAACAATAGATGAACATATACATTACAACAGATGAACATATTTATAACAACAAATGAACATGTAAATAACAACAGAACGAAATTTTTATAACAAAGATGGACAAACATACACTCGTGAAAAGTGAAATTGCAACACTATTAAGGAATGAACGTAGCCATATACAAATCAGAGTACCGGTAGAAGAGAGAGTCATATGCAAATGATTAAGTTTTCGTACGTATCGTGTCACATCAGATCAAGTTTCGGATCATAAAGACCAGCAGACGACTTGGTTCGGAAATGCTATAAGCGACGCTTTGCAGCAGCCGAACTTTCTAAAAAGTGAAGAAGCAATGCTTCGAAGACGTCAGCGAGCGGTATACCAGCAGTTAAAGGCTGGAGAATAAGACTGCATTCTAGAACTGCGTGCTGTGGGTTTGCCGATATGTGCAATTGCCAAGCGTGTTGGGCACAAAGTGAGTACCATTCAGCGATGCGTGATACGATAGACGCAAGAACATCAAAGAACACGCCGAAGAGGGCGTACGTATCAGGTCACATGAGACCAAGTTTCGGATCATAAAGACCAGCAGACGACTTGGCTCGTAAATGCTATCAGCGACGCTTTGCAGCAGCCGAACTTTCTAGAAAGTGGAGATGCGATGTCTCGAAGACGTCAGCAAGCAGTATACCAATGAGACCGTATCCTAGAGCTGCGTGATGTAGGTTTGTCGATGTGTGCAATTTCCACGCTTGTTGGGCACAAAGTGGAACGAACAGGTGCAGAACGGAACGCACGGAAAGGCAGATGTGCCGAACGATGCGTCGAAACCCGTTCGCAACTGTAAGTGACATCTGAAATTGCCTGCCACCATCAACGGTTGCACTTCCGTGTACCCAAACCATTCACAGCAGGTTACATGAAGTACAGCTGCCCGCACGGTGGCCAGCCACTGGAGTGCCGTTAAGCGCTTGACACCGGGATGCACGTCTGGAGTGGTGGCGTCGTCATCGTAACTGGACCAATAAATGTCCTCGGGTGTTGTTTACGGATGAATCTCGCTTCTGCCTGTGAATGACAGTCATAGACAGGTGTTGCGGCTTCCCGGGGAACGCCTCTTGCCAGTCCATATCACCGAGCGTCACACCGGTCCCACTCCGTAGGCATCATGATTTGGAGGCATCATGTTCGATCAGCGGAGAGCTCTGGTGCACATTGCAGGTAATCTGATAGAGGACCGGTATGTTACACAAATTATGATGCCTGTGGTTCGGACACTTGCGCAGACCTTCTCCGGCATGGTGTTCCAGAAAGACAATGAAACACCACACAACGAACTCTCAACAGTGGACGCTACTTGGCAAGGATTACTTCGGGCAATCATCAATAGCCTCATCAATAGTATGCCTCGCCGTTTAACGGCCTGTATAGCCTGTGCGAGCCACATTCTTTACTGAATAAACAGGTTTCTTTTGCACATCTTTGTTTGTTCTTTTAATCATTTGCATGTGACTCTCTGTTCTACCGGTACTGTGATTTGTATATGGCTACGAGCTTTTCTTCATGGTGTTGCAATTTCACTTTTAAGGAGTATATGTAATAAAGATGAACGAATATGTGTAACAAAGATAAACAAACATACGTAATAAAGATGAACAAAGATATATAACAAAGATGAACATATGCATAATAACAAGATAAATGTATGGAACTATATCAATATATGGATAAAAACAGGATGGACCATGTGCAACAAGGATGACAGTATTGATAATTATGGTCAAATTGATAACAATATATATCTAAATCTCAGAACCCCGGGATAGCGCATAATTGTGAATTTTAATAGTGGCATTTTAAATTTGATATTTAAACTTGATATCTATGTTCATATTAACAGTTTTTTGAAGCATCTATTTTCCAGGATCTAGTAGAGATAAAGCTTAAATAATGACTAATGTGGATTCAGCATCGAATTTTGAAGGAAGTGGATTCATTAAAGATTTCCACGACTGGTTCGACTTGAGAATGCATAAGATAGCTGATAAATTTGTCCCGGAGACTCTGTCATCTGAGTAGCAAGCCCTCCACTTCGACGCCAACATTTTGTCAGAGCACAAAATCATCAGGCACGGTAGGTTCCCTAATTCCCTAAATCCCTACTCCACATATCAGACTCCGTGCGACTTTTGGCTGATCCTGAAAATGCCCCTAAAGTGTTCTATATATCATAACAGAGAGTCAAATGCTGCGAAGCAAGTATTGGCAATATCGGAAACGGACTTTGAGAAGTACACATTTGACGTTTCCAGCAATGTATGGAGAGTTAGTGGAGTCGCAAGGGGACAACTTTGAAGGAGATTAAAGGTCGAACTCAAAGAGTGAGCTACTTCTTTCCCGGCCTGGAGTTTGTTTGATCAGACTTCATACATAAATTATTATTTGCTTGAGCGGTATGAAATTTTTTGATTCTGGATTAGTTAATCTATTATGGTTTGAGTGTTTTTGTTTGCTTGTGTAGGAAAGTTCATTACATATACATGTTTCTTACTTTGTATGTTATACACTTATAGGATGGCTTCATATTGATGTTTTATCCTTGTACTTTTGTCTTTTCTGCATAGTATGCTTATTGTGCAGGAACCTGTTGATTTTTACAGGCTGTTCGTCCTGTACGTTGTCATGCTCAAATGCTGTTTTGAAATCCTCATCAATGCTTTTAACTGAAGATATATTTAACCCTAAAGCTGTAATGTTCGCCTATTATGTCATGGGCTCTATCCATGGCACTATAAATTGGCTATATTAGAGCTAAAAACATCTCGCATAGCATTTATATTTGTCTTATAAGGATTACTAATGAACTACTAAATATCTAGTTGGTTTCGTTGACAAACTTTTGTTGGTTTACTTTTATGCTGTAACTACATTTCGGACATCGCTATTGCCTTCATCTTTGTATAGGTACTACATTACGACTGTATGGGCTGTATTATACGTAACATATTTTTCTGTTACAGCCCATACAGTTGCCCCATATTTTCCCCCGAATTTTTCTGACTTGGACATCCCCATGAGGAACCAGCGCATAAAAAGACGTATTACACATATCCACTTCCCCATGTGATATCCTCCGTAGATATCTTAAATGGGGTCCTCCTATGTTTCCCATTGTTATAAATCCGGGGGTAGCATCTGACTCTGAACTCTCACTTTGACCTCGTGATTTAGTCGAAACCAATGTATCAAAGTGTCAAAAATCTTCTCTGATTGGCTACTTTTTTGACATTCTGCTCGTCAACCGTTAATCACTTTATTTCCACTTTTCTTTTCGTATGGTAATGGGATTTGAACTTCGACCACTCGTACGTATATTAAGTGCCGATAACCTTTCTTAATTACTTCGCTGAAGTACGGGGTCATCTGAAAAAATAACTACTGTTTAGACTCAACCCACCTAAGAAAGATCTTTGGACCGTTTTAAAAGAAGATGTACGGTATCTATTATATAGGATAGCTACGATCTCCTCTTCGTTTGTTTGTCGGGTTAGACGCGCTGCTTCCCCATGGGGAAACTCACATGTTAAAGCACGTGGGGAAGTTGTTTGTGTAATATGGCCCTAAATTATAATTATTGGATAAAGCCGTCCTTTACAAAGTGGCAAATAGTTCCAAAGATACAGTAAATATCCTAGCAGATTGACAACACCGTGGTCATTATACAGTGAAGAAACAACTTCGGTGTACCGAATTCGCTCTTAGTAGAGCTCATCACCATGAATGAACTGTCAACTGCAGTGGTAGAAATAATATATTCTAAGCGCCACAATTTTAAACACCCTGTGGTGATTGACACAGCCTTCCTTTCCACAGAGCTGGCAACTAAGAGTAATACGATTAATTAATAAAATGATTCATATCAATGAATTTTGGATTATACAGGTATTTTACACAAATTCTAGTGTGCTCATAGGAAAATATCGTCTCAAAGTTGATTTCAATTTTTCAATCCAACGTTACAATATTCAATGCATTTCGGGGGACCAACACACGATAAATGTTCAAAAAATAATATGTTTGGTGCAGTAGCTCAAAAAGTAAATAAAATGTTCTGCTGATAAAAAAAAAATAATTTATGTACCTTTTATCTCATGAATAATAAAATTGTGAAGCTTAAAAATGCAAACAAGAAGCACCACGTTCATTTTAAAGGATGTTCAGAGAGCTTTTCTCTTAAAATGTGTTTTTTCCTGCTTTGTTACACTTTAAGTAAATTCTACAACATTTACATTCATAAAATTTTGCAAGAGCATAAAAATTGTGAATATGTATCTTGTGAACCTAAAAATGTTTACTTAGGTTGCTTTGTATTTCTGAAAAGAGTATACGTGTTTGGAAAAATATGAATTCCAAACTTGTCTACACTTTTTTAAAATACCAAGCGATTTAAGTAAGAAAAGGTTAGGTTATAGTTAGGTTTATATAAATTCAGGTTTGAAAAATGTCGGGATTTTCGATGTTTATAGAATTTACAGATAGTGTAATAAAGCGAGAAAAAATACATTTTGGGAAAACACTTTTTGAAGGGCAGTTAGAAAGGCTGTGAATCTTGTTGATTATATATTTAAGTTTAAATATTTTCTTTTCGCGGAATGAAATGTACATAAATTATATCTTTTTGTAATTAGTGGAACTTATTTTATTCTTTGAACTAAATTATGTTTTTTTAAGTTTTTCACAAGGAAAGCATTTTTTTATTTTTCTTTTATTATTCGCCGGAATTTTTGATGAAAGAGAAAAAATTATCAACATGAATAAAATCGTGGTATTGTGGTTTCAGAATGAGGGCTACAACTTTATGCACTACCGTAGAAATGGCTGTTAATGTGGCGTTTTTGTAAATTTGAAATTCATGTCTCCCATAATCGACTATACATATGAATGAAAACATATTTTAGTAAATAATTTTTTAGCTTTTTTTGTCTGGCATCCAGCCAGTCCTTGACGATTAATGATAGTTTGGTAAAAAACAAATTCAACCTACAGAAGGTTCTCTTTGTTTCATCATTAATCATTTCAGCACGAGCAGGAGTTTAAATAAAACCGCAAAAATTTATAAATAAAGGTATTTATAATTTGCAGTTTAAATGTATAAAAATAATAGCTGAATTTTATATTGTAATTACTATAGAATTAAGTATAGAGCTTAACTCAAAAGGGACCTCATACACCTAACATGGACGAATATATATATATATATATATATATATATATATATATATATATATAATTAAATTAGGATGTTTATAAGGACATCCGTAAACAAGATGAAAGAAGACAATATGACCAATATACAATATACGCATAATGCAGTAGACAAGTACATGAACAAATATTAGAAAGATAGAATAATTACCAATTCTAAGTAATTACGAAAAATTAAAACAATAAAGTCAAAGTAGTTAATCCACGGCTACCATGCTAAAAAATGAAATGAACAGCACTAGCTTATAACTTGGAGGTTAATTAGACTAGATTCTTCATCAGATCTGAGTATCTAACCCTAATTAACCCAAACAAACGCTTGTTTCAGATATGGCAATGGTAAGTTATTGTTTTAATTTTTCGTAATTTCTTGGAATTGGTTATTATTCTAGCTTTCGAATATATATATATATATATATATATATATATATATATATATACATATATATATTTATAATTAATTATAGTGATGTTGTTGTTGAGACCCAGACGGTCCGACCTACCAGAAAGGTGTAAGGTAACTGTTTGGACGGCTGGGAAGTGCCACCCAATTTAGACCGGAACCCAGTGGGGGAGTCATCCACAGGGACCGTACCCTCCTTCCCCTACCAACAACCTCTCGAAGGACTTACCCACATGTTTGACGTGATCGTACTCCGCATGAACACAGCGGCAGCTGTTCAATTCAGCGCGCAAATTAAATTCAGCGCGCAAACCACAGGGCTACCACGCGGTGTTCCCAGGTGGTCACCCACCCAAGTACTAACCGCGCCCGATGCTGCATGACTTCGGTGATCTAACGAGAACAGGTGTTTTCTGCACGGTAGGGTCGTTGGTATTAATTATAGTGTGAAAGTTATAAAATACCAGTAATTACTCAAATAAGGCGCGAAGCTGCACTACAACGAGGATTCAAATATCACACTAGAACATCAGACAAGGAAATGGAAGCAATATACCAAAGATTGGCCGGGGGGGGTTGTGACCCCCACTCCCCGGTTAAGCAAGCTTTTTGTCTAGACAACACTCCCGGAAGCCGATATATTGCAAAAGGTATGAATACCGAAGTATCAAAAATGTAAAAAGAATGTACGAGATAACATGAAATCCTGGAATAACCCACAAGACTCGAAACCAAAAACCTGCATTAAAGTGTCGTAATTCTACAATTTAAAAGTCAATAAGAAAAGTATAGTCTATAAATATGTAATCAGATACTGTACCATGACATCAATACCTCAAAAATATAAATGTGTAGATGGAGTTGTGCGTATTCGACTTGCTTTTTGAGGTATTGATGTCATGATACAGTATCTGATTACATGTTTATAGACTGTACTTTTCTTATTGACTTTTAAATTGTAGAATTGCGACACTTTAATGCAGGTTTTTGGTTTCGTGTCTTGTGTGTTATTTCACGATTTCATGTTATCTGGTACACTATTTTTACATTTTTGATACTTCGGTATTCATATCTTATGCAATATATCGGCTACCGGGAGTGTTGTCTAGACAAAAAGCCTGCTTAACCGGGGAGTGGGGGGTCACAACCCTCCCCCGCCAATCTTTGGTATATTGCTTTCATTTCTTTGTCTACTTTTCTGGTGTGATATTTGAATCCGCGTTGTTGTGCAGCTTCGCGCCAATATGTGATATATATATATATATATATATATATATATATATATATATTGAAAATTCAATAGTTTTCCGAAATGTACCTATGCTTATTTATCTTTATTCGCGGTGCATTTTATGCTGTGATCCAGTTCAGGATTTATATTATTTTTAGGTAATTATCTAGTTTACCGGCTCCTAAATATTGGTCACCAAATGAAAATATGGCTCGTCAATTATAATGTATATGGCACTTTTAGTAGAAGATGTCACTTTAAATAAGTTACGCTCAAATTAAGTTAGTAATAGGAAATAAAGCTTTATAAATGTAAATTATACTTATCTTTTTATACTTGTCCTTTTTATTATTTTCCTTAGCTAATTCCTAACTTTCTTTATGCTTGAGAAATGCAAAAGCGTTTTTTAGCATTTATTAGGCATATAGGGAAGTGACAGTATTTAGGGCATAAATTAAGCAATTTATAGAAATTAGTGAGTTTGATGTAAGAGAAAATTTTAAAATCATCCAATACTATTTTGCATAAATCCTTTTATTTATGTTTCACGCATTGTCACTTCTCTTAAGTGTAAAGAACGTTATTTTTCTTCTGATGATAAGATCCTGCGCTGTGTTCCACATATAGAACAATGCGTTTAACTTTCTCCAAAATGACTCCATATTACTCTCTATACTGTCTCCATATTACTCTCCATACTCTCTCCAAAAATTTCCCAACAGTGGGTACCCTTGGAAAAATTTTGGAGAGAGTTTACATAAACAGGTATAATTTACTGGTTAACTAGCATTAATATAAATCAATTTGGCTTCCGTGAATTATGCAGTTGCGAAGATACTATCTACAACCTCATACTAACAATCGTAATTTCCTTACAACAATAGAAATCAATGCGCTCACGACAGTTGGTTTAATCTGAATTGGAATTAGTTGGTTTCTGTTTTCGAAAATTTTGATATTCATTCTTTTTGTAAAAATTTTATTATTTCATACTCACATAAAATGTCTGCTAGTTATATTGATTACTTTGTGGTATTTGTGCCACGAGGATCTATTGTCCTTTCTCCTGTAATCTGGAATTTATATTTTAATTCTGTCCTCTCTCTAAATAAAAAAATTATGATGTGGGCAGCACATGGCTTTTCTTATATAATGCAATGAATTTACTACTTTTACAGAAAAAAAATATATTATTTTTATTGTAGATATTTATATTCTTTCCAAGTTATTGAATTTTCGTCAACGAGTCTTCATTTTCATTGATTTAGCGACATTTTTTTCCTTTTGGCGTGTTTTTCGTTAATTTAGCAACATTTAATAAAGTCGACAAAATGGCGACATTCCACCAAATTCTTCGCCAAAATCTCGCCAAGCGTTATGGACGGTGAAATAAGTTATTTTTACAGCAGATAAATGACTATTGGCGTTCAAATTCAAAAGTATTACTCAAAGTATCTTTTTTCATGAATGGAACGAGCTAGTACCACGAGAATGATATCATTAAATTTATCGCATGGTATTACATATGAAAAGTGAACATGTTTCTCAATAGGAATTTTTTTTTAATTTTATATAACTTTTTGATAATTGTTTTGAAAAATGTGCAATATCTCGGGAACGGTTCATGATAGCGTTCTAAAATTTATGTCAATCGTTTTCTAATGAAAAGTTACATAAGAAATGTCTATTTGCGCAACTTTATTAGAGGTTTTGTTATTTTGACGATTTTTTCAAAATTTCACTCGAAAATTTAGGAGGGTTCTAAACATTTGATTGCGTATAAAAACAATAGACTTCCAGTGTTTACGGATTGTAATTTTTGAACCAAATGTCGTTCGAATCGGTCCATTCGTCCGTCAGTTATCGTCTTCAAAAATTCACTGACACACACACACAGAGATCAGTTCAAAAACGTTCGATTCGTGATCAGGGATGCTTGAAACGTGCTCTCCCGTCGAAAACTCGAATTCGAATTTTCGACCCCGTCACAATATTTTCCTTATACCTTATTGTATATAAGGAAAGTAATAATTATTTTCTTCAATAGCTCGCAGACTATCTTGGAATTGTTACTGGGTTAATTGTACGATATTAGAAACAAATACTAATAAATTACTTAATTTAATTAACGATATCTTCAAATCCCTGAAATTGAGCATAAGTATAGAGAAATGTGAAACTAATGTCTCTGGTAAAATTGGAGGGCACAAATAAATTATTTATATACGACAAATGTCAGTCTTGGTACTAGGTCAGTCTGGTACTAAAGGAAATGATTGGGTTTTTAACAAAACTCATTTAAAAATTTTGTATCACTCCAACATTGAAAATATTACTACATATTGTGCAGGGCCTTTGGCAGGCAATTTAAATATTTGTCATCTATCAAGTCTATTCAATTACATTTTATTATTTTTTAATAATTATATATTTATTATTCTTTAATAATTATATATTTATTATTCTTTAATAATTGTATATTTATTATTCTTTAATTATTTAAAATTTCTTCATGTTACGGGATTTTGACGAAAAACGCACATTTTACTGTCCTAGAGATCCCTCTTATCACTCTTGTTCCAAAAGTATTATATAATAAATACCGTTTTCAGAAAAAATGCATTAACTCATTCTGTAATCATTATATTTCATTTCTGTAATCATTAATAATTGAATTAGTTTTCGAAAATTGAATTAAAAGTGCAAATTCAG
The DNA here is from genome assembly GCA_951213105.1 of Amaurobius ferox. Lineage (NCBI taxonomy): Eukaryota > Metazoa > Arthropoda > Arachnida > Araneae > Amaurobiidae > Amaurobius > Amaurobius ferox. Next base: position 40,922,716 of record OX578139.1, on the reverse strand, counting down.
TATAATTTCAAATGTTATTTTATACAATTTTACTCAATTTAATGAATTATTAAAGGAATTAAGAGAAAATTAATATTTGAGTCTGGAGAGAAAGTCATCTGCTGTCAATATCAGATTTTTTTATTTAGAACCTTATTGTTTAATTCACTCTTTTAATCCTGTTTCTTTTATCTTGATGTACTCGCCTATGTAAATGTAAAATTACATATGCATAACTAAAATTATTGCCTTCAAGAAGAGTTGTTGTTTCTGTTACTAGTTAACATGAAGGGCGGAGTTTCGTCATAGCACATATCACTAGCATTTAAATTCATCTCACAACATTGCTGACATGCAAACGGCAATTTTGAGATATAATTATCATGTTAATGTCGGGCTTATTAGACGTAACTGGATGCAACCTTTAAGTATATGAACTGTAATAACTGGCATTTAAGCTTAAAATCTTCAAATAATGTAGGAGCACGTGTTTGAGTAGATTATATACGATATCTTATCTTTATTACTTTCCTTATATACATAATGTATAAGGAAAGTATTGTGACGGGGTCGAAAATTCGAATTCGAATTCGAGACGGGAGAGCACGTTTCAAGCATCCCTGATCACGAATCAAACGTTTTTGAAGTGATCTCTGTGTGTGTGTGTGTGTGTGTGTGTGTGAAAGTATGTGTGTGTGTGTGTGTGTGTGTGTGTGTGCGTGTGTGTGTCAGTGAGTCTGTGGAGACGATAACTGACGAACGAATGGACCGATTCGAACCAAATTTGGTACAAAAATCACAATCCGTAAACACTGGAAGCTTATTGTTTTTATACGTAATCGAATGTTCAGAACCCCCCTAAATTTTCGAATGAAATTTTGAAAAAATCGTCAAAAAATCAAAACCGCTAATAAAGTTACGCAAATAGACATTTCTTATGTAATTTTTCATTAGAAAACGATTGGCATAAATTTTAGAACACTAACATGAACCGTTCTCGAGATATTGTGCATTTTTAAAAAAAATTATGAAAAAGTCACATAAAAAAAAAATTCCTATTGAGAAACATGTTCACTTTTCATATGTAATACCATGCGATAAATTGAGTGACATCATTCTCGTGGATCTAGCTCGTTCCATTCATGAAAAAACATACTTTGAATAATACTTTTGTATTTGAACGCCAATATTCATTTATCTGCTGTAAGAATAACTTTTTTCTTCGTGCATAACGCTTGGCGAGATTTTGGCGACGAATTTGGCGGAATGTCGCCAACTTGGCGTCTTTTTTGAAATGTTGCCAAATTAATGAAAATCTCGCCAAATGGATAAAAATGATGCTAAATCAATGAAAATGACGACTAATTGTCGAAAATTCAATATCTTGGAAAGAATATTAGTATCTGCTATAAGAAAAACCTATTTTTTTACTGTAAAAGTAGTAAATTCATTACATTATATAAGGAAAGTCATGTGTTGCCCACATCAGATTTTTTCTTTAATATATTGTTATTATTAGATGAATGTTGAATGAGGTAATTTTTGTATCCATTAGATCTACGATTGGTTTTCTTTTAGCTGCATCCAGTACATATTTATTACAATTTAAAAGAAATGACTCAAATTGCTGCAAAAATAACTAAAAGGTAAAACACAGCATGAAACACATTAGTAACGTTATCAACCGGTTTTGCATTTCTCTCTACATTAAAAAAAAAGCCGTCGCCGCCGCTGTTTGACAAATTTCTCGTTTCTCGAGATTCTTTGCTTCGTACCGCAAAAACTATTGCATATAAAAATATGAAATTTGGTACACTTGTAGAAAAAGCTTCGGGGAAGACGCTGAAATAAACCGTTTTCTATATATAGTGTAGTTTAAGATATATTTGATGTCAAAATCAAAGACAATATTTGAGCTGCGAGTTCGCGTCCTGGATAGAATAACAATAGCAAGACCACGAATTTTGCAGGCAGGTACCTACATGGGTAAATTTTTGCAGGACGGAACCCCCTTTTTTAATTTAGGTGTAGATTTAGATATATATTACTTTTTATGCAATTTTGAAGTGAACTTTTTTTTTCGTATCAGCACATCTAGCGATTTCTCTGTCTCCTACCGTAAAATCTATATCATACAAATATATGAAATTTGGTACATTTATAGAGAAGTAATAGGGTAACATGATGAAATAAACTGTTTATCGATTTAGACTTTAGTTTGGTATGAAATAGCTCGCGAAGTGAGCTCATGATCAAGGAATGCAGTTGTTGGATTCCTTGGGCTAAGAAAAATCCCTGCTTTTCCCCTCCTGCTGAAAATAGACAGGGACAGGAAAGAGATTTTTGAAAGTATAATATTTAGGAAAGAAAGATATTAAGCGAGCGCAACGAAGAGGGTTGCATGAGCAGAGCGAGCAGGGAATATTAAAAAAAAATGTTGACGCCTCCTCCGCCGCCACTGTTTGACAAATTTCTCGTTCCTCGAGTTTCTCTGCTTCGTACCGCAAAAACTATAGTATACAAAAATATAAAATTTGGTACACTGGTAGAGAAAGCTTTGGGGAACACGCTGAAATAAACCGTTTTTCGATATATATTGTAGTTTATGAAACATTTAATGTCAAAGTCAAAACAAAGTACTTGAACTGCGAGTTCGTGTCATGGATAGATTAACAATAACAAGACCATGAATTTTTGCAGGACGGAGCCCTTTTTTTAAAATTTCGATGTAGTTTACGAGATATTTTACTTTTTATGAACTTTTGAAATGAAAAAAATTCTTTTGTATCGGCACGTCCACCGATGTTCTCTGTCTCGTACCGCAAAAACTATAGCATACACACATATCTAATTTGGTATATTTATAGAGAAATAATAGGGTAATACGATGAAATAAACCGTTTACCGATTTAAACATTAGTTTGGCTTGAAATAGCTCGCAAAGTGAGTAGGAGACACAGCCTCCCGACTGGCATAGCGAGTTACCGGAGTTGGAGAGGAGTAGCGAGCAGGGGGCAGAACCCCCTAGTGTAAGAAAAAAAATGTTTCTTCTACAGGACAAACACAGACAGAACAAACACAGCAGAACAAACACAGACAAAGTACTACATATTCTGCAAGACAGAACAAACACAGCAGAAAGTACTACATATATTTGCGTTATTCAATTACATATATTAAGTTATTCAATTGTTAATTATGTATAGGTTTAACTTCTGGGTTATCTAGGCCCAGACATTTGACTTGAAATACATTTTAAAACTGTAGACGACGTTCTTACCTAGCTTATTTAATATAAGGTTGAGCTGTTAGTTCGGCAACGAATCAAAAAGTTGGTAGCTTGACTTCAGTGGGATATGATTTCGTCATTTGTGACCTAACGGTTCAAGAAGGGCATGGAAAAGAGCTGCCAAAACACAGTAAATTTTCGCGTTATTGCAGTTAAAACAATGTTTATTAATTCTGAAAAGGCAACATACAGACGTAAAAACTTGTGCAGAGGATTTAAGTTATGCTGTGCACACATTACCAAGTGACAAAGACATTTAGTAATGTCGGGGAATGGCATACGATGACAATCGCAGATAACAAGTTAGACCTCTCTGAAGAGCCCGAGAACAAAATGCGCACGTATTTTATTCCACTGACATGATATGATCGGAGCCAGATGAAAAATAAATAAAGTCAGTCATGCTCAGGACGTTTACTATAAGGAAGAATAGGGAGTCAACATGTGTGTGTGTGTGTGGGGGAGTAATTGTGTGTGATGGTCCGCAGATATCCGCGCTGGTGAGTGCCAGCTATTTTTAGGGTCCCACGAAATGCAGCAATGTTCATAGAGTTTTGTAAGTTTTTCGGGCAGGTTGTTCAGGACGGGCAAATTAGGGGTGGCCGTGGGAAAATAAAATTGTATGTAATTAGAATAACTTTAAAGGGCATCATTTCCACAGAAAACCCTCCTATATTTAACCAATTTTGCAAGGTTGGGAAGGCAATACATTTTTAAAATAATACAAAATACTTTCGAAATCAAATATAGAAAAAAATACAAAATAATAGGGTCGTAAAATTAGAATGCTTGTAAGGCAGTGGCTCAAAAACTTTCTTGGAGAAAGCAGACATATTAGTAAAGTGAAAATTGTTTCGAAGGTGTTAAAAGCCCTCTTTCGGCCGAAAACACAGATAGAACAGTATGTGCCCTTAACAACCACTAAGAATGAACTGTTTGGTTGCTGAACGAACAGTTCCTTCTTATTCTTAACTGCGTTTATCTAGGGCGTGTCAAAGGAACTTATTTATGGCGTATCAAAGGAGTTTCTGTATTATTTAAGTAGCTGGCGCTTATTTAGGATCCTGGCAACGCCGGATAATTCGTTCTAGTATATAATAATTTTAGGTAGTCCACGCTAATATACATATGCAGTACATAAGATGGTACATTTATAAGTTTTATATAGCTATACATTCTTATATAGCTAAATAGTTTGAAATACTCATTTTCCCATTTAGTATTATCAAATAATCTGCTTTTAATAATTTTATATGACATAGAAGAATAATAAAATTTCCTCAATGAAATGATAATAAGAATAAAGCCTTCTCATAAAGTTTTCATTTTTAAATGCTTTGTTACAGGAATTAATTAGACTATCTTGATCTTGAATTTAAAATGTTAAATATTCAATTAAATCAAATGTCAAATAATGATTTGTGCATTCATTTTTTTTCTGGCGGCATTTTTTGAAAAATATAAATATTTTAAAATCCAAATTTTCGTATTATCAAATAATTTGTTTTATGTGTTATGAAAGAATTATAAAAGTTTCCCAATGAAATGATAATAAGAATAAAGCCTGATTTTTTATTTTTTGCAGTTTTAAATACTTCTGTTAAAGGAATCCTGATCTTGAATTTAAAATGTTATATAGGTCACGGAATCCTCATTTGCCCATTTCGTATTATCAAGTAATTTGTTTTATATATTATGAAATATTTTTCAAATTTTCTTTGTAAAATGATAATAAAGCCTGGTATGATTTTTAAATTTAAAATACTTTTATTAAAATAATTTATTGGTATATACTGAATTTGGATTTAAAATGCTAAATAGCTCAATTAGATAGAGTAGCTCAATCAGAATGAAGAATGCTAATAAAATAAAAATAATAATAAATGTAAAATAACAAATTTTTCGGCAGGCATTCCAAGAAAAATGTAAATATTTGAAAGCCCCTTTTATCATAGTTGCTTTCATATCTTTTATGAAAAGGGCACGTCTGAGAGTAAATTTTATGTAGTAAATTTTGTAAAAGTCCATATTTATTTTCTTTCAATTTTTGCACAGCAGAATTGTTAAAATAATGTTATTTTAAGTTTAATCATCTTGCACTAGATGTAAATAAAAGCTTAACTAAGACAGTGTTGTTTGTTTTACTTTAATGAGTACACTGCATGCTTTCTTTTATTGTATAATTATGCAGCAGGATAACAAACAATAAACTTTCAATTTCATTTAACTTGCAGTAATTTCAATTCTGCTATCGTCGTTCTGAAAATTGAAAATCCGACTAAGTCCTTCTCAATCGTTGATACTATAACTAAGATTGAATTTATTCAATCTTTTTAGTACTATAATTGTACACAGATTCAGTTTTCTAGGTCGCAGAAGATTTTTTATAGGGTCTTAAAAGACTTCTCGAACAAAAAAAGCCGCATTTTTTCCACCTTGGGAAGTACATCGAAAGTTGGGCTCAGTTAAATTCTGTACCGTAGTCGATACTATCGTTTGCTAAGATTCAGCCTTTTAGGTCAAAGGAGTAGCCTCTGGAGAATCTGAAAGTACATTTTATCTGCCTTCCTCCTTTCTTCACACCCGAGAGGTAAAACTAAAATACGGCTCATATTATATGTATGGATATGTATATTTTAATATATCTTTTAAACTACATTAAAATGACAAGCTCAAGTTGTATCATAGGCGTAGCCAAAAACTCTAAAAGAGCTTTTGGTCGAGTGCTGAATTCCATTTTCCAATATGAGCCCCTTTAAAAAATTATTGCAAATTTTTCACCATCGGGGAAGGCAGCGGAGTTATGACCCCAGTCCTGCCTACGCCACTGAATTTTATACATTCTCCGTGATTTAAATTACTTCTATTATCATAACTACATTTATTTTTCTTTTGTTTTAAATATTTATTTTACAATAATCTGAGTTCAAACATTCAATAGTAACCTAATTTATGACCGCTTTCATGTGTGAATAAAACTTGAATTCGCTATCTATTTTTGTATTAGACCATTAAATTATTGTAAATGCACATTAAACATTAATCTTCAGAAATTTTGAGCCAACTGTATTTCTTTTCTCGTTAAAATATCGTTTTAAAAGCTATTTAATTGAACGACTATGAAAGCATCCCAACACAGAGGATCCCGTAAATGGCCTCCTTCCACCTCCAGGAGTGCTTAACGACTTCTCTATACAATGAGAGGAACAAGGCCTCTCCTGATATTCCATCCTTCTTGATTTAGCGTCTGATTATTTTGTTCATTTCGCATGATCAATAATTTTCATGGCCATGCTTTTTGAAACGTAGACGTTCATTCTAAATAATGGTAATAAAAACAGATTTTATTTATTATATTAAATTTTTATTTTAATTTTTCTGGTAGATGTTAAACATAAACCAATATGTAATACGATTGATTTTTAAATATGAGAAAGACAATACAAATAGAAAATATGAATAAGTTTTTTAAATGAATGGGATAATTTTAAAGATATAAAATAATACATATGGCACAAGACGAGAGAATTAAATTTTGACATTGAAATTGACGCATTTCATTGACAGATTTTGGAAACTATTACTTCCCCTACAATACATGGTAATGTATAGGGAAAGTACCCGAATCGTGTTGAAAATCGCAACTCGAGATTTCGATGGATGTACACATTTTGGGAACACTGAAACACAAAATACTATTTTTTGCGTGACTTCTGTACGTCTATCTCTCTCTCTCTCTCTCTCTGTGTGTGTGTGTGTGTGTGTGCGTGTGTGTGTGCTTGTGTGTCTGTTTGCCTGTGTAATGTATGTATCCACTCTAACTCGAAAACTAATTTACTAAAATTCATAAACTTTGGTAGTCACTTGTGGATTACTCTACTGTTGATGATATTTTGTGACGATTCAAACAATTTTGATGACTAACCGTTCTCCGGCCATCCAATCGATTACTCTAAGTCCTAGGACGAGTCGGATGTCTTGGGCTTTCGACTAACCGTTCTCAAGATATCTCAGTTTTATCGCATTTTTGTAACGTCGCCTTTTGAAAATACACCCAGTCGCTCAATGGAACTAAAAATGTGAATTAAAACAATTCTGTAGGAAAATGCATGTGCTGCCCACATCAGAGTTTTTTTTTTGTTTACGAAGACCCGCGTTTCTGCATGCGTGGCCCGCGAGCCTCCAACTGACACAAATGTGGTTTGTGGTTCAAAAATGGTTGACGATCACTACATTATTACAATGTATAATGGATGATTTGAAAATAAGGATAATAAACCCAGGCTAAATATAAATATGGCTATTGGTGAATGGCTGTGCTATTCAGGAATACTAAAATAAACAACACTTATATGTGCAAGAAACTAACGTATAGTCTGTTCTAAAGGTCATCATTTCAAAAATGCCTTCCGTTAGCAACAATATACATTTGAATTATTTTACCGCAGGTGAAGTAGACAAAAGGGAATAATGCTGCATTTATTCCCTATGGTCGCAATTATTCCCCAATGGCTGCAATTATATCCCTATTCCCATTACCCCATGAACATGTATAATTTTTACTTTATCATACTCAGTACTGAGAAATTATTGTTTCAGTAAAATTCTTGATTTCGAAGATTTTAATGCTAAAATATGTTTTAGAACCTCTTGAATACGTCTTGACAAATTTTGGAGTGATGTCCGCCCGTCTGTCTGTTTGTCTGCCTGCTTGTCTGTCTGTGGTCGATCTCTTGTATACACGATAGCTGTCATACATAGTAATGAATTTTCATGAATTTTATATTATACTTTGTTAACGAAAAATCAAGAACTGGATAATTGTTTTGTTATTTTTAATTTGAGTAAAAATATCGAAATTTATTCGTAATTTAATATATATTTTAATATGGCAGCATGGGACAAAATTTGACAGAATTATGCATGAAAGGGGTTACTTATGGTCCAACGATCACGAAAAGTAATAGTTTCGATAACTGCAGTGAAAAGTAGCCGCGGTTCAATTTTTGTGCTCGGGCCACTATTAGACTCCCCCCGGGGGGGGGGGCAAATTACCTCCCAGGAAGTACATTTTCAAACTTGGCATCAATAGAAATATTTCTTCAAAGCCTTTAAAATGAAGGATCTCATGCTATAATTGTGACTATTTAGAACAAAGATAGAGATTTTTCAAATTTTATCTTGTAAAATCTTCAATAATAATAAAAAAAAAAAATGCCTAAAAAACGTTTTGGTATGAGAAAGTTTGGTGGAGCAGCAATTCAGTTAATTTATACAGATGTTATAATTTTTTAACGTCACTCTTAGACCTGGAAAAAGTGTTTTACATTTATCTGAGTTGAAAAGTCTAAAGCAATTAGAATGATTTTTGTTCATATAATTTATATGAGTATAATTTATATTTCGCATTTATATAATTTATATCATATGGATATAATTATGATTTATGTTGTTAGCTTTGAGCGGAGTAGAGTTCATAAGTCGTAGATCGTCCCAGCAGTCATTTAATAGTGATTGACGAGAACTGGAAAGCGTATCAAGAATATTGATATATATTATATTTGTAATTTTACAGTAACGGAGATTCCTGATCTTATTGATTCCCCCTGATATTGTAATGACTTTTAAAAATTGTTACTGCAATGGTTGTTACGAAAATACGGCTGGACAGATATCTAAGATATATTTGCATATAAACAAAATTGATCAATTAGGATGTTGCAAAAATTCAGAGTGAGTCACATCTGCGAAATTTGGGCACACAGATACTTTTTAACAAGTTAAGAAATATCTTAGAACGTTTTTCAATTAGTTTAATTTTTTTAATATTAATGTGCAATTTTGCGCAATTATCACACTAGTAAGTTCGTATAGCTATAGAAAGAAATTTTGCAATGTTTCCAGCTGACCATTATTATAAATTCCGCAGTACGCTCCTCCGTTAAAATTTTATGGCCATCTGTAACACGGTTTCTTGATTTTTAACGACTTTAAAATCATTTCCTATAATAATCACAAGAAAATTTGATATTTTTATTCCAGCATAGCTTTCGCAACCGACCGTGTGATTATGAAGTCTGATGTTTATGAACCTGCACGTTTCTTCCTTCTCTTAAAATGTAGTAATCTGGCGTTATTTGAGGAATTTTATGTTCCACGCACAGAACACCAAGTCAACATCTGCCCGAATAGAAAGCACTCTTAAAGGAAGTTGGAATATTTGTCAGCACAGAATTTCTGTAAACATGTGTAAGAAACTACAGAAGGATTAACGGATTGATCTTTTGGGGATGGAATCGTCGAAACTCGTTTGTACGTCTTTCCTGTTTACACTTTCACGCCGACCAAATGGCTACTCATGTCCTTGTCGACGAGTCGGTCGGTCTGGGTCTTCAACATACACTTCAGATCTAGCTTACCAACTAAACGGGGAGATCGTTTGCGCGACTTTCCGCGTAACTTCAGTACTAGTAGGGAAGCGTTAAAGGAATTTGGGGAAACAGTGTCTACTCAAAGAACGCGTTGTCAAGTTACCTTCTATCCAATCGTCGACCACTCGTAAAAAGTGAATAAAATATTTCGAACAATGTTTTATTACTGTGATAGTTGCTTCGTAGCAGGTTAATTAAGCAGTCACCGTCTCCTCAAATGCTCATAACAGTGTCAAATAAAATAATTTTAAAATATGAATATGTTCGGATTGTACTATTTTCATACTATTTTTCTCTTCTAATCAAAATAAAAGGGGAAAGGGGATTTTACTTTCGCCTAGGAGCCCAAGTCAGGTTTACTCCGTATATTCGTCTAAGAAATTAAACAAATTGAAAATCCTGACAATTATAATCAAGATTGGCACCACGTCTGCATACAATAGACAAAACCAAGAACAAAACGTTTTTAAAAAACGAAAAGTCTTTTATTTAACATCCTAAAAGACGTACAAAAATTGTTAAAAACTGCCAGAAGCGCTTTCGGACGTATATACGCCCTTCATCAGTGACTACATGAGTAGTAAAAGCATGGAATGTTTATATATATAGAGACCATTTTAAAACAAATTTGCATAAAATATAAAATGGTAAATGAACTTACTAAAATAATATAAGAAATATACACTGAAATTACACAATAAGTTTAAACGCTTACGAATTTTAAAATATTACAAGAAAAGAACTAATACAAATTTTAGAAAACGTCAAGCATGATATTCCTGAGAATGACGTCACAAAAAAACTTTTAACAGATTTGAATTGCATACAGTCGAGAATGAGTCGCCAAGCAAGCCCCCCCCCCCCCCCCTCAGAGTCGGAGAAAATGAGAGGATTCAATAAGTCTCTTTAGGCCAGTGAAGAACAAACTTTTATGTACCAAGGAATGCATATACACTCGTCAAGAGTAAAATTGCCACACCATGAAGAAATGCACGTAGAGCATATGCAAATCACAGTACCGATATATTGCAGACCCATATGCAAATGATTAAAAGAACAAACAAAGATATGCAAAGGAAAACTGTTTATTTAATAAAGAATGTGAGTAGTATGGGATTGACAGAGCTGGACCAGACCCATAAACACCTCCATAAAAAAACTCCACCCACTTTTAGAAAGTAATGGCTCTCAGCCCCCTCCATTAAAATCAGAACCACTTTTAGAAAGTAATAGCACTCAAAACCCCATAAAATTTCCACCCACTTTTAAAAAACAATGGCTCTCAAACACCTATAAAAATCAGACCCACTTTTAGAAAGGAATGGCTCTCAGCCCCTCCATTAAAATCAGACCCACTTTTAAAAACAATGGCTCTCAAACACCTATAAAAATCAGACCCACTTTTAGAAAGGAATGGCTCTCAGCCCCTCCATTAAAATCAGACCCACTTTTAGAAAGGAATGGCTCTCAGCCCCTCCATTAAAATCAGACCCACTTTTAGAAAGGAATGGCTCTCAGCCCCTCCATTAAAATCAGACCCACTTTTAGAAAGGAATGGCTCTCAGCCCCTCCATTAAAATCAGACCCACTTTTAGAAAGGAATGGCTCTCAGCCCCTCCATTAAATCTCCACCCCCTTTTTAAAACAATGGTATAAGACAACCCCATAGGACTCTTTCAGAACCCACTTTTAGAAATCAGCGAAAAGTCGTTGACCCCCGAAGGGTACCCCCTGCGACGAGCACCCTCTTTTCCGCGGATGAGACAGATACCATACTTTTGGCATATGATGGTTTCAAAAAAACGAACCCATGTCATTAAAAATTTTGCAAAATGCCTCCCGGCAGGCTCAGAGTATACTCAATCTCAAATCCGACCCACCAAGGGGCCCTTCTCGATGAGCCGAATTCAAGACCAAGTACACTCTGAGCCTGCCGCCACTGAGGCAACTCATTTAACATTCAGGACATAGGACCACAGTCTCAACCCACCACTTATTATTTAATCGAAGGATGCTACTCCTTTGGTTCAACGACGGAAGTAGCGACATGTCATTTTTGGCTCGGTATAGTTCAATAAACCGTCAACCCAGATTGTTAAACAACCCGGGAGAGGTCGGGATTTGAACCTGGGACCTAGATGTTAAGAGTCCTGCGCGCTAACCGTTCAGCCAAGGGTACCAATGATTTGTTCTACATATCATTATTATAACCTTTACATTGAAAACTAAAACCGTTAAAAAATCACCTTAAAATAATAACTTCGGTGGCTTTAGGCTGGTGATTGATAAGAGCACGGGGTACTTTAACGCTACAAAGCTCTGTAATGATGCGAATAAACGTTTTCGAAACTGGTCGATGCTTGAAAAGTCAAAACGACTATTAAAGTACTATAGCCAACGCTGCGATCACAGCGTCGGGTCTTATGAGATTAATAAGTTACCATAAAAGCTGCAGTCGTGATCACGACCGCAGCTTTTACGAGATAAGAGAACAGAACAATGATCCTCTTAATAAACAGATCTCTGGGCAGTATGTTCGAAAAGAACTCATTCTTGACATCGCCACTTGGATCTCAGTGGAGTTCTATGCTTTTGCGAGAATCACTCCCCGTATGGTGCTGCCATCTCCCTTTGATTCTAGTAATCTCCGCTTTTTTCCACCTCTGAGAGAACTCTTCTTTAAAGAGGAAGAGATGTTAGTCAAGGTCAGCGCTCGCTACAGACGTTATGAAAGCAGGAAGTCGAAACAAGGCCGACACTTTCCTAGCAGCTTCGTATTTTATCTGATTTAAAGAAAACAAAATATAAATAAATGAATGAAATTGAGTCTGAGATATTTCGCTATAGAATTCTTTATCAGTATCTCCAATTCGATGTTTTAAGCGGTGACATTTCAGAAATGAATAAATCTTTGAAGAAGTTGCATGATCAGTTTGAAACAATTGTCAAACTTATAAAAGAATAGCTGGGGGTTCATAAACAGTTTTAATGATATAAATCATTAAAAGTGAATGTCTGTAGAACGTTAGCAATCAGTTTAGATACAATATCGGCCCCCATCTCTTTTAATGGTGTGCAGTATATTTAATCACGTTTCCATCTGATGTAACCCTGAGGTCAACGTATTCATTTAATAGTTTTATTTCATCCCTGGACAAAACATTATTTTTTAAACATATAGTTGAGTTATCCGACAAACGTATTCGGATTGAATTCCCGTGTTCAGTAATGTCAGAAACCAAATATTCACCATCCAGTGACCTATATGTTTTAGTATTTAAATCGTTCAATTTTTTTACAATACGATCCATATTCTTTATTTAAAGGATAAATATATTCAAACTTGAGGAAGGTAACAAAGGGGTATCTAAACATTTAATGGTTGATCAACCATTAAATATTATTATGGTTCATTTTTGTCCAACTCGGGTTGTATGTCGATAGGATCATTTTTACCCAACTCGGGAGGTATGTCGACAGGTTCATATTGTATCACAAATCTATTACATATGTTTGTCAGAAGGATGCAAACCAGCTTTTTAAAATGGAGTTCGTAAAAGGTATCTGAGAGCAAGTGGGCTTTATAAGTCATGAGGTGACAAAGATCTATACGATCCAGATTTTTCATAATAAAATCTTCGTTAAAGGTTTGCCATTGAACAATTCTACCCCATTCAAGGTAATCTGCAAATTCCATCATAAAATCTTCAGTGAGCTTTTGTTTGACGCAAATGAGTTCCAAATCGATTTTGTCTATATGCCGACGAATAAATTCTTCTGAGAGTACTTGGAATTGAGAAACCATTCTCCAATCTAATTTGGAAGCATGTTTATCCAGGAAGGGTTCTGACATTATCTGATATCTGGAAACTACTTCCCAATCTAAATATTCAGTATTTCTGTCCATGAAATCCTCTGATAGAACTTGATATTTGGATGTATAGTACCAGTTTAATAGACCTTTGTGTTTTTCTACAAAAGGCTCCGAAAGCTTCTGATACTGAGAGATGACCATCCAGTTTACCAAACCTTCGAATTCTTCGATAAACTCTTCCGATAAAGTTGAATATTGACTTATGAGCGACCAGTTAACATAATTTTTACTAACTCTGATTTGTTCTTCCGACAAACCGCTTTTTGATATTTCGTTCCACGCCATTTATTATATGTACAATTTTTTACGGCAGCTGGAGTGTCCACTTGATTTCTTCAATTTTTAGAAATGGTTGAACTGTGAACTCAGCATCACATCGTAAGAAAATTTTTAATTGGTCATCTTTTTTAACCTCTCCGAGAATTAACACGAATTCAGTGGCTACTTTTATACTGTGAACGTACTGCTTGCTATTAATGTATAACTTAACAACGATTAATTCATCGATTATCTTTTGAGGATCAAGGTACAATCCCAGTCTAAAAAAACCGTCCCGAGAGAATTTACATTCTGAGTTCAAAGCATCACCGGAAAACTTCGTAAAAATAACAGCATTCGCATTGGTACTAGGTCTAATAGTAATGTATCCTGATGTGGTGGTTGCATAACATACTTTATTGTCAACATAGTTTTCCAAGTACTTTTTATTAACCGCATTCATGTCTTCAATAGGGTCCGCGACATTACCTATCCTTTTACCTTTAGCGTCAATGGGTCTTCTACCATTTAATCTCAAGAATCTGACATCTAATTTAGAAACACTATCAGCAATTTCACCTCTAAGAGCACTATCCAGATTTTTTATCCTTTCAGCTGTTCCACGAACAAAATTTAAGAAACTATCATTAAAATTGTTTTTACTGTCTTCAATGATTTGTCTTAAACCAAAGTAATTCTTTTCTAACTCTGTCTGAACAAAATGTTTAGTTGAAACATCCTGATCATCAACTGGGTTGTGACAGTTTTTGAGCACCTTATTTTCCATATCATAATTCCCATCGTCTGTGAGTTTAAACCCTATTCCAGGTGGACCGCGAAGACCCACTGCTTTTCTAGGGTAGTATATTCCAAAAGGAAACCAAGCCATCTTTATTATTATAAATAAGTTTTTAATAGATCGTAATCTATTAAAATCTAAAGTAATCTGTCGAGTTCACATCCTTAAAGTATTCAACATTGTGATCTTCTTTTCTGCCATATTGAGTTTGCATCTCTTTCTCTCGATCAAAACAAAGTAAAATACATACTTCTTATTCTGGGGGCTGCTCTTCAGTCTCCAGTGAAATTCAATCATCAGGTTGCTAACATTTACGTACGGCTCGTGAAAAGATAAGTTGAAGCATATGATTGGATAGAGACTTCTGAAGGTTTCATAGTTGATGAGACAGCCGGTCTCGGAAGTGAGATTGTTAAGTCCTGCATCTAAGAGAGCAGCGTAGAGTCTCGAATAATCTTTTTTCACAAAGTCCATAGTATAGTTGATGTTTGGCACCCTCACGTTATTGACCATAAGCCAGCAATCAATCATGTCTAAGTTATCAAACAGCATGTTGTTTTGAGAAAAGTTTTCGTTTCTTTCATCATATTGGGGCACAACGTAAAGGCTCATCACTTCATCAGTCGTGGCGGGTATGTTGCATGATCCGCTGCTATTTTCTAAAATGTTGGATTTGACTACTCTCGGTTGCCTCCAGTTAAGGTCGATGGATTGGTCCGACAGAATCAATTTTGTAAACTGACCATCAACAGAAGAATTGAATTTAACATAAGGTAGCCAAAGCGAAAGTTTCTTGACTTGTACTTTATAATTAGGATTTTGTGCATTTGTATACAGCATGTTCTTGTGACTGTTTCTTTGAAACTGAAATTTTACGTCAAAGCCTGTAATGACTTTTTCATAATCTTTGAGGAAGCCGAAAATGTATTTGAGTGGTATAAATATGTGCACAGACTGACTATCTCGGGTATATATCCATCTTTTGGCAAAACCTTCGTTACGCTCATCATTCACTCTTAAGTTAGCGAAAAAATTTGTTATTGTTGTAGCATCGGTGAGGGCACCGTTAAACTTGAACGACCCTCTCTCGGCAGAATCAGAGGTATCTATATAGTAAAACATATTGGTCGCTTCCGAAGTTGTATAATCAGGTGTGAAGTTAATTAAACCCATAACCTGAAGCATCAAGGATGTTTCATGCACATCTGAATCTATCTCGTATGCACCGACGGTCATGATACTTCTCCTGAGTAAACCTCCACCATTCACCAATGTCACGTTCTCTTCCCCTACAGAATCTCCGTTTCCTTTTACGACTCTGAGTTCTTGGTGAATATATCCTTTGGAGTAGAGAATTTTAGCGTTTGTGTCGAGTATGTGAAAGTTATACGTGGCATCTTCACTCGTATCCTGAGTGCTGTGCGTTTCTTTAATTTCTCTGTACTCAAAACTTTCTATGTCTCTGATGACGTCTTCTGACGTTTGTTTTAATTCCCAAATATTGTTCATCTTTATTATATGCAGTAAAATTATTTTCGCTTCATATTCTTTGCAAGGATAGCTTCTAATTTATCTTCATTCACTACTTTTAAGCCTGCGCCTCTTCTAATGGATTTATTAAGGATTGACTCCAATTTACTATTCACTGCTTGCTGCACCTCTTGTTCAACCTCTTTCATAGCTACGTTCAAAAGCTTTCTCCCAAAGAAGCCTCGGCCTTGTATCCTCTTGCTTGCTCCGTAAAGTCTATGTCTGTTCATTTATTGTAAGTACAAAAATTTTCTTCACTCCACCAACAACCTGTAAAGAACTCTCTGATTATTGAGGTTAATTGGTACACCGTCCTGATTGGTCAGACGCATCCTGATCCTGTATACGTGGTTACTCTTTGTCTTAAAAAAGATGGGTCTGTCAAAATCTTTAGAGAGCAAACTACCTGGCTCTTGCGCCGGCGTGAAAGAATGGATAACTTCCGATGCAAATTGGTTCAAATAAGCGCCCTCTATTATATCGCAATGGATATGAATATCATCGACGCTTCTAGAGATGTTAGCCACGTACTTGGCTTCTTGTTTCACTTCTTCGTAAACCATTGGTTCAAATCCTAAAATCTCATGAAGCTTACTCTTCGATAAATCAAGCTTGTAGTGTTCTTTCAGTTTTATCACAAATCTCTGTCGAGCGAATATCACGCCAAACTGTATGGGAGGACTTTCGTTCCTGAAGTATGTCGTCATGTAATCGTTTAGCTCCCCCAGAGTATAATTTCCATCAGGAATAGTTAGATCATGCCAAAGGCTGCCATCGTAGAATGAAAGCTTGTTGTTCTCGTAGGCCTTGCAAATGTTGTACCATGAAACCCATAAGGAAAAAGATTGCAAAGCAACCCTCTTGATCTTCAGAGGCGTAGCGTATTCGACAGTAAAGTCTTCTGATTTTGGGTAGTCTTTTGAGTTTAATATAAGCAGAGTCATTTTATTATAAGCATTTTTTTTATTTTAATAGGCTTTGACCTATTAAAATAACACGCATGCTTCATTAAAGTAGCACTTTCTTCTCATTATGATCACTTGGTTCTTGAGTTAGGGA
Organism: Amaurobius ferox; assembly: GCA_951213105.1. Classification (NCBI taxonomy): domain Eukaryota; kingdom Metazoa; phylum Arthropoda; class Arachnida; order Araneae; family Amaurobiidae; genus Amaurobius; species Amaurobius ferox. The sequence continues at coordinate 40,905,497 of OX578139.1, read as the reverse complement.
GTACAAGATGTCCCAAGGAAGGAGGCCTCTATTTCTCTTTTTTATGTATGCCATACTGAAGTAGCCACAGCGGTCAGATGTGGGTTTCTGCAGGAAGCTTGAATTGTATCGAACTTCCTTATTTGATGATCTCAGGTAGCGAAATATGTTTGCTGGGATAATGACATCCTTTAAAGGAATATTGTTATATTTGTAGTCTCCGAATGAATCAAAATATTCTACAAAATTATTATGTGGATCGTTGTAGTAGGCCACCCAATGAGTACCAGGCCCTGTCGACAAGTCTAAATTAATAATTCCACTTTCAAACTTTCTCATCTTTTTGGGTAGCATGTCAGATGTGAAGACGCCACGAAACCCTTTCTCACCATTCATACATTCCTCGATCAGATTGTTCGAGATTCCCAGTTTTGTAGAACGCCTTTCCCCTTTTTTTTCTTTCCCTTGCAACCGGATCCGCTCACTTTATCCATAATCTTTTTAGCTCCCCATCCAGCTGCCCCCGAAAGAGCACCGGTAGCCAAAGTGGTGAGAATGGGGATAAGAAAAGGCAAGAATCCACCATTTTTCTCCAGTTGTGTTTTGCTGATCTTTATGCGTTTGCCCTTCTTTAGTTGCTCGATCTGTGTTTGAGTAAGATATAGATCATGATTTGGCGCCTTGGAGGTATTGATCTGTAAAGTGACCTCCTCTTTTTTCTTGTGTGCAGTCTTTAACTTGTTGATCTGATGATCACTCAGATGTACTTTTGTTTTAACGTAGTTACTCATTTATTATATGCAGAGAAAAATTTTCGCTAGCTCAAAAACTTTGCGTAGTAGCTTTTTACAAAATCATTGGTTAGCTCACCCTTTTTTAAAAGCGTATCCAACAGAGTAACGATTTTATTGTAGAGCTTTTTACTTTTACTCCCACTACATCTTTTATCCGTCAGCCGCGAAAGCAGCTCCATCCCATCGATACCCTCGCCTGTATAATAATGTCCATCCCTGAGTGTTTTGAGTGCTTTTGTATAGTTCCTCATCATTTGAATTTTGTGGTTATACTTGGCCAACTCTTTTCTTAAATATTCTTTCCTATCTCCATTATCTTCTGTGACGTTCATCCATTCTTTCTTTATAGGCCCTTTTCTAGTTCCGAATTCTTTATTTCTGTCGTTGGCACGTTTTATGATTTCATTCAGCTCGCCCTCACTTTTGCTCACTAATTCTGAAGGCAATTCAAAACCCTCTTTTCTGATGAAAGACTCGTCTAGATCCTTATTTAAGTTTAAATTATAAATCGTGCGCTCCAAATCTTTTATTCCATATTCTAATTCAGGAATTCTTGTGGATTCTAACGATGGAATGGATATTTCCTGCATTACATCCTGAACAGCTTTATGAACAGCTTTCATTTGCTCGTTTCTCGATACTTCCTGCTGAGCCAACTGTTCGGTCACAGGCTTATGAAACTCTGTTAACGTTTCTCGAACACCTAATTTGTCTTGAAGCTGCTGCTCGTTTTTTCTTCTGAGATCTTTTTGTAACTCACCCAATCTTTTTTGGGCTAGTATCTGCCCCTTTAACTTTTCGATGCGTTCCTTCTCTAATTGATTCATCTTTATTACTTGACAAATAAATGTTTGCCTTAAAGTAAATGTTTTTGCTTTAAAGCAAATATTTTTGCCTTAAAGTAAATGTTTTTCACCCTAAATAAAGATATGATTCGAATAAAGAATTACACGCAACCTGAAGAGTTTGCATATGCTGATCAGCATCCTCTGCTACCCAAACATCCCTTCAGACTCTTAATCACCGGACCCTCAGGGTGTGGTAAAACAAACTTGCTTCTTAACTTCATCTACGATTGGTTGAAGTTTGACAATCTCTACGTATGTGCTAAAGACATCTTTGAGCCCAAGTATTCATCTCTACAAGAAACATACACGCAGTTTAATGATATAGAGGAAGATGATATTCTAAACCTTAAAAAAGTTAAGAAGGTTGATAAAGAAAAATTTTTAGAAATGTTTCACAAGTTCAAGAAGGAAACATTATTCATGTCAGAGTTGAGCGATTTTATAACAGTGGATGAACTTGATCCTAGCGTTAAGAATCTAGTTGTATTCGATGACTGCGTGACTGAAAAGAAGCAAAAAGTCATAGAGGACCTATTCATAAGAGGTAGAAAGAAAAATGCGTCCATCATCTATATATCTCAATCATATTACTCAACACCCATCAACATACGCAAGAACTGTAACTACTTTATCTTCTTTCAACTCCAACCAAGAGAGGTTAAACAAATCCTGCGAGAAATCGATGGTAGTCTCACCAGCGGGGAGTTCAATAGTATGTACAAAACGTGTGTCACGAAACCTCATGATTTTTTTATGCTTGATTTAGTTAACCCTGAAATGAGATATAGGAAATGTTTTGATCCTTTAAATAAAACATGGAACAAAAATTAGAGTCATGGTTGTACGTATACAGAAAGAGCTACAAATTCTACAGTGATGTTAGTCTGTCTCTGACAGTTGCCAAGTTCTTGTTTGGTACTTCGAGTTTGACTGCTTTCGCTCTGCTTCCCCTAGCATCCTTGAGCATCGTGGTCAGTGTCATAGAGATTATTGATAAATCCTTGCATATCTCAGAACGGAAAGAAGAATACAAGTTTACCTACAAGTTTTATAAGTCTTTACTCAATTCCTTGAGAGCAAAGACTGTTTCGGAGGAGGAGGCTTTGATTAAAGAGCAAGAATTTATTAAGGACTTGCAGTACTTCCCCATGGAAAAATATTTGAAGAAGAAAGGTTTGAACGGGTACGAAAAATAATTTTACATTCTTAATAAATGAGCAAACACGATACAAAAAAGAAGATTAAAGGTGGAGATTTAGTCGGTTGGATGCAAGATAAGCTCAATCCACCAGAAATGCACCTTCCTGGTTATCAGTACTGTGGACCTTTTACAAAGCTTTCTAAAAGATTGACTAGAGGGGATCCAGGAGTTAACAGAGTAGATAAAGCATGCAAGAAGCATGACATAGCATACAGTCAAACAAAAGACACTAGACAGAGACATGTTGCAGATGAAGAGCTTTTAAAGGATCTAGCCACCATTGAAAACCCAAACAACGGATTTTATCCACTCGGAGAAAAACAAGCAAGGGCTGTGATCCGACCAATCATAAAAACCAAAAAAGTTTTTGGACTGGGTTCTATTGTGACATACTGCTTGATTTGTAAAAAGAAGACAGGCACACTAAAGGTTGAAAATTCGGTGACAAGCAACGGAAGGCCTGTTATGAAAGGTGAATGTGAAAAGTGTGGGTCAAGGAAAAGTTCTTTTTTAAAGTTGACGGGGTAACTCAGAACACCCCTAAACTGAGAGCTGTGTACTATGATCCTGAAACTGGATATTGCGGCATCACGGAGCTTGAGAGGAAGGTGCATGTTCCTAGAAAGGACATCGAAGAGTTCTTACACCAGCAAGATGTTTACACCAAACATAAACCACTTATCCGTAAATTCAAAAGGAGGAGAACTTACGTATCACACATTGATGACCAATGGCAAGCAGACTTGTTATTTTTAAAGTCATTATCAAGTTCTAATGATGGCAAAAACTACTTACTAACAGTCATAGACATTTTTAGCAAATATGGTTGGGCTATACCAGTTCGCAGGAAAACGGGTGAGGAAGTTACTATGGCGTTTAAAAAGATCTTTAAGGAAAGAATTCCTGAAAAAATTCAGACAGACAAAGGGACCGAGTTTATTAACAAAGAGACGCAACAACTGTTTAAAGAGAATAATATTCACTGGTTTACTACTGAAAACGTCGAAATCAAATGCTCCGTTGTGGAGCGTTTTAACAGAACTTTAAACGGTAAAATTAGGAAATACTTAGCGGCTAACAATACAAATAGATACGTAGATGTCTTGGATCAATTAGTGAAGAATTACAACAACTCATACCACAGAAGTATCAGAATGACACCCGCTGAAGCCAGTCTAGAAGAAAACAGTGGCGATGTGTATCACAATTTGTTTAAAGAAAAGGTCATACATAAACCCAAATACCAGGTAGGAGATAAAGTAAGAATATCAATATATAAGTCTACCTTCAGAAGGGGTTATCAAGCAACTTTTACAGAAGAAATATTCGTCATTTCTGAAGTGTTAGAAACCGACCCAATCACTTATAGAGTAAAGGACTCAAACAATGAAGAGGTGAAAGGTACCTTTTATGATAATGAACTGGTGAAGTATGATAAGAAAGACGATGTGTATAAGATTGAGAAAATAATCAGAAAGAAAGGGGACAAGTATCTAGTGAAATGGTTAGGCTATCCTGAGACCAGTTGGATCCATAAAAACGATCTTCTTTAAATTTATTTTTAATAGCTGTCAAAGCTATTAAAAATTCACGTCCTCACCACACCTAGTTGAACTTTCCTAGTAAGCCCAATTTAAAGCATTGAAAATGACTCTACAGATTTCTTCATTTTGGGTAAGCGTTTTCTTCATTTTAGGCAACTTAAGTGGGGTCTGATAACCCCTTTTCCGGAGCAAATGAAATAGAATGTATTCTTTGCTGATTAGGTTTTTTCGCTCTGGGAACATCTCTTCATATTTATGGCTAAAAGAACAAAAGTCTTCCAATAGCTCTTCTTCAAAAGGAATGTGGTACTCAGTGAGCCATGCAGATAGAGTTTTCATTCGATGTTTTCGCCTCTCTTGGATCTGCTTGTTTCTATAAAGATCGAGCAGATCAATAGGAGGCTCATTGGGATTATACCTCAGCTCCTCACCACATGTTGTGCAAACATACCAGCCATCATCATTTTTTCTCACATCTTCATGCTCGCATTCTCGAGCTCCTCCGTCTGATGCAACTTTCATGTCTAGACCTAGCATTCTTATTACTTCGAACACTTCCTTCATCATATTTATTATAGTAAGTCTTCCTTTTAACTGCTTTTAAATTTGATGGTACCCCTTCGATATTTTAAGCATTTAAAGAGAAGGGTTGCAGTATATAAAGCATGGATTTTCAATCGAAAACCGTTCGGCAGTTGCAAGACTACTGTCGGGAACATAATATTCGAGGATACTCGAAACTTAAAAAGGCGGAACTGATAGCCCTCATTCATCCAATTGATTCATTCTCAACGAATCATAACGGCCTATCCAGTTTCCACGATGACTTGTTCATCAAGCAAAAGAAGAACAGAGTGCAGCTGTTCAGGTGTTGCAGTAAGTTATTTAAGGCATCTAGCATAGATAAGCACTTGCAAACTAAAGCTCATCGAAACTATAGACCAAAGAAGGCCTCTCAGAAGGAGGACCACAGAGATGATTTTGACAACATACAGAGCCTGCATCACATGACCATCAACCAACTACGTGATTTTTGTCGAACGCGTGGTATCAGAGGCTATTCCATGTTAGGAAGGAAGGCAGACATCATAGCATACATAGAAAGCGTATTGTTCAACCGTCACTTCAAATTCGATGCCGACCTGTTTTCAGATTCGCGAGAGAGAAGGCTATATACCCCCCTTGAGGTTGAGACGACATTTGAGTCTCGGTTGAAGACGTATGGTATCCCAAACGAACACAATCTGATGCTTCCCAAAGACTTTTTGAATGATGTTTCACCACTAGTCCGGGGTCTCATTACAAAACATCTCAAGAGGCTGCATGGTTTGAAGGTTAATATTGAGTTCCTCTGTGACTATGCAAAAGCAAAAGATGGAAAGGTGGAAGAAATGGAGAAAAACTTCAAAACAGAAAATGAGATCATCTTAGAATCCACTGATTTGGTAGATTATTACAGATCGGTTATCCAAAAGTTACTGACAGAGATGGAGGAGTTTGTTGCCAAGGGTTCAGGGTGGACGCTTGTCAGAATTAAAAGCCTTGAGGTAAGGATCAATAAATACAACCCGCTGAGAGGGGCATCCTACATCGATCTGCCGAAAAAGATTAAGGCTAAAAAGGCAGTCATAAACGTGCAAAATGAGGATAATAAGTGTTTCATGTGGGCAATACTCTCTGCACTGCACCCAGCGGAAGAACATGTCCAAAGAGTCACCAAATATAAACCGTATGAGAATGAGCTAAAGTTTGAAGGCATTGAGTTTCCAGTGAAGATGGAAGATAGAGTATTTAACAGGTTCGAAAAGTTGAATAACATATCGGTGAACATATATTCATACGAAGGTAATGATATTTACCCATTGAGAATCACTCAAAATAAGGAAGACACACACGTCAATTTGCTGTACATAAAGAATATGGAAGGAAACAGTCATTACTGTTGGATAAAAGACATGTCAAAATTGATAAGTGCTCAATTATCTAATCATGATGGTAGAGTATATCCCTGTGATCGATGTCTGTTAATTTATCGCTCTGAGGAAGCTCTTCAAGCTCATGAAACGGATTGTAGGAAGAATACACCAGTAAAGATTGTAATGCCCAAGGAGGACGAATCTCTGCGGTTCAAAAACTACCAAAGGTCTTTACGATTACCCTTTGTGATGTACGGAGACTTCGAGTGCTTGACAAACAAGATAAACACCTGCCGCCCTACAAAAGACAGCTCATTCTTACATAAATATCAAAAGCATGAACCTATGAGCTTCACTGTCTACATCAAATATAAACACGCAGACTATAAGGCACCAATCACATACAGAGGACCCAATGCCGCCAAGCTGTTCTTTGATACAGTGAAGACTGAGGCGCTAGCGATAAAGAACATTTATGATAAGAAGCAACCCATCAAAATGACCGCCGAAGATGAAGAGCATTTCCAAAGGACCCATGTTTGCCATATCTGTGGCGGAGATATCAGGAAGAAACCTTCACCCTATTCACCCAAGGATGAACCAGACTTCCGAAAAGTCAGAGATCATGACCATCTTCTCGATCCGGCGAAATGTGAATCGAACTACAGAGGACCTGCTCACAACCTTTGCAACCTAAAGTACCAAGAGCCTTCGTTCATTCCGGTGTTTATCCACAACCTATCTGGCTACGACGCCCATCTCTTCATAAAGGAGCTCGGTGGGGAGAAAGGAGACATTGATGTCATTCCGAACAACGAGGAGAGGTACATTTCCTTCAGTAAGGAGGTCGGGGCGAGGATGGTAGAAGGTGGCGATGGGAAACAAGTTAAGATACCTGGTATAAAGTTGAGGTTTGTCGACTCGTTCAAGTTCATGGCCGCTAGCCTCGACAGTCTTGCGAAGAACGTAAAGGAGTTCAGGGAGACAGCCAAGTACTTCCCCAAGGACAAACTGGACCTCGTCACCCGAAAAGGCGTCTATCCATACGATTACATGGACTCGTGGGACAAATGCGAAGAAACCAAGCTACCCCCACAAGAAGACTTTTACAACCAATTGAATGAGTCACACATAAATGATGAGGACTACGAGCATGCTAAAAGGGTATGGAAGGCCTTCAACATTAAGACATTGGGTGAATATTCCGATTTGTATGTCAAGACTGATGTCCTCATCCTAGCCGACATCATGGAACACTTTAGAGATGTCTGTCTAAAGACCTATAAGTTGGATCCTGCATGGTACTTCACTGCACCTGGACTCTCGTGGGACGCCATGCTCAGAACCACGAAGGTCGAGCTAGAGCTGTTGACAGACTATGACATGATACTCATGCTAGAAAAGGGGACCAGAGGAGGCATCTCTCAGTGCTGTAACCGCTATGGGAGGGCGAACAACAAGTACGTGAAGGACTATGACGAGAACAAGAAGTCTAACTACCTGATGTACCTTGACGCCAACAACCTTTACGGATGGGCCATGAGTCAATACCTACCGCATGGCGGCTTCAAGTGGAGCACTGTGTCAGATGTGACCCAAGTAGCGGATGACTCAGACACAGGATACATCATAGAGTGCGACCTACAGTACCCATCCCATCTGCACAACCTCCATTCAGACCTGCCTCTAGCACCTGAGAGCAGGATGCCCGATGGCTCAAAACAACCAAAACTACTGACGACCCTCTATGACAAAGAGCATTATGTGGTTCATTACAGGGTTTTGAAGCAACTGTTGCAGTTGGGGATGAAGCTCAAAAAGGTGCACAGAGTGTTGGAGTTTCAGCAGTCTCCCTGGTTGAAGAGGTACATAGACCTGAACACTGATATGAGGACCAAGGCAACCAATGACTTTGAGAAAGACTTCTTCAAACTTATGAACAACTCGGTCTTTGGCAAGACGATGGAAAATATCAGGAAGCGACTCGATATTAGGCTAGTATGCGATCCCCAGAAAGCGGAGAAGCTAGTTGCTAAGCCCAACTTCAAGGGGCGGACCATTTTCGACGAAAGATTAGCCGCCATGCATATGAACAAGACGAAAGTGATCTTTAATAAGCCAATATACGTCGGTATGAGTATCCTGGATCTATCCAAGCATCTGATGTACGACTTCCATTATAATCTTATGAAGCCTAAATACGGGGACGATATCAAGCTATTGTACATGGACACTGACAGTTACATCTACGACATACAGACCGAGGACTTTTATGAGGATATGAAAGGAATGATTGACTACTTTGATACATCAGATTATCCAGAAAACAATAGGTATGGAATGTCCCGAGTCAATAAGAAGGTCCTGGGGAAGATGAAGGATGAGAATGCAGGGATGATCTTGGAAGAGTTCGTTGGCTTAAGATCTAAGATGTATGCCTGTAAAACTGAAAAAGAGTTCATTAAAAAGTCAAAGGGTGTTAAGAAATGTGTAGTGAAAAATAGGATATCTTTCGGGGACTATAAAAGCTGTTTGTTCTCACAGGAAGTACACTACAGGACCATGAATCTCATCAGGAGCACAAAGCATGAGATTCATTCCATACAAGTCAATAAGATTGCCCTATCAGGAAAAGATGACAAGCGTCATATATTGGAAGATGGTATCCATACCTTGGCCTGGGGGCATTGCACAATTCAAAAATAAACCATGGGACAGTTTTAAACTTTAATGGTCATTAACCATTAAAGTTAACGGTAGTTCATGTCTGGAATGATGGTTAGGAGCTGCGGTAGTCTGTCCTCCACCTCTTCATCTGGGCATCCCTGCAGCTCCTTCTTGAAGCAACTCGCAAGCGAGATCTCCTCTCGGTTGTGGTTGTAGATCCTTGTGACCTTGTAGGGCTTGTTGTTGCCCTCCTTTGAGCTGCCGTACAGGAGCCAGCACTTGGAGCTCACATCATCGATAAGAGTAGAGGGTTTATCGGTGATGTTGGTAAACAGGCCGAGGTTATCGACCTCCTCCCTGGCCTGGCTGAGCAGAGTGTGTTTGATCGCGTGCTTGGAGAGGAAGATGTGCGGGAAGTGCAGGTGAAACCCGTTCTTGAGCGTGGTTTTGCCCTGGGTGCGGTCAGAGACGGAGAGCGGCTTCTCCTATGTGACAGCGGCAACAGAACGGTTGTTGTATATATTATAATGGTTTAATACCATTATAATAAAATTTAATGTACAATTTTAAACATTTGCGCTGGTAGTGCTTTCCCGACATCTTTTGTTCCCAAATATACAAAGAATATAGGTTTGGGCTCATCATTTAGCTTCATATATTCTGAAGCTCTTTGCTCGCATCGCTTCGGTAAAAACAAACTGGAGCCATCTTCTAACTCCACTACTAGTTTTTCCCCATATTTGGTTGCTATCTGCTTAATTTCACTGATAGGGTATTTTTCATCGATTGTGAGTTCATTCATCTTTTTATAGCTCCCTTCCAATGTACTAAGTGCGTTAAGTTTGTCCATGGTTTTTTGTTCTCTTCTATCTCTAAATGCATCTCTTTAAATGCTTAAAATATTGTCTCATCCGCGGAAAAGAGGGTGCTCGTCGCAGGGGGTACCCTTCGGGGGTCAACGACTTTTCGCTGATTTCTAAAAGTGGGTTCTGAAAGAGTCCTATGGGGTTGTCTTATACCATTGTTTTAAAAAGGGGGTGGAGATTTAATGGAGGGGCTGAGAGCCATTCCTTTCTAAAAGTGGGTCTGATTTTAATGGAGGGGCTGAGAGCCATTCCTTTCTAAAAGTGGGTCTGATTTTAATGGAGGGGCTGAGAGCCATTCCTTTCTAAAAGTGGGTCTGATTTTAATGGAGGGGCTGAGAGCCATTCCTTTCTAAAAGTGGGTCTGATTTTAATGGAGGGGCTGAGAGCCATTCCTTTCTAAAAGTGGGTCTGATTTTTATAGGTGTTTGAGAGCCATTGTTTTTAAAAGTGGGTCTGATTTTAATGGAGGGGCTGAGAGCCATTCCTTTCTAAAAGTGGGTCTGATTTTTATAGGTGTTTGAGAGCCATTGTTTTTTAAAAGTGGGTGGAAATTTTATGGGGTTTTGAGTGCTATTACTTTCTAAAAGTGGTTCTGATTTTAATGGAGGGGGCTGAGAGCCATTACTTTCTAAAAGTGGGTGGAGTTTTTTTATGGAGGTGTTTATGGGTCTGGTCCAGCTCTGTCAATCCCATACTACTAATGTGACCACCACGGGCAGCTATACAGGCCGCTAAACGCGAGGTATAATATCAATAAGGCTATTAATCGTTGCCTGGGGTTATATTTTCCAAGCAGCGTGCACCTGACCCCGGTGTACCTAACGTTCGATGAGGGCCCACACGTGTTCAATGGGAGAGAGATCCAGTCAGTTTGCCGGACAGGAAAGGATGTGAATTCCATTCAGGATGCTGAAAGTTCGCTGTGGGGTATGGCGTTGTCTTGCTGGAACACCGTACCGAGGACAGCCTGAACCAGCGGCCGAACCACAAGCATCGCAATTTGTGTAACATAACGATCCGCTCTCAGATTACCTGCATTGTGCATCAGAGTTATCTGCTCATGGAACATGATATCGCCCCAAACCATGATGCCCGGTGTGACGTTCTGTGATACGGGCTGGCAAGTGGCGTTCCCCGAGAAGCCGCTACACCCTCCCACGGCTGTCATTCCTCCACAGACAGAAGCGAGATTCATCCGTAAACAATACCCGATGCCATTCATTGGTCCAGTTATGATAACGACGATCCCAAACGTGCATCTCTGTATCGAGCGCGTAATGGCACCCCAGTGGTTGGTCGCCATGTGCTCATCTGTACTTCATGTAACCTGTTGCGAATGGTTTGGGAGCACGCAGGTGCAACCTTTGATGGTGACAGGTTGTTTTGGATGTCACTTGCATTGCGAACGGTTCTTGACGAGCTGTTTGGCGAATCTGCCGTTCTGTGCGATGTCTCGTGCGCCTGTTCGATACACGCCCTCTTCAGCGTATTCTCTGATGTTCCAGCGTCCATTGTAGCACATTTCATTGAATGTTGCTCACATCGTTTCCAATACGCGTGGCAATTGCACGCATCGACAAATCCACGTCACACAGCTCCAGGTCTCCTTCTCCAACCTTTAACTGCGGGTATACAGCTCGCTGACGTTTTCGAGGCACCTCTTCTTCACTTTTTCGAAAATTCGGATGTTGCAAATCGTCGCTGATAGCATTTACGAGCCAAGCCGACTGTTGGTCATTATCACCCGAAACTGGGTGTTACTTGACCCGATACTTACGAAAACTCAATCATTTGCATATAACTCTCTCATCCACCGGTAGTGTGATTTGCATATGGCTACGTTCATTCCTCCATGGTGAATTTCACTTTTGACAACTATAGTTTCGTTTTACAATCGGCAGCCGCAATAAAAAATATAAAAATAATTTTCGTGTTTTAACAGTTCTTATTTATTTGTAATTAATTACTACAACATAATATCTTAGCAGTGGTAATGGGACATATTATTTTACTTGTTTATTTTCAAATACCGCCAATAGGTGAAATTCAATTATAGGTGACCACGTATAAAATTAAAAATCAGTGTAGGTACTTATAAACTAAGAATAACGATAAACTGGAAATGGTTTACGGTAAACTGAAATTAATAACGTATATAAATAAACGTAATAAATAAAATTTTACTTTTTAACGGTATGACACTCTAACACAGTACGAATTGGTACTGCGCGCTGTGGCCCTTATGATGTGTTTCGCCATAAGACAGAGATGCTGGTAAGTATTAGGTTGCTCTTGCATAGCATCAACCTGTTATAGAATGATGCACTTTGCGCTGTTTCAATAGAGATGATAATGGCTGTTTCCGCATACTTTATATCGAGTTACATTTCTTCTTTCTGTGTCATGCGAATAATATAACAATAATATAGTAAAAAAATTATAATATGTAATAGTAATATAACAATAATATAATACCATAACAATAATATAATAATAAAATAGGGCCCTAAATAATTTTCAAAATTTAAAATAGGTTGCATGTGGCCCGCAGGTTATGCATCACTGTTCTAGACTTTCCAGAAATCCTTCTGTGACTTAAAAGAATGAAACTTCACTTATAGTATCGAGATGCAGAACCTACTTGGATATCCGATTTCTGTTCCGAAGGAAGATTAAAGGGGGTTGGAGGGGGAGGAGTCTTTTCAGACCTTCCAGAAGCAGCCTGTTGACCAGAAAGCTAAAATTGCGCACACTCATATTATTGACCACTGAATAGAGCCGATTTAAGCCAATTTTGAATTGTGACTACTATTTTGAAACTAAGCGTCATTCATTGTTAAACAAAATAAAACTGCTTAAAAAAATTACAACTCAACTACTACTCTTAAGAGTGTTAGTTTACTTGCCTTTAATAGGCTTACAATTAATAGTGCCTTTTAAGTGTTTATTTTTCATAGGATGTTTCGGAAGGTTTTCGTATTAATATATTTCCTTATTTACATATACCCAGTAATACACTCTTTTGCAAAAAATAAATAAATAAATAAATAATAAAAAAAAGCACCATGAAGAATGTGATTGTTTTTATTGAAATTAAATATGCGTACAGCTCATACACATATAATGAAATGTTTACAAAATTAAGGCCGCAGCACCTATCAATGGTTAGCAATTGCACATTGAATTTTCAAAACAGTAATTGGTGAAACCCCCCTTGGCGGCAATGCATGCTTGTATACGTCTAGGTAAGGAATGATAAAGTTTCTTCATGTTATTCTGCGATACATTCTGCCAGGCATTCCTCAATTGTTGCTCCAGATCTGCTACATTTCGGGGTACCCGAATCTGGCGGCCTAGCATGTCCCATACATGCTCGATTGACGAAAGGTCTGGTGACCTTACTAGCCAAGGAACAGTATCAACATCACGGAGACGGTCCACAGATATACGAAATGGCGCGGCATTATCTTGTTGGAAAATGACCCCTGAATGACATGCCATGAAGGGTAACGTAAACGGCCGCAGGATTTCATCAACATATCATCAACATGTTTTATAGGATGCCAGTTGCGCAGTAGAAACGCGCGCTATGACCGAAGTTAACACTCATTAGCCTTGCAAATTAATTCATTTGCATACTTGGTATAAAGAAATTTGGAAGCAAAATTTCGAAATGATCGGGTTATATTTTAGGGGTGCTTTTTTTTTTTCAAAACAGTGTTAGTATGGGCTCTACACTTTAATTTTGCCTAGGAGCCAATGCAAGGATTATGACTGTCCGGAATGGATCCAACGTGGCTTAGACGGAATGGTCCTGAGACAGAAATTGAAACGGTACTTTGAGATCTAGAGACCAGAATGACATAAATCTTTCATCACAGATCTTCAACACATATAAAACTTTGATGTGGGTAGCACATGACTTCCTCTACTGACTCAAATTCATTTTCTCTTTCCTTCTTACACAATTGAGTTTAATTTCACAAAACAACAAGGATAATTATTTGAAATGACACTGAATGTGCAGTTTTAATTCTATTCTCGTTTTCATTCGGCGCTGGGACGCAGTTTTCAAAGACGACGTAACCAAAATGTGAAAAACTAAAAAATCACGAGAACGGTTGATCGAGGTTAGTTTTATTCATTTCGGCATCAAAAATTACGTATGAAATAAGCATTTAATTAATACATTTGAGCATATATGCGGTCTTTTATTTTAGATTTTAATGATTTTTGTGGGCCATTTCACAAAAATGGCAGGTTTTTTTTAAAATCACATCAAAATCTAATCAGTACCAGGGAAATCCGCAAGTGACTTATCTACCAGATTTTCTGAAACTTGATCCATTGGGTCAATGGGAAACATGGTCAATGGGTATATGATTTTTGAAAACCATTTTGCAAAAAAAAATGTAGTTTTTCCCTCCGAAATATACCAAAATCTAATCAGCACCAGGGTCACCTACATGTGTATTTATATATCGAATTTTGTAAAATGTCGTTGAATAATTTGAGTTAGTGTGGCTAATTACATTGCACCGACCGACAGACACACAGACACATATCTAGAAACATACACAGACGTCAGGCTAAAAATAGGTTTTTCGTGTTCTAGAGTTCTCTCATTAGTCGTACTGTATCACAACACGAAGACAGATCTAACTATTATGCTAATAATTCATAAATTTGGTAAATGGGATGTAATGATAAAATTATTGATAATTAATAAAGTTTAGTTTGAGCAATTTAATGTCTGATTATTGGATAAGTGAAATTAATTTTATGTTATTAATCAAATTACTTTTCAGAAGAAACACCAGACAATTTACTAAAATAATATGGCACGTTATTGTGGTCACATGTACTAATCACTACTATATAATTAACCCCAAAATTAAATATGGTGGGTTTTCACTTCGGCAATTGTATATAAATTAATAAATTTAATATTATAATAATCAATTCGGTGCGCCACAAGTTATTTAAGAAAGAGCTTTAATATGGTGGCAAATGGTGTATATACGTATTTTTTGTCGAAACTATTTATATCCTCTCATAAATTTAATGTTCTTTATTAATGTGTCTTCTTAAGTATTTATATTCTCTTCTGCATACTTGCTTCGTACAGTCACGCGAATTTTAAGAACAAAAGAGGAAGTTGAAATCCCTAATGGACTTCTCCAAACCTATCTGGAATTCGATGAAGAATCTGTATCAAGTATCATCCAAACTCTATCTAATACCAATCCTAAGAAATATATATTTCAAGGAAATTTTTGAAATGGAAGTGAAAAACCTGGGAGTGGAAATACTTAGTAAACCCCAAACCTTCTTCGGATCATAATACTGAATTCATATCAATCACCATCCAAGTTGTATCTAAGTCAATTTTGAAAAATATATGTTTCAAGAAAAATTGTTGAACTGCAAGTAGAAAAAGAACTGGAAATGGAAACCCTTAATGGATCCCCATGCTCTTCCGGAATTTAATGCTGAATCCATATCAGTCATTATCTATATCTAAGCAGATCCTGAGAAATAGATGTTTTAAGGATACCGTGAATCTTTAAAGCGGTAATGTCATCTCCAGAACTGGAAGTGAAAATCCTTAGTGAATCCTCTTTATCCCCTGCAGAATTTGATGCAGTATCTATATATCAGTCAGTATCTGAGCTTTCATAGTCAATCTCGAAAAGGAAATGTGTCAAAGAAAATGTTTGAACCGGAAGTGAAAAAGAAACGGAAGTGGAAATCCTTAGCTAATCGCTCAACCTCCTTCAGAATTTGAAGCTAAATCCATATTAGTTATCATCAAAGTCAATTTTAAGAAATAGCTGTTTGAAGTAAAATAAAAATGCCTGAATAGAAAATGGAAAAAGAACTAGAAATGTAAATCTTCAGCGAACCCCCCCATTCTCTCCTTTAATGCTGAATCCAAATCAGTAATCATCTGAGTTCTATCAATAGCAGATCCTGAGAAATAAACGTTTCAAGGGGGGGGGATGTAAAAGCAATAGTAAGGCAAAATTTTTACCACCAATAATATGGAATTTATGGTATGTTTAATTCAAAACACAAAACAGCCTTTCTGCCTATCAAATAAAAGTAAGGCTGGAAAATAACCTTATATGTATTTCCCATGCAGGTGAAATATGTCAAAAATACGAAGATGTGAAAAAATATGCTTAACCGAAATTTTTCGAGTGGAATTGATTCAGAAATCTATTCACAACGGTATCGAAACCAAAACACGACTCTTCTGAAAAAAAAAAGTAAAGAAAAAAAAAACAGAATGCTTTTCATGCAGAGAAGAATATGGTTTGTTGTGTTTTCACTTTACGTCGAAATTATGAAAATGCAGAAAATTCATCCGCAAATGTGTTGTATGAAACACATAAAGATATTCTTGAAACGTTCTTTTGAGAGCCAAGGTATAAATATCTTGTTGCGTTAACGCGTTTAGTTTTGCTTTGAATGGCGGCAAATATGCCAAATATATCGAAGAACTTGAACCCAGAGATCTAGAAAGTAACGACCGAGCTACCTGCGCTGAGCATAATATTATTATATATATATTATTTTACACTGACATTTCGTAACATACGATTCGAATACGGATGATTAACTTCCAAAATTATAAACAGATGAAGATGGTAATCCACCAAAAATTGTGTTAAAATATGTACTTTAAATACATTGTTTACAAATTGAGATTTTCGAGATTTTAGTAACTTTAAAATGTTCCATACATTCTAATTTTTGTCGTAATTATATGAAATCTTTAGGACATACACGCACAAACACGCACACACACACACACACACACATATATATATATATTGTATAAACCTGATAGTGGATTAATACATTAATGCGCAAATTTGTTTATAGTGCACTGTTAAATCCATATTATGCAAAATCCGGAGAGAAAAAAAAAAACAATATGGTGCACAAGGAGCATTTTAAAATTAATTAATTATTTTTTTTTTAAAGTTAAAAATTTAAACTATATCAACATTTTCTTATTATATTTGCCAAATGCATGATAAATATAATATTATACAATTATGTTAATTTGATGAAAAATTAAAATGTTGGATTTCAAAATCCACTGCCCTTTTAAAACCATTGACTAAATCAGCGCTTCTCAATCTTTATCCATATGTCTGCCTGACTGACTATTTGTTTCCATCGAATCACTTGGTCGTACATTTCTTTTAATTGTACAGTCTGACTGTTCCTAACTTTCAAGTGTGCCCATTCAATGTTTTAAAATTGAATAAATTGTGCGTTTAACAATTATTATTAGTATATGTTAATATCTTAATTGTGGCCAAACGAATGTAATATTGTAATTGTTGTTTTCTAAAAAACATTTCTGGAAGGTATTATTCACATAATATAATAATTTAGGGTAAAATATTAAATGTAAAATTCAAGTGGATTTCTTCATAGATTTTTCAATTACGAAATGAATAATTAATAGTAATTTAAAATATTAATTTGAAATTAAAAAAAAATCATTGATTGCGTTTGCATTATTTAATTGGTTAAGATAACAAACGAATTAGTTTTATCGGCTGATTACTTCGTATGATACAGATTCATAAGGAAAAGAATTTCATAAGGAAAAGACGAGAACACTCATATTTAACATTTGGAGTTCCAAATTTCAACCACACATGAATTATCATTGGGTATATAATTTTATTATTCATACTAGGTCTGCCAATTTTAATTTTATTATTCATACTAGGTCATACCAATTCTAGTAGAAAGAACCTAGAAAGCACCTGAGCGACGTTCTGATACATTTCCAGAAATAACATAATAGAAAATCTCTAAATTTATGCCAACGGCCGTACCGTGCTGAAAACACCAGTTCTCGTTAGATCACCGAAGTCCGGCAGCATCGGGAGCGGTTAGTACTTGGGTGGGTGACCACCTGGGAACACCGAGTGCTGTTGGCACATTTCGGACGCGGGAGCCCGGTGGTTTGCGCGCTGGATTTGCACGCTGCCACAACTGCCGCCGTGTTCATGCGGAGTACGATCACGTTAAACATGTGGATCCGTAAGTCCTTCCGAGAGGTTGGTGGTAGGGAAAGGAGGGTAGGATCCCTTTGGGTGGCACTTCGCCGCCGTTCAAACAGTTACCTTAACCTTTCTGGTAGGTCGGACGGTCTGGATCTCCACAACAACAACTAGTACTTTAAAACAGTGACATTATCAAATGGAAGGCAGAAATGCTATCTATTTTACCCATTGCTACTAAAATATATCTATTAAAGGCAATCTTTAAAATAAATATATTTCTTTGAAAGGTTATTTAAAATCAAAAATTTAAATTTAGTAATTTTAGTAAATTTTGTAATTTTTGTAGCGTGTTCACAGATTTAGAACATCTAAAAATTTATTCTAGCATTATCCTGTACAGTTCTAAATGCGAGCGGGGTTTAGAAAGTATGGATTTAATATTAACTGAGAAAAAATCTAGCATTCTCGACGAACATGTGACAAGTTTTCTTTTTATTAAATTATACATTTAATCATTAGAATTTTGAAAGCCAAAGTTTTAAGTTGCGATCTCATCGTTCTGTTGTTGGCCAACAAACGAGATGGGCAGTCAGTCGCTCAGGAATACGTAATCAATCGCGTATGGAAATTTGAATGATTCTTATGAATATTATTTTCACTTTCTCATATTACGTGATACAGTATAGAGAGAAGTTATTTCTTTCGAAAAAATTTTCGAATTCTGGATTTTAACGACAATATATATTTTAAGACCTCCTGAACACTTTTTGATGATTTTTGGAGTAATGTCCGTCTGCCTGTCTTGTTTGTGGTTGATTTATTTTAGAGGATAGCGGCCACAAATATTAATGGGTTTTCACGAAACTTTGTATCTGGCTTTGTTATAAAAAAAACCTAGAACTAGATAGAATTTTTTTTTAAATTAGAGAGAAAACTTCGAAATGTATTCGAAATTTTATATTTCTTTAACATGGCAGTATTGGAAAAAAATTGATATAATCATGCATAAAAGGGTTTATTAATGACTCAATGATCACGGAGCTTATTAGTTTCAATCACTGTTGTAAAAAATGCCGCGATGCAATTTTTTTTGCTCGTGAAATCCATATTCCCTCTCAGGGAACAAGTTACTCCCCCCCCCCACGTGGTACATTGTCATGAAATCGAAAGCACTTTTCAAGCCTTTTAAAGTGAAGGGTAACATGCTAAAATTGTAATCATTTTGACGCACAATACCGATTTCTTTAAAATGTTCTTCTAAAATTTGAAAAAAAAATGCTACTGAAAATGTATTCAGGTATGAGAAAGTCGAGTTGAGCCAGATCTCAGTTAATTTACATTATTGTGAAGTTTTCCCTTTAGTGTTTTTACTTTTCTCTTTTTCTTTAATTTTTCATCTTTTTTTTACTTTTGAAATATTTATTTAAAAGCATTTATTTTTGCAAATGCAAGTAGACGTAAGTAACTATTTGTTAATCGACGGGAATTCTGGTACATGTTTTTAGAATTACACATTTGGCAGAATATTATGATTTCGCGTGTCAAATTTGAGCTTCGGGGTAAAGATTTTCATTCCTGTCTTAAAAAAAATATATTTAACTGAAATTCATATCAGGAACTCAGAAAATATTTTATATTCATGTATTAGATTTCCTTCCGTATTTTATTATTTCAGAAATTATCGCATTTCATCACATCAAAGATTCTTGACAGTTGTTATTCACGAAATAAAATCTCTATATAAGATGCGACGGGAGGACATGAAGGTTGTGAGATTTTCCTTTTGGCGAATTCTTTTGACAGATGTCTAAAGGCGACTCCGAGACTAACCAAAGAGGCGTCTATCGATTAAAGTTGCGATCGAAGGCAGTCATTGATTAAAACATGGGGCCTTGAATTGGAGTGTCTTTATTTATGACGATGGGCAGTGATTCTAGAATCAATGATTCTTTCATAGGATTCATAGATACCATTTAGGCGGTAAATGGTATCTATGAATCATATAAAAGAATATATTATTTATTTTTCATCCGATATAGTATTTGCGACTGACAAGTAAGAAAAACGTTTAAAAATTTAGCCTCACCTTATTTTGAAAAGAAACGCGCTTTATAGTTATGTGAAGTAAAGCAATTTGAATTACTTGTGATTGCAATCATTTGTGTAATTTAAATTACTTGTGTTCATTATATAATGCATGCAAAGCAGAGTATTGTGATAAGGAAAATAAAAAATCTGAAGTGGGCAGAACATGACTTTCCCTTCATACTCAAATTCATTTTCTCCAATTTCTCTTTACTTCTTTAATTAATTATATTGAGTTTAATTGCATAAAATAACACGCATTATTTCTTGAAATGGCACTGAATTTGCACTTTTAATGCAATTTTAGTTTCCATTTGGTAACTGGACATGTTTTCTTGCGAGGCAAAAATGCGAGAAAACTAAAATATCTTGAGAACGGTTAGTCCTTAGACTGACAGGATTGGTTTTATTCTTTTAATCGTCAAAAATTACGTTTAAAACAAGCATTTAATTAATACACTTGACCATGCGTAGTCTTTTATTTTGGATTTTGACGATTTTTGGGGACCATTTCGTAAAAAAGACATATTCTTATATTCCGAATTCTACCAAAATCTAATCAGCATCAGGGTAACAAACAAATGACTTACGTATAAAATTTTGTGAAATTTGGTCAATTAGTTTTTAAGTTAGAGTGGATACATACATTGCACAGCCAGATACTCAGAGAGACACTCACAGAGACACTTACAGAGACATAGGCACATGCAGACACACATGCAGATACACATGCAGATAAATGTCACAGACAGACAGACAGACAGATAGATAGATAGATAGACATACAGATAGATAGACAGCCAGTTAGAATGACCAAAGTCATAAACACATTTCAACTATGTTAGAAAATGCTAATGAAAAGTAAAAAGTAAATTAAAAGAAAAAATAAGTTTTTTAATGCCCTCCAAAGCAGAAAACAAAATTTTAATCACACACGAAATACAAAACCAATGGATGTTGTATGTAGAATCATTTCAAACCAATACTATATAAATCTCACCATTATCTAAATTTGATATTATGCAAAATTGTTGAAGGGAAATGAGGGTGTAGGCAGATGAAACATTTCGACTTAAGATTTATACCGTATTGTTTTGAATTCAATCTGGCTACAGAATCAATTTGGTTTAATTTCGTGTTCGATTAAAATTTATTTTCCACTTTTCCGATGCGCCAATGTTGTGTAGTTTAGAACATTGAAAAACTTTTTTTATCATAGTTTATTTGCGATGGTTTTAAGTTTCCGATGCATTTCACCTGGCTTTTAGTGACATAATACACTTTACAGGGTAGCCATAAGCCTTTCTCGAGACAAAACGTTGTTGTAGAATCTAATTTGTTACCTAGACAACCGATGCATCCCATTGAGGAAACACGAAGATAAATACTGATTCCCCAGGTGCGGTTTTTTTCAACCATTGTTTCGAAAAGAAAATCTTATTATCTGTTAAAGGAAAATAGAAATATACTTTATTGGGTTTTTTTGTTGTATCGGAGAGTATTATTAAATAGATATATATTTAACAGGGAAAGTAGGCAGTAAAATTTTCTTGAAATGTTGTGATCAGCGTAAGAGGTAAGCACATACGGGCGTATATGGCAGATGCCAAAAAATGTTGCAGATCTAAAATATATATTTTTTACACTTTTCTACCAGAATTTTTCTATAGTACAGCTAATAGGGTATAAATAATCAGAAAAAAAAATATGTGGCGTGAAATGAGCTTGGTAGATACTTTTACTCGTATCATATAACAGCCCAGCTACTCTATGATCAACTAATATACACTCTCTGTAGAAAGTTCTAGGAAAAGCACATAACTCGTGAAATTAATAGCAAATCTTCGAAATTTCTGAAACTCTCCAAATGTCTCAAAACTGGCGAAATTTCGTCAAATTAGTCGCCAAGGGTCAAGCGGACAGACCCTTCAAACTGTAACAATGTTAGGTATTCGTAATAACATAATGTCACTTCCATTACATCCCTGCCACATTTCTTCCATGATTTCCCCACGCCTTAAGATATTTCAGATCGAGAAGTTATAAGAATCCATCAATCCATCGCGCGTTTTTAGCGATATTTAAGTTAGAAGCGCGTATTGAGATTTTCCCTTTTCATATAATAAATTTCCCATTCTTTTCAGCATCTTTATGTGACCTTCAATGCCTATTTCACTGTAAGAAAAGACATGCAGATAGATCAATATGTTCAACTCTGGGAAATGTCTGGTAGCGACAAAAACATTTCACCTTGTCTTCAGTGACGTAATGCATTTCACAAGGTGACCATAAACCTTCTCTTGACGAAACACTCCTGCAGAATTTGTTAGACAGCCTGACGGTTTTCCCCGGGGAGGAACAAAGACAAACGGCGTTTCTCTGGAAGAAATTCAGTTTTTCAAGAATTGTTCGAAAAAGATAATTCCTTTACCTGTGAAGAAAAAAAAATGACATTATGTTATTAAGATGGTCTGTTTTTTGATAGACTTTTCAATTATACGGAATAGTCTGGTATAAAAATTCGCTCAAGCTGCTATAAAAATATTTTGAAAGAAAAAAATTATAACGGAGGTTTTATATAGTGGGGAATGGTGTACACTTCACTTTCAATGGAGCCATTAGGAGTATTTGTACACTTTTGCACTTTTATTTCACACAGTCATGCGAGGTTTCGGAAATATCAGAAATGACATCTTAGTGAAATCCAATATATAATCTACTGGATTTCACTAAGGAAATTCACTGGATTTCACTGGATTTCACTTTTCTTTGGAGCTGAAAGTTGGAAATATTTTGTAAACTCTCAGCTCCAAACGATGGTGAATCCGTATCAGTCATAATCTAAGCATTATCTATAACCAATGCTGTGATATAGATGTTGCAAGGAGAGATTAATTTTTTGAATCGGAACTAACATTTCTAAAATCGGAAGTGGAAATACTTGACATTTTTTTAGTCTGAACTAACATTTCTAGAATTTGAAGTGGAAATACTTAGTGAGACCAATATTATCACTAGAACTTAATTTTGATCCCATATCAGTCTTCATCTAAGCTCTATCTATAGCCGATTCTGAAAAAAAAAACCAGAGGTTACAAGGAAAATGTTTAATCGGAAGTAGAATAGAACCGGAAGTTTAAATTGGTAGTGAATTCACCTATCTCCTCATAAACAAACTTAATGCAGCATCCATTTCAGTCATCACCTTACAATAGCTAATTTGAACGAGATTTGTGGAAAAAAATCTGAAATAAAAATGTTAAGTGAACCTCATTCCTCTTAAAATTTGATACTGGATCCATATTAGTTGATATTTAAACTTTTTAACTAAGAAATAAATATTTTAAGAAGATTCTTAGCTAACCTCTTCAGGGAAATTTGATGTGTAATCCATACCAGCTTTCATCTAAGCTTTTTCTATAGCCAATCCAGAAAAATGGATATTTCAAGGAAAAAGTAAATATTTCAATTGAACTTGACATCTCCAGAACCGGAAGGGGAAATCCTCAATGAGTCATCCCCCCCCCTCCGGAATTTAATGCTAAATTCATATCAGTTGTTATATCAGTTATATCTATAGCCGATAATCAGAAATAAATATTTCAGTTGAAGCGGAAGTGGAAACGGACCCGATAGCGGAAATTCTTAGTGAGCCACCCTATCTCATCCAAAATTTGATGCTGAATCATTAGTTATGATCTAAGCTCTATTCATTGTCAAGGAAAATGATGTTTCAAGGAAAATGAGTAATTTAAAACCGGATATTGAAAAAGAATTGGAAGTGAAAAATCTTAGTATACCCCATACCTACTTCGAAATTCGATGCTGAATCCTTATAAGCTATATGTATAGTAAATTCTGAGAAATGGATGCCTCAAAAATGTTTTAGTAAAAACATAGATTACAAATTTCATGAGCACCAATAAAATTATTTGGTTAATTATAGCATAAATGTTGATTTAGAGTGTATCAAAGGCAAACACTTCTTTCTTCAGGGTGGAGGAATAGAGCAACAGAACCAGCAGAGGTAGGAACGATTACGTCATAAACTGAGTTATAATTCCTTTTTTTCTACCCAGACCGTACGACATACCCGAAGGTTGAAGGCCCAGACCACTCAACTGACCCAGAGACTTACAGCAGTAACATACCCGAAGGTGTAAGATATTTATTTAAATGGCCAGAAGAGTTGAAGATCATTTATAGTGGTGTCCAAAATTATCTTTACATACATCAAAATAAGCGGAGCAAAGGCTGTGCATGAAGTATGCTTCCCCGAGAACTTCTAGAATTCAGGATTTGATTTCGGTTTTTATCGCCACAAAACAGATTTGTCTCCGAAGTATCATTTGGAAAGAATCCTTGAGGTGGCGAGCTGTCAGCCGTTTTAGAGTCTGGGCAGAGATTAATGGCAGTGGCAAATGTTTTCATTATTAGTTTTGTATCGTATGTACTCACATTCGATTTTTCAGTTTGTATTTATGTGTTGTCATGCTATGCATCGAAAAATCCATTTAATTACCTACATCGGTCGAAGAAGAAATTATCTTAATCTACTTCTAAAAGCATATATATCAAGAGGTTGCAATCGCCACAATCATGCTTTCCTCTAGCTCTGCATAAAGGAATTGAAATGATCGATTCATATCAAAGGATGTTACACGTATAAATAATCGAAATACAATAATCGAATTTTTATCCCCTTTTATGTGCGGTGTACTACAAGGAAAGTAAGGGCAACTCCATATACATATATAAAAAAAATTGAGAAATGCCTTCTTACAACAGACGCACTTCATCTATTTGCTTTTTAACAGAGTAATAGATGTTACAAGGTAACCATACACCTCCCTCACGTTAGAACACTCTTGTAGAATTCAATTTGTTCTCGAGACAGATACTGTTTCCCCAGGAGGGAATTTTTTTTCTTTCAACAATTGCTTGAAAGAGGAAATCTTGTTATTGGTGAAGAGAAAATCGAAGGAACCTGTAGTGTAATAGAATTTCCTATTATATAGTGATATATTGAACAGAGGAAATACTCTGTCAAGGATTGTTAAAGGGGGTTAGTAATCTCTGCTGAAAAAATATTTGAGCATAATGGAAAGTTTGAAATCTGGAAACTTCAATTTGGTTGAGACTTTCCTGATTCAAACAGTTTCCTTTGAAATGAAAAGGGAGTTAAACGGAAACATTAAGTTTCATAAATTCTGGAGTTTCTTTAATTATTTTTTTGTGTATTCTTGATATTACGTATGAGGTGTTAAAAATTAGTTTCACTTCGATTTTCATACATTACGCTTTCAAGGGTATGGCCTTGAACCTGCCATATAGAGATACTCACCTGACCTTACTGAAAAGTAATTAGTGACAGTCGCAATAATTGTACAATTGTAATTATTTCAATTATTTATTCTGTTTCATCACTTAAGTATCAAATTACATTCCCGTCAATCTTTCCTTTCAAATGCGACTGATAATCGCTAAAAATGTAAGGGGGAGAGGTACTTACTAGCAATTTTCTGTTAAAAAAAACTAAAATTATATCGATTCTCCCACTGAAATGCGACTGTAAACCTGGAGTATGTAGGAGAAAGAAGATCAATCGGAATTATCAGCTATGAAAAACAAAGCATATATTTATCAATAAGTTTATTTTATTCAAC
Source organism: Amaurobius ferox (assembly GCA_951213105.1). Lineage (NCBI taxonomy): Eukaryota > Metazoa > Arthropoda > Arachnida > Araneae > Amaurobiidae > Amaurobius > Amaurobius ferox. The sequence continues at coordinate 40,879,895 of OX578139.1, read as the reverse complement.
AGCGATTTTCCTCCGTAATTTTTTCCATATTTAGGAAGGGAGCGCTGTTGCTCGGTATGGAACATGAATTTCAAATCAAATATTTTCCTTAGAGGAAATGACGGAACATAAAATGAGGCACCAGCTAGTGTTGAAAAAAACAAGTTAGAACTTTTAGAACAGAGCATGTTTACATCAGGATCTATGACATGTCCCTCCTTTGCCATAGGTGACAGAGTAGTGGCTAACACCAGCGTATCAGAAAAATCGTGCTTTGAGCAAACAAATGAAAGTCAAACGACCTAATTAATAGAAGACAATAAAAGCCCATAGTATAAACTTATTTTTATCTCTTCTCATACTTGAAAATAGTATTTCTAATAAATCTTGAATAGTACTGGAACAAACTCATTTTCCTACTGAAGTGTTTAAAAGAACACAAAAAAAAATAGTCTTCTTAGCCATCACCAAAATCTGACATTATAGCACAAAATACTGCAAATACTGGAAAGTTCTGCCCAAAGATTCAGTAGGGTAGAAACTTGGACGCCAGACTGCCAAATGTTTCAAGCAGTCGTGTCTACGAATCCACCAGAAAAAGGATTTCTTTTAGATGCTTCAGGGGATATTAGCGGCATGCCCAAAAGAATTAATAAAGGAGAGCAGTTAGCTTCATGCTCTGCAGTAACCAACGACATGCGTGGTTGTCCCAAAGATAGAAACAGCAGTCCCCAATATTTAAACACTATGTTTTAGCAATCTCAGTAAACTAAATTGTTCAGAAGAGTGTGAATGCCTCATTTCTGAATTTAGTGAAATCTTCGCGACTGTTTCAAAAGACATGGGACACACCAGACGAACTTGAGTTAAAATCGACACCAGTAACCAGTTCTCAATTAAGCAAGCTCCCCAAAGACTTCTACTTGCAAAGAAAAAATATGTCGATAAGCTTTTAAAATACACGCAGGAAAGCGACGTGATCGAACCATCATTAAGTCTTTAGGCCTCACAAATCGTTTTAGTGAAGAAGAAATATGGTTCTATAAGATTCTGCGTCGACTATAGATGACTAAACTCCATGACAAAGGAAGACAGTTATTCATTGCCTAGAATTGACGATATTTTAGATACTCTCTCTGGGAGCAAGTGGTTTCTGACTCATTATAGATATCAAGAGTGGCTACTGAGAAGGGAAAATCCATCCTGATGATCGAGAAAATAGAGTGTTCACCACCGTATAAAAATTTTGGAAGTTTAAACAGGTGTCTTTTGGACTTTGTAATACACCCGCAACTTTTGAATGTCTTATGGAGACCGTGCTGAATGTATTCTCCTGCGAATCATGCCTCGTCTATTTGGTTGACATAATTGTTGTTAGACGGTCATTTGATGAACATCTACAATACCATAAGCGGGTATTTAAAAAATTGAAGATCGCTAATTTAAAGTTAAATCCTTTAAAATGCAAACCATTTCAGATAGAAGTAGCATATTTGGGACATGTCATCTCTGAAAAATATATAATTACCCATTCTCCCAAAAGCAATGCTCTGAAAAAATGGTGCAGGCCGCAGGGTGTTCATCAACTAAGAAGTTTCCCCGGCCTGAGTACCCTATTGCAATCAATTTGTAAAAAAAAAAATCTCAAACATTGCCATCGGTTAACAAAATGAGACAAGGAATTCGACTGGATGGCGAGACTGGGAAGACGCCATTAAACGGCGTAAGGAAATGCTGGTTTCAGCTTCCACTATGGCATATCCTCAACTCACTCAGAGCTTTGTACTAGATACTGATGCCAGTAAAAAATGAATAGGTGCAGTTCTCTCCCAGGAAATAGGAGGATAGGGACGTATCATCGCATATTTTAGCAAGTGCTTGTCGAAGCCCGAAAGTATATTACTGCGTAACATGAACAGTTGGCAGTTATTAAATCTGTGAATAATTTCCATAATTATCCCCAAGGAAGGAATTATTGCTGCGGACTGATCACGCTGCTATAGGCTGGTTATTTAATTTCAAGAACCCCAAATTGCAGGCAGTACGATGAATTCAGCCACTTAAAGAATATCCCAGGAAGATTCGACACCGAAAGGGTCGTCTCATGGGAACGCTGATGAGCTCTCGAGAAGACCCTGTTTTCTGAACTGTGTACATTGCTCCTGTGCTGAAATAAAATTTTAAAGTCAGATTTCAGTGACCATGACCAAGTGATCACCGATTATAGTTCAAATTCACCACCAGATCCCTAGAGAGATAAAGAACTTTCTCGAGCTCAAAGCGAAGACAGATATATTTAGCAAATTCTGATCCACAAAAAACGAGCTAATGAGTGGCTAACTTGGCAACAAATTTCCTGTTTATCACCTGAAAAGAAACGGTACTGCGCACTGAGTGGTTCTCCACACTTGTGGACTGGAGTAGTATACCGTAAATGGGGGAATAACGATGGAGATAATCAAATGGTAGTTGTGCCCTCGTTCAAGAGTGTCCTCCCTACTAAAAGAGATAAATGACAGCCCCACTGGAGGACATTTTGGCATTAGCAAGACGTTGAACAGGGTTCGTTGACGTTTCTTTCGGTACATCACTAGATAAGATGTTGAAGCTGTTGCAAACAATGCACTGAACGCGGCGCTCGGATTTAACCGAAGAAAAAAACAAGTGGGCCTTTTCAATGCTATAATATCGGAGCTGCTGTCGATAGAATTGCGCTTGACATGTTGGGGGCCACTATTTACGTACTGTAGACAATAACAAATACATCCTAGTATTAATGGACTACTTCACAAAGTGACCAGAAACATACGCAATCCCTCAAAATGTGTCTTCAACCATCAGTAAATTTCTAACCTGGAACTGGATATGTCGTTACGGGTTCCCTCACTCTTTCATTTTCACCAGGGAACGAACTTTAACCCTGACATATTCACGGCACTGTGCAAACTACTCGGAATGGCCAAAACTCGAACTATTCTTCTTGTTCTTCAATCGGCGGCATGGTGGAGTTTCAACAGAACGATATTTAATCGAAAATATACGGATGTCCACACATTCATTATCCCATAGCGAGATGTTAAACTATGTCACAATTTTCTGTGCGTATGCGCTACTTTCTGCAATCACTTATCATAAGTCTGGTGAAACATTTCATTTCATGATTGCAAACATTTTCATTTATTGACGATGGTGTTTATTATAAGCCTGAGGAAATGTACAGTCTTAAGTTAAGCAATGGATGTATGTGTTTGAAAAAATAAATATTTGTTACCCATTGTCACCATATGAAACCTATATCTTGAAAACTAATAACACTGGCATGCTTCCGTCCCGCATTCCCTCTGTAAATAATGCAGACTACCTTGATCTATATTCTGTTAACCCCTCCAATGTCTCACCCTCACAGATTTCAAGCATTTATTTAATTTGATCATACCATACATGCTTTGTATGCGCAGAGAGCGTATAGTGGTCGATAGATATTTATAGAAATGCTATAAGCATGTGCCATTGTTACGTGTGTGTACTGCTATTGTTAAGTGATATTTTTAAAAAGTTACCGTGCTGGTCTCCGAAGACGGATATCGTTATATGAATCAGATAGTTCTGTTTAACTATGACTTCAGTACAAGCATTTACAACTATTAACATAAATCTTGTTGATGAGCTGGATGTTCTGAAGCTTAAGGTAATTGTAAGAGATTAATTATAGAAAGCGGAGATTAAGGATCTTCGACCACATTCTCTAAGGCAGGATATTTCATTTATCAGCATAATGTGAGATTCCGAGCAGTTAATTGAGCAGATACATTGGGCGAAGGGAGTTTTCTTCCCCAAGCTTTTAAAGGCATGTATGTGTATAACCTGAGACGATTACATCAAATTTATAATATACGTGATAGCAAAATACGTTTCCTTAACTTAATACATCTATCTGAAATTATTTGATCTCTTTGCTGCAGGACTGTTCATGATCAATTTGACAACTGCTTAATGAACGTATTTTTTTTTTGGTTTTAGGCTGTTTCTGTAAATTTATTGCGTTTTTCTGTTGCGTTTAATAGTATTTTGGTGTCTCTAATTTGATCGTAAATTATTATTTAAAAGGAGTTTAAAAATTTTTCTGCTTTTTTATTATTTAAAACGATTTTTCCTTGCACTGTGGATTTCACATTATTGAAATTTGTCTCATTTTCTATATCAATGCTTTAAAAGTGTTTTTTTTCTTTGCATGTTTCCTTTTGTGATGTTTTCTGTCTGTATTGTATTTATATGTATATTGTCTCTGTATGTCTGTGTACTGTTATTTCTGTGTTCTTCCCGACCGTCCCCTGTAACTGCTCCAAACCCTTTAGGATGAGCTGGACGGCATGGGTAATAACTAAATAAATAAATAAAATACGTTTAGGACGCGAGCCACTTCTGGTTCAACACAATGTCACCGGCCAGTAGTTGCAAAATATAATGGTAAATCTGGAAAAATCAATGATGTTTGAAATTAAAATTTATTCAACAGGAAAAATTTTAGGTTTTCCAAAATCGGTATAAGTTGTTATGACATCTATATAGAATGAAAATATACTTAACCTTAAGCTACTGGGGTCCATGGTCATGGATAAATGTTTAAATATTTATTATATATATGCTTATGAATTCGAAACCATTATCGATATTTGTCTATATTTCTAGTTAGTTCTCTCATCCATGAAAAACATACCGTACTATATATATTAATCTTCCGAAACGTCTTTCTGTCAAAAATTTCGGTTCGTATGCAGGCCTGAATTTTGAAAAAGAAACTAGAATTTTTCTGATACTACTCCAAAAATATATAAAAATAAGCTGGAGTGGGGATCAATTCGATTTTTTTCATATCAGAATCCATTTTTGAGTAGTTTATGATTCGTTTTCGCAAATTTTGTAAGAAAATTTTTCAAAAATCTGTAATGTTGGGTCCAATGATCATAATGATAGAGATGAAAGATAACGTGAAAAAAGAATCTTTCGATTAATATGAAGTTTGACAATGCTCCATCATTAGACTGTCACGAACAACAAAAATTGTATCGCTGTTATTTTTCCCTACAGTGATTGAAAGTTTCGTGATTACTGAGTCATAAATAAGCCCTTTTATGCACAATCATGTCAAATTTTGTCCCATATTGCCATGTTAAGAAAATATAAAATGTTGAACAAATATCGGAAGTTTATTTCAAAATAATCTATCTAGTTCTAGATTTTTCGATAACAAAGCCAGATTTAAAGTTTTATGAAAATCCAGAATTATTTGTGGCAGATATTGGGTACACAAGATATCGAAAACAGTACTTTCTCTAAACTATATTCTATAGTATGAGAAAGTAAATATTTTAAATGTTAACTTACGATTCAAAGAATATATATATATATATATATATATATATATATTATACACACTACCCGACATAGAAAATGCAACGCCATGAAAGAACGAACAAAGTATGATAATAAAGGACACACAGACAGAGATGGCATATATAAATAAGATATATTAATTCTAGAAGAATAATGCAATACAGTAATAGCATAGACAGGGTGATGAGCAGGCAGTAGGACCACCAGTTTTTTCCATATAAGCAACAACCCTTCGAGGAACAGATGCAATGAGCGTACAGAGAGTTTCCTGAAGGATGGATGACTATATGTCTTCAACCATCCGCCAAAGGTGGACCTCTGTTTGAGGCGGAAGTAGGCCAGTCAAACGATGGCCAATCAAGTCTCATACATGCTCGATGTGTGAGAGATCTGGAGACAGCAGATGCCAAGGAAACACATGGATACCTCGCAACGCTTGTCTGCTGATAGTTGCAGTTTGCGGTCGAGCGTTATCTTGATGTAAATAAATATTTTGAAATCGCTGAAGATATGGCAGTGTAACCGACCTCAGCACGTCATCCATATATCGCAGTGACGTCATTGTGGATCTGATACGAACCAGAGGTAACTGGCTATCGAAGCCGATAGCACGCCAAACACTGATGCTCCGTTGTCGATCAGTATGGCTTTCAACTGCTGCAGCAGGAATGGATCTGTTTCTACGTCGCTTCCAGACCCCCATACGGTGACTGCCATTCGACAAACAGAACGGAGACACCTCACTGAACCCTACACTGCCCCATTCAGTTGTCCAAGAGGCTCGGACCCCATTGCAATCTCTCACGTCGGTGTCTTGTCGTCAATGGCAGTCTTCGTAAAGGACGGTTTGAGTGCAAGCTGCTTGCGGCTAATCGTCGAGAAACAATTCCCATTGATATTGGAACATCCAATGTACTCTGCAAATTCTGCAGAATGTCGACAGTCGTCGTTTGTAGGATCGCCATCTCATGGCTTCGAATGCGCCATCTCATGGCTTCGAATGCGTGCTGACGTACGTCTGGATGGACCTGTACCACTGCGACGATGCACATGCCTTCTTCAACCCATCTGCTTCACTTTGCATTTACGTCTGTTTCAGCAGCGATGCGCCGGTACGAGCACCCAGACGCAAGTAGGGTTAAAATGGTTCCCTTCGAACGATCGCCCAAATGCTGAAACGGACTTGAGCGTCGTCGGCCAGGCATCTCTTCAACAACAAGGGTCTTCTAAAAAGAAAAAACAGCTCGGAAAAGGGGTTTTCGTAGGTGACAGACGGTAACAACTCTTGGCTCATTGGTCTTTTATCCATTCCAGATCTCCTTTTTGATTTTGTTACTGTTGAAGTGCTTTTGTCTTTGCACATATGGAGGACTGACCATTGTATTACATAGGTACCGTGAGCGTTGCCCGGGCGGTAAAAGCTGCTTTAAGCGGGAAAGGGGTGTCTCAATCCACCCCTATCATTTTATGAAAGACATATGGTCACCCCCGTTCTATACTTTCCATTTATATCTTTGTATTCTACTTCGGAAACAGAGCAGCATTGGGCCTCTTCTTTGGTAGCGAAATGGTTTTTGGTATAACTCAGCATATGTGGAACCTTTCCTATTGAAATACACTCATCGTTATTTATGTAATATATATATATATATATATATATATATAATATATATAATATATATATATTGTATATAATAAATATATAATATATATATATATATATATATATATATATATATATATAATGTATGTATGTGTATGTATATATATATATATATATATATTATATATAATTATTAATTATATAAATAAAAATGAAAAATAATAAACTAAGTCAAAAACATTAGAAAAATCAAAAAATAGGAAAATAAGATGCATTAACATTAATGTTTTGAATTTTATTTTCGCAAAAAAATGTAACTTTTGTCAGTATTGAAACTACGTTTTGAGCGCCCTTATAATGGTGTATAGTGGCATTCTCGATTATCCATTTTTCATATGAATTACTTGTTTAGTAGGAATTTTCATCTTTGATTCATATTCATATTCATGTTTGCATATTTGGGAAGTTGTATTCTGAATTGCTTGTCCAGTCTCCAGCTTAGACTCACTGGACGGGTTTGGGAGTAACTCCGTGAACGTCGTACTGCCTCCCTGGTAGAATTTCGACTTGTTCATTCCGGTGCTTCTAGATTAAGCTGTTGAGGTTGATCGTGTATACACGTGGTAGAAGAATGGTTCATGCCGCATGGTAATACAATTTTCTTAATGTATCCTTTTTTCATTTTTTGTTGCCTGTAGTCTGAGTTTAAGTATTTATAGTAATGTACTATTGCTTAATCTGAAACAGGCATTTGTTTGGGTTAATTGGAATTAAATACTCAGACCTGACGATGAATTTAATTCTAATTAATCATCGAATTTGGGATGGTGCTGTTCTTTTCTCTTATCGGCATTATGGCTTTGAATTTGCTTCTATGGTGATGTTAATATTACTTGAATTGTATTTTTTTATTTTTACATAATTCTTATTATTACATTTCAAATATATATATATATATATATATATATATATATATATTAATAACGTCATTTCAATAAAGTCTTTTTCAGAGGATAGAACTTACGTACTCTGGTGAATCCTCATTATGGTCCTAGTATTCTTTTCAGAGGATAGAACCTACACGCCTTGGTAAATCACCATCATTTTCCTGTGGTTAGCGCTGTGACAAATTCAATTCTATCATACAAAAGTTATTCAATTTCTTAATCTTCGGGCTCATGCTGCGTCTGCAACTGCGTGTAAAATGCGTAAAATCGGTCCATGGATACTGTAATTAACAGCAAGCGATAGTTCTTTTAAATGCTATTCAACATTCCTAAAATATTTAATTTGCTCTAAATATGAGAAATTGCTGTTAACATTTTATAAAGTTTAAAGAAAATGATGTGGGAAGCACATGATTTTCCCTACCTAATGCACTCACGTTACTTCTTTCACAGCAAAATAATGGTGCAGAAGACATGGGTCTTAAACGTTTAAAGAATTCAATTAACTCCAGGTAAATTTATATTGGGTTCTTTAGGCAAATCAGTAGTCTAATCACAGTGACCTATCCATGCGCACGTGCTACATTTTCATCAAAAGGCCGTTAACTTTTAACGAATATTCCGTGAAAAAAATGACTGTTGGTGAAATGACTAAATGACCATAAAAATGTAAAAATAGTACACAATGTATATTCTCTCGTGAATAGAATGGACTTTAGCCACGAGTATGATGTTAACAGGTTTGTCGCATAATATTGCATTTAAAAAATGAACATATTTCATGGCATTTACTATTTCCATTTTAGGCAATTTCATCCAAAAATCGTGCAATATACCGGGAACGGTTCATGCTAGCGTTCTAAAGTTTATATCATTCGTTTTGCAAAGAAAAATTACGTTAGAAATAATAATTTATTTATCATTATTGAAATTCTACTTTTTTATGATTTTTATCAAAAATTTATTCTAAAATTGGGGAGGCGATTCTTCTAAACATTCGTTAACTTGTAAAATCAATAGGATCCCAGTATTTGCCGATTAAATAATCATATCAAATTATTTTCTTAACGATTTATTCGTTAGCGAGATGACGCGTTCACAGACTAAGACACAATCAAACACACATGAACACACATACACACACACACACACTGACAAGCATACACACACGCGTAAATTAACACACACAAAAAGGCCCATACACTAACATTCATACATATACACATGCACATACACTAAATATACACACACAGACATCACCTCAAAAACGTTCGATTTGAGTTCAGGGATGGTGAAAACGTACTCTTTATTCGAAAACTCGAATTCGACTTTTCGACCCCATTTCAATGTTTCCCTATACATTTTACTATGTTTGCAGGGAAAGTAATAATGTTTTGTCTAAAAAAGTATTAAAAGTAGCCATTATTTAATATCTAATTATAAGTTGAAATCCTAACTTCATCTTGAAGACGTTTAATGTATTTATAATTAAAATAAGCTCAGTATAGTTCTGAAACAGCTTTACAATCTATAACTTTTGTAACTTTTGTTAAAAATATTCCTTTCCATGTATTCTTTTAATGGAATTTCCAATAAAAAACAGTAGATTACATTTTTATTGCTAGACGCGTTTGACTATAAATAGTATAAGGGTTGCAAAGTGAATTAAAAATCGAACAGTCTGGTGATATTCTTCAAAAGTAATTCAAGAAAAAAGAAGAAAGTATTCAAACTTCCATTGATTTTCAATAAAAGTTGCATCTTGTTTTTAAATTAAATCATTATTTTCGAAATCGGAAATTCGATATCCGATTAGAATTTGTAGTGTGAATTGATTTATCTTTATTACTAAAAATGAAACCATTAAATGTCGTAAAGTATTTTTATAATTTTTTGTTTTATTTTTAGTGGATGCATTCCCTTATTAAATGTTTAGGAGAGGCAAATTCCCTCAAATTCACAAAATTTTACTTTTCGTATAATACATGTAATGTAGAGGGAAAGTACTAGAACAACTCGGTGTTTTTCACAGTCACACGGACATACAAGTTATTCCCATTAAAATGTGAGAGATAACATTTTTCCACTTCCGAATTTTCTAATTTCGATGATTCATTCAATTGTACTTAATTTGTACCAGATTGTATCGGAGAAATGTTCGTTTGTACTACTTTCGGTACATAATTATTCCCGGAGATCCCCACCTCAAAATTTCAATAATATATTTCGTTTGTATTTTCCGTTGGGCCAGTATGTACCATGAAATGTTTTGTTTGTACCGCTTCGAGCACAGAGTTATTTCCATTTTAAAGTGAAGTGTTAAATGGTATCCTCTACCTAAGAATGTTAAAATTTCGCTGATTCGTTTGTACCACTTCCAGGACAGAGTTATTCTCCTATCAATATGGGAGGGCGTATTTTCGCTGCACAATCCCATACAAACTAAGTAAAAATGAAGGACATAAGTGAAATTTTAAAATTTCGAAGTATATGGTGTGTGTGTGTGTGTGTGTTTTGGGGGGGGATGAAAGACTCCACCTTGGAATTTTAAAATTTCGCTGATGCCATTCATTTGTACTTAGTTTGTATCAGATTGTACAACAATAATTTTCATTTGTACTACTTCCGGAACAGAGTTATTTCTATTTCAAAATAGGAGGGTTTATTTCACCAGCCCTACCTCCACCGAATTTACAAATTTCAATGACATCAGTCATTTGCCCTGGAATGTACTGCCAACATTTTTCATTTCAACAGTTTTTAATATAGGATCATTTCCATTTTAAAGTGAGAGAATTTATTTCGCCAACCTCACCCCTTTCCGAATTTACAAATTCAAATGACATCAATCATTTGGCTTGGAATGTACTGCAAAAAATTTTCATTTGTACAGTTTTTAATATAGAATTATTTCCATTTTAAAGTGAGAGAGTTTATTTCGCCAACCTCCTCAACCTCCGAATTTCCAAATTTCAATAATGTCATTCGCAGATTTTAATAGAGCAGATTTTCTGTCTGAGAATGTTTATTGTCTAAAAAGGATCAGCCATGTTTCAAAAGACAAAAGAGACAGATATGGCACTAGAAGTCTATTTCTCAGTTACAAAAACACTCACATTTCTGCTTTGTATTACTTAAACAATCAATATTTAGTCATTTACACCGTATATAGTAGCATCTGACATGAAGAGGAATTTTTCTAAATACCTTTTATTACCTTCCAAGTGATTGTAGGTTCCCAGTGGTCATTTTCCGGCAGACAGAGATCAATGTATTGTCCAATTTTGTTTACTTGAGTTCCACTAGTGTTTAAAAAATGTTACCCCTTGTAATATGTAGAGATATTCTAAAACATTAAGCTCCCGTGGATTATCTACTGGCGAATGTACACAGGGAACCAGTCAGTCCTACACTTGATGGAAATGCGATTTGAATTGATGTATTGACAAATGCGATTTATAAATACTTGTTCTCCAAAACTGTAAAATACTCGTATGTTGTTTTAGTTCCTTCACATTTCCCATATTGCACTGTACGGCAACATATGCGAACTAAGTAATTGAAATAATTTAATTGTTTTGCTACCATGGTTTAAAATGTGATTAAAAGAAGATATAAAATACAATTTGGTTAGATTAATTGATGTTGTTGTTGTTGAAACCCAGACCGTCCGACCTACCATAAAGGTGTAAGGTAACTGTTTGGACGGTCGGGAAGTGTCACACAATTTAGACCGGAACCCAGTGGGGAGGTATCCACTAGGCCCGTACCCTCCTTCCCCTACCACCAACCTCTCGGAAGGACTTACGGACCCACATGTTTAACGTGATCGTACTCCGCATGAACACGGCGGCAGTTGTGGTAGCGTGCAAATCCAGCACGCAAACCATCGGGCTACCGCGCCCGAAATGTACCAACAGCACGCGGTGTCCCCAGGTTGTCACCCACCCAAGTACTAATCGCGCACGATGTTGCTTGACTTCGGTGATCTAACGAGAACCGGTGTTATCAGCACCGTAGGGCCGTTGGCTAGGTTGATTGATGTATAATTTTTTTGTTTCATTTCTTGTTCACCCGAGGAATAAACTTCTTAGCATGCATAGTTTTTATAATATTTTTTCTCTGTTAGGCATTCAGATATTTTTTTTTAAAAATAAACATTTTTGCATGTGCTCTACAAAAAGAAAAAAAAAGATTTTCATAACATTTTTTCATTATTTACTGTAAAGCATTATTCATTCTAAGACCTTTATTCTACCACTCTTTTAAGTGGTATGAAGATATATTTTTTTGCGCTACGAAAATCGATATTCTGTGGTATACGAAGTGTTAAACAAACCCCGCTTCTAGTGCTCCTAAGTGCTTCGAAAATCAATTTGTGCAACGAAGTGCTAAAAAAAAACATAATTCTAGTGTTCCACTGTGCTACCAAAATAAATTTTTATGATACAAAATCTGCTGCAAATCTGCAATGGGGTGTACCATATCTGTTATAGTATCAACCACAGAACATAATCTAAATCAGCTCAGAGTCTGACTAATGCAGGGGCATAAGGATCAACTGATCCGAACCCCACGTCAGAGGGCCCCGATGTTGCAAATTAAGCAATTGCAAATTAAGCAATGCAACATCGCAAAATTAAATGCTGCTTTTTAAATAAAATTATGGCATCAGAATATGTGGGCCCACCGAATAGATTCATATTTGGGACATATAGAAGATAACAGCACTAATTTAGCATGTTGGAATCTTGGCTATGATGAAGAAATTTCCCATAATCTTAAATTCCACTAAAATACGCAAAAAACACATGTTGTATACCTTTCTCTACAATGCAATTATGCGTTTGAAAATATTTTTGTTCATATATATCGAGATATGAAGGGGATGCTTCAGGGGAATGTCTGTCCTGATCCCCAGCTAGGCTAAGTAGGGCCCTACCTGGTGTTCAATTAGGTTGAAACTATGCACACTTATAGCATTCACCAAGAGATAGAACCCAATTGAGAGACTGTTGATTAAAACAACCATTCTTGAAGCAAAGCAAGACTGTAAAACAAAAAAATCTGATGTGGGCAACGCATGACTTTCCTTATATAATGCAATGAATTTACTATTTTTACAGTAAAAAAAAAAAGGTTTTTCTTATAGTAGATACTTTATTCTTTCCAAGATATTGAATTTTCGATAATTAGTCGTCATTTTCATTGATTTAGCGTCATTTTAATCAATTTGGCGAGATTTTCGTTAATTTGGCAATATTTCAAAAAGTCGTCAATTTGGCCACATTTCGCCAAATTCGTCGCCAAAATATCGCCAAGCTTTACTGACGGAGAAATAAGTTATTCTTATAGCAGATAAAAGACTACTGGGGTTCAAATACAATAGTATTACTCGAAGTATCTTTTCTCATGAATGAAACGAGCTAGATCCACGTGAATGATGTCACCCACATTGTCGCATGGTATTACATATGAAAAGTGAACATGTTTCTCAATAGGAAATATATATATTTTTATTTTATATCACTTTTTGATAATTTTTTTGAAAAACGTGCAATATCTCGAGAACGGTTCATGTTAGCATTCTAAAATTTATGTTAATCGTTTTTTAATGAAAAATTACATAAGAAATGTCTATTTGTGTAACTTTATTAGCGGTTTTGATTTTTTGACGATTTTTTCAAAATTTCACTCAAAAATTTAGGGGACTTCTGAACATTCAATTACGTTTAAAAACAACAGGCTTCCAGGGTTTACGGATTGCGATTTTTGTACCAAATTTCGTTCGAATAGGTCCATTCGTTCGTCAGTTATCGTCTCCACAGACTCACTGACACACACACACACAGACATCACTTCAAAAATGGTTAATTCGTGATCAGGAATGCTTGAAACGTGCGCTCCCGTCGAAAACTCGAATTCGAATTTTCGACCCCGTTACAATACTTTCCTTATACATTCTGTATATAAGGAAAGTAATAAACCATGTAAACGAACTTTCAACATAATTTTTTAAGCCTGTCAGTTTCCTTGTTCTTAACAAGTGTAAATAATAGTGACAATGATTAAAAAATTCCCCGATAAAACTCTTTAATTCACTATAAATTTACGTAAATCACTGGATATTTTAAAACGATACCAATTTAAACATGCCACTTCGACACACTCTTAACGAATGCACTGGCTTTAACAAATACATAAGAAGACAATTGTCTAACACTTCTGAACATTGAACACTTATTCGATGGTAAATAATTGTATCTACGATATTTAAACAATGTGTTTAATGAAATAACAATTTTATTCTGCTGCTTCACGGAGGAAATTCCTTGCAAAACGTTAATCAAATTCTCAACCGCATTTGCTAAGATAACGATTTAAAAATAATCAATGAGCCGACCTTTGATGAAATTTTCCAATTCAATGTATGTTGGAGGGATAGTTTTCGAATTGCGTTAAAAGTCAGAAAATGAATTAAATTCATTCAATCCTTTGTTTCAAATACGAGACATTTTCTAATGTGAAGAGAGGGAAAATTTATTTTACTTGCATATAAAGGCAATTGTGCTTGTGGTTGTGTCCAGTGGATGATTTAGGGATTTCACCAGAAATCCCCCCAAAAAGGTCTTTTGCGTATATGGGGTCTTTTGTATACAGAAAAGGTCTTCCGAATATGCAAGAATTCTAGGAAAATCTTTAAGAACACCAATAACTACATAAGGAAAGGTTAACGAGGGTGCACGTTAGGTTTATATATTACAATCCAAAGTCCAAAGTTCCATCCAAAGGCGTACTATTACCCAAAGTATATTCTCTCTTGAATGGAACGGAGCAAGATCCACAAGAAAGATGCTAACAAATTTATCACATAATATTATGAAAATTGGACATATTTCACATTAGTCAATACTGTTTTTTAATGTTATGTGTCTTTTTGATAAATTTGTTTGAAACATGTTGTTGTTGAGACCGAGACCGTCCGACCTACCAGAAAGGTGTAAGGTAACTGTTTGGAAGGCCGGGAAGTGCACCCAATTTAGACCGGAACCCAGTGGGGGAGGCATCCACAGGGACCGTACCCTTCTTCGGAAGGAAGGTACGGTCCCTGTGGATGCCTCCCCTACTGAGTTCATACCCCACTGGGTTCCTTCCGAGAGGTTGGTGGTAGGGGAAGGAGTCCTTCCCCTACCACCAACCTCTCGGAAGGACTTACGGATCCACATATTTAACGTGATCGTACTCCGCATGAACACGGGCGGCAGTTGTAGCAGAGCGCAAACCACCGGGCTACCGCGTCCGAAATGTGCCAACAGCACGCGGTGCTCCCAGGTTGTCACCCACCCAAGTACTAACCGCGCCCGATGCTGCTTGTCTTCAGTGATCTAACGAGAACCGGTGTTTTCAGCACGGTAGGGCCGTTGGCTATGTTTGAAACATTTGTAATATCTCGAGAACGATTCATGCTGGTGTTTTAAAATTTATGTTAATCGTTTTCTAATGAAAAATTACACAAGAAATAATTACTTACGTAACTTTATGGAAAGTTTTGATTTTTGATGATTTTTTCAATATTTCTTTCGAAAATTTGGGAGTTTTACGAACATTCGATTGAGTTTAAAAGCAATAGACTTTTAGTATACATCGACTATAATTGTTGTACCAAATTTGTTTTGAATCGCTCCATTCGTTTGTGAGGTATCGTCTCCTCATAATCGATTTGTGTTCAGGAATGCTTGAAATGTTCTCTTCCGTCGAAAACGCTAAATCGAATTTTCGACCCAGTCTCAGTACTTTCCTTATACATTATGCTATGCATATAAGGAAAATAAAAATTGTGATTGCACACAGCAATCCTAACAGAGATATTAATAAGTTAGGATTGCAAACTTGACAAAAACGCGTGACAGACGAAAAAACCCAAAGTGTTAGAGCATTATCTAAAGAGTAGGAATCTGAAAAAAATATGTTGCAAAAGGCATTCATTTGACACAATAAGATTCTTGGTGAATTGCTATCCTATTCAGAAATGCTAAAATGAGCACTTACGTGTACAGGAATCTAATGTACAGCCTGTTCGAAATGTTTTCCATTTGATGTTCGGAAAGAATATGATCGCGCACTTTGACAAGCATAGAATGCGTCACCTTATTACAGTGATGTGCCATACCCAGTCATATCACAGTCATGTGTCTTATTACAGCCATGCCTCACATTATCACCGTCCCTTTTGATAAGACTTTTTAACGTGCATTTATTGTTTTCCATATACTACTTTCCTTATGTACCGGGTGGTCAGAATTAAGACACCCCTACTCTGAGCACTTTATAGATCGAACAACTCAGTGAAAAGGCTCCAAAATTGTTGAACATACTATTCAAGACATGGGTAAAGGGATTACGCGAAAAAAAAATTAGTTCCAGAAACACCGATAGGTGGCGCTGTACAACAGAAAATATGCTGAAAAGACACAAAATACACATTTGTAATACATTTTATTCGAACGTACCAAACATTCAAATCACTAGGACATTATCGATGCAGGGAATGCTGCGTATAACGTTATCCATTGATTGTTCAACAATAGAGGTGGCAACATCGTCAACGACATCTGAACGAGTCGATTTGCGTCCTCGACCCGGCTGAACTCCAAGATCTCCAGTTTTCTCGGATCGAGCGATCATTCTCCTGAGAGCTTGTGGAAGTAATGGTCCTTTGCGCAAATTCTTAAGTCGACGATACTCTCGAAGTGCAGCTGCAGCATGTCCTTTGATTTTATAAAACTGCTTCACAAGCAAAGCGCGTTCTGGCATTGTGACAGCCATCGCTGATAAGAATGAAAATTTCCCAGTTTTATCCCCTTTTATGCCCAGAACTTAGTAGCTGCAAACCAAGGGTTTATGCAAATTTTTGTGCTTACAGTGCAAAATTACATTTACAATGACAGTTTAAGTTTCTTCACTTTTTTATCTTCTTTTTTTTCATATCAGCAAAATAAATTAAAAAGGAGAAATTCCATATCGCATGTGTTTGTTTTTTTGTGATTATTTTGTGTCTTTTCAGCATATTTTCTGTGTGTACAGCGCCACTTATCGGTGTTTCTGGAACTAATTTTTTTTCGGTAATCCCTTTCTCCATGCCTTAAATAGTATGTTCAACAATTTTGGAGCCTTTACACTGAGTAGTTCGATCTATAGGGAGCTCAGAGTAGGGGTGTTTTAATTCTGACCACCCGGTACATAATATAATGCATAAGGAAAGTATTGTGATGGGGTCGAAAATTCGAATTCGAGTTTTCGACAAGAAAGCACAATTCCAGCATCCCCGAACACGAATCAAACATTTTGAGATGATGTCTGTGTGTGTGTGTGTGTGTGTCAATGAATCTGTGGAGACGATATCTCACAAAGGAATGGAGTGATTCGAACGAAATTTGGTACACAAATAACAATCCGTGAATATTGGTTAGTGAATACTGGCCGTCAATACTGGTTTGATATTGTTTTTAAACGCAATCGAATGTTCAGAACCCTCCTCAATTTTCGAGTGAAATTTTGAAAAAATTATCAAAAAATCAAAACATTTAAGAAAGTTACGTAAATAATAATTTCTTATGTAATTTTTCATTAGAAAACGATTGACATAAACTTTAGAACGCTAGCATGGGCCGTTCTCGAGATATTGCATATTTTTGAAACACATTTATAAAAAACAAAATCATATAAAATAATATTATTGTAAAATATGTTCAATTTCATATGTAATATCATGCGATAAATTTGGTGACATCATACTCGTGAATCTAGCTCGTTTCATTTATGAGAAAATATACTTTGGCTAATATTTTTGTATTTGGACGCAAATAGTCATTTATCTGCTTTAAGAATAACATATTTCCCCGTCCATAACGCTTGCGGAGAGTTTGGCGGTAAATTCGACAGATTGTCTCCAACTTGGGGACTTTTTTAAATAATGAGCGAAATTGATAAAAAATAAAGCTAAATCAATGAAAATGACGCCTAATTTATGAAAGTTCAATATCTTGGAAAGAACATAAAAATAGACTATAAGAATAGCTCACTTCACTGTCCGTCTGTCTGTAACGCTTGGTGAGAAATTTAGCGGGACGTCGCTAACTTTGAGAGTATTTAAAATGTTGCCAAATTAACATAAATGTCGCCAAATTGATAAAAATGACTCGACGAATGAGAAGTAATGCTTCACAAATTCTGATTTTACATGTTGTTATCCGGAAAATCGCAAAATGTACAATTCTACGATAAAACACAGTATCGTGGATTTTGTACATTATTTTTTTACTGTAAAAGTAGTACATTCATTGCATTATATAAGGAAAGTCAAGTGCTGCCCACAACAGATTTTTTCATCTTGATGCTACAAAATTGTATACGGATAGGTGCCTATTTGTGTATACATTCAGTAGTTTATAGACAGTGATTATATAGTTACAAATGATTAGCTCATATTCTTATTGAATACAATGTTTGAAATATAGTGCTTAAATCAGTTTTAAAATGCACGCGATAAATGATTAATTTTTATTTATTACCAGACACCTTCGACGACTAAGTCAGTTGATATTCTGGAAATGGCTTTTAACATTCTATAATTCACAGATCCGATCAATCGCATTGTTTAAGGAAGGTAGTTGTGGGAACTAATATAAAATAAAAGAACTTAACTTATGATTAACATTATTTATCATTTCATTGTGCGTTGTGTTTGCAATAACCCTCCAATTATTTACTTTTGCGTGAGTCCTGTAAAGTAATTAATTAATATAATACTAAAAGGATTATTCCATTTAAACTTTAACAATAACATTTACTAACAACATAAAATACTTATTAAATTCAATTACAATATTTAATTATATTATTTCAGCAGTGGGGGACATATGCGACCAGTACGGACACGTCTAAATAGTGGTTAGGACCAGATATTTTCAATGGGCACATACCTTTAAATCTGTCTTGTACTTTGTCAGCATCCGTACTTAATGTCCTCCATTTACCGGCATTAACTCTTGGTGTAATGCTCCGACACGTAAATTCGTTGAGCATATTGTACTGCTGTAACTCTGCACAAATCAAAATATCATGTCTCCATCTTAAGTCGTATTATATCATCACTGCTCTAGTTGTTGATCAGTGTCCTTAAGTCATGATCCCAATTACCTGTTTAAGTCATATTGTACAAGTTATGTTGTACAAGTTATCTGTTCCAAGTAATGTTAGTATATATATCTGATTCTCGGGTCACAGGCTGTGGCTCTCCTCTTTCTCGGGGGCGTCACTTCCCCCCTTGCTTTCATTTGAAGCATTGAATGTGACGTAACAAGTACTTTCTCCATTGGTTAATCCTTTAACCAATGGAACCATTCCACATCCCCGTACGGGCCAGCTCGGTCCCCTTGTTTTGGCGCTTCTAAATTTATGGTTTTCTGACCTTTAGGTTCACGAGTTGTAAAACTTGGTGCCATCCAGACTGTCAGTATTGTCCGAAGATTCGAACACAATAAATTAAAGGCACAAAGCTGTCTCACCAAAGTGTGAGATCAATTTCTGGTCTCACAGTAGTTACTTCAATAGTACATTTTTCATTCGTCTACTACACCCGTTAATTAAAGCAGAATTAACCTCAAGCTTGACAGAAAACAAAATTTTAGCAAAATTGGTATCTTAGGTCACGTTCAGAGGAACGAATGAAAAACGTGCAACTTCTATATATTTGACTGCGTATTCAATACTTGTGAATATTCAGTTGAGCCTCACTGAAGATTTAAATAGTATATCATATGTTGCAAAATATCATTAGAGACTTATGAGTAAAATAAAACGGAAATTAAAGATATAGAATTATTTTTATAGAATTATTTACTATGGAAGAATTCGAAAGTTCTCTAAACAATGATGAATTCATTATATCTATGGGAATATATGATAGTTTGAACTACGCAATGGATGTGATATATTAAATTAACATAAATGAACACAGTCAATTAATTGCATGCTATTTGAAGGCTTTTTGACTTGTTGCCAACCTTAAAATAATTTAAAGAAATTAATCTCTTCATGAATACCGTGAATGAAAACTGATAAAATAATATATTTGTTTTGTACCACTGATGCAATCATATGGACAGACACAGATACGCACTCATCCACACACAAATCCTAGATTTCTTCTAAAGCCATGATTCAGAAATCTTTAGAACAATTTTACATGTAAAAATAGTGTATGAGCATTGCTATACAAAAGAATTTCTGTACAAAAACATTAAATTTCTCTATGGTGCTTCACATTTTGTTTCGTAATTTTTTTAACGATGTGACTTCCTACTCAACGTGTATCTTGCAGTTATTATAGCTTTCGGAAGAGAAGACTTACTTGAAGTAAATGTGCTTTTACATTTATCAAGAGCCCTTGTTAATAATTTAAAAGTATTTTAAAGTGTAATATAAAAAATGCTGATGCTACGTCTGAAGAAACCCTTGAGGCATCTTTGAAGAAAATTTAATAATGAGTATTTTTTAACGTATTTTGAAAGCGCTATTTATAAGAGGTTCCAAAAAATTGATAATTTCTGAAACTTCAATTCCCTAATAGCAATTTTTTCAAGCGATTATTATTAAGTAGTATATAATTGAAGTATTTTGCGTTCATAAAAATTTATGTTTCATTTTAAATAAAGGGGTCTTATTTTATTTGAAAGGTTTTGTATATTTAAAGAAGTGAACAGTGATTTTCATTATGTTTTGCAGTGCACTCAATACCTATACACTTTATCTTAAAAGTACTCAACATATGTTTTTTAAAATGTTTTATGGCGAAAAGACAGAAAATGTTATGTAATGATATCAAAGAATGTTTAAGATTTATTGCATCATGATAAAAAATCTCGAAAACTATTGTAATAATTAAACAATAATGTAAAAACATAGTTCATACAGGATGAATACAAATATAAATTGGTCAACCGGTTTCAAAGGCTCGAAGCAGCCTTTTTTATCAGGGCTGACAAGACGAGCAACCTCACTTATTCATTCAAGTAAATACCGCAACTGAGGAACGTCACAAGCGACTGAAGGTAGGAGATAAGTTGTTGCCACCGCCGAGTAGATAAATGTAAGAGGAAAACCAATGAGACAGGAAAATGGGAGGCAAGTAAAAATGAATAGTAAAATCTCCGAAGGAAAGAAATAATAGTAGAAAATACAGAAATACTGGAAGAAGACAAGGGGACAAGGGAATGGATAGCAAAATCAATAGAAATAACTGGAAAGTGAGAAAACCTACTAAAACAGTAACGTTTAAACCAGCTCTAAAGAATACAAACATGAAAAATGAGACGAAAACATTGGAAAATGAGGCAAAACAATTAGAGAAAAGAGATAGAAGATAAATGCAAATATGGAGGAACCGATGGGTTTCTAGGGTCATATAATCTACTTACGTCAAATAAAACTGCGGAAAAATAACTAAAATCTGAATAAAGGCACAAATAACCGAAAAAAGAAGGAAGCAGAATGGAATGAAAAAAATAAACTAGAAAGTTTATATTTGTGTTTCATGTGTTTACGAATTTTTTATATTATCGTGATATTACAGTGTGTTATGATATTACAGTTATTATCGTGATCATATTTTTATACATTATCGTGACATTGTGATATTTTTTTATATTATCATGATGTTTTATATTATCGTGAAACAACAGCTTTTGAGCGTTTCTTTTTGCCTTTTCATTAAGGTTTGTCAATACCCGCAGCACTACAACGTTATTACATGTCACCACTTTATCTTACAGTTACTCAGCAAATGTATTTTTAAATGTTTTATTACGAAGAGACAAAAATATCCTTTAACGATCTCAAATAATTTTTTTACGTTTATCGCATTATGAAAATAAACTGGTTTACAATGTAAAATGCGGCTCAAATCAGAATAAATAAGCTCACGCACCTTTCGAATATCAACTAAATTCCCTTCATCATTGCAAATATTCTGGATCTAAACACTCAAATAAGAGCAAGGCAATGCCGGCCAAACTGAAATGACTAAACGACATCACAAAATAGTGGTTTCTTCGAAATATTGTTGAAAATAAAACAAAACTTTTTCTATAAGATTTAATAATAAAAATTAGGACATTTTTTACGAAAATACGGTAACAAGAAATTGGTAAAGGAGCCTTGATATGTTTGCAAATGGCGTGTATATATTATTTTTAGCGAAACCATTAGGCATTTTCATTCTCTTTTGCATACGTATTCCGAAAGTTATACGAATTTTCGGAAAAAAAAACTGGAAGTGTCATCTCCTGAACCGGAAATTGAAATCCTCTGTAAACCCTTACCTCATCTGGAATTCCATGCTGAATCTATATCAGTGATCATCTGAGCCAGTGATTCTCAACCAGGGTATCGCTGAATCTTCGGTCTCCATGAGTACTATGTTTGGAATTCCGTGAGAATTTGCAAAAGTTTATACAACAAGTAGAACTTGCTATCTTTTTTACAATTGAGTAAAAAAGTTAAAATAGTTATGGTTTTAACGTGATACCTTAATTAAACAATTAATCATTTTGAAAGTTTAATATGATTAGATCCTTCTGGGACAGTTAAGTTTTAAGTAGCGAGATTTTTCTTTGAGAAGATAAATTTTTTGGAAGCGGGAATTTTTTTAATATCGGTAAAGAATTTAGTTGGTAGTAATGAACATTATCAGTATTCCCACGTTAAAGTACTCCCCCATAGAGTTACCAGATAAGACTTTCGAAAACAAGGAATTTTCAAAACCAGTTAAAATAGATTTTACCTAATCACATCAAATGATGATTTGATAACCGTTGTTCTTCCGCCATATTACTTTACTTCGTTACTTTACTTACGTTACTTCGTTCGTTACTTTACTTACGTTACTTCGTTCGTTACTTTACTTACGTTACTTCGTTCGTTACTTTACTTACGTTACTTCGTTCGTTACTTTACTTACGTTACTTCGTTTCTTACTTTACTTACGGTACTTCGTTCGTTGCTTTACTTACGTTACTTCGTTCGTTACTTTACTTACGTTACTTCGTTCGTTACTTTACTTACGTTACTTCGTTCGTTACTTTACTTACGTTACTTCGTTCCTTACTTTACTTACGTTACTTCGTTCCTTACTTTACTTACGTTACTTCGTTCCTTACTTTACTTATGTTACTTCGTTCGTTACTTTACTTACGGTACTTCGTTCGTTACTTTACTTACGTTACTTCGTTCGTTACTTTACTTACGTTACTTAGTTCGTTACTTTACTTACGTTACTCGTACGTTACTTTACTTACGTTACTTCGTTCCTTACTTTACTTCGTTACTGTATTAACAGAAAGATAGGTTATAAATACCACGGCTTTCTGACAATGAGTATAAAACATATTTACTTGTAAGGTTTTTTCATTTATGGTTGTTGGACTGTCAAAAGTATACGAGCCATATGTAAACTAAAATAGTGTTTATTAATAGTATTTATCAAATTTTCTCTCACCGTGCAGCTCCTAGCTGTTTATTTATCTCAAATGTATCTCCAATTTTTGCGCTGGGGTAGTTGAATGCATAAAAAACAAAGAGTACATAAAGGCTGACAAAAGGAGCCTATTTCAAATACAGCGAATTTTTTAAAAAATGTAAAAATCTGTCTAGGATGCATTATTTGAGATTCAGCATCAACACATATTAAAAAAAAAAATCTGATGTGGACAACACATGACTTTCCTTATATAATGCAATGAATTTACAACTTTTACAGTAAAAAAATAGCTTTTTCTTATAGTAGATACTAATATTCTTTCCAAGATATTGAATTTTCGACAATTAGCCGTCATTTTCATTGATTTAGCATCATTTTTATCCATTTGGCGAGATTTTCATTACTTTGGCAACATTTCAAAAAAGTCGCCAAGTTGGCGACATTCCGTCAAATTCGTCGCCAAAATCTCGCCAAGCGTTATGCACTAAGAAAAAAGTTATTCTTACAGCTGATAAATGACTATTGGCGTTCAAATACAAAAGTATTATTTAAAGTATATTTTTTCATGAATGGAACGAGCTAGATCCACGAGAATGATGTCACTCAATTTATCGCATGGTATTACATATGAAAAGTGAACATGTTTCTCAATAGGAATTTTTTTTTTATGTGACTTTTTCATAATTTTTTTGAGAAATGTACAATATCTCAAGTACGGTTCATGTTAGCGTTCTAAAATTTATGCCAATCGTTTTCTAATGAAAAATTACATAAGAGATGTCTATTTGCGTAACTTTATTAGCGGTTTTGATTTTTTGACGATTTTTTCAAAATTTCATTCGAAAATTTAGGGGGGTTCTGAACATTCGATTACGTATAAAAACAATAGGCTTCCAGTGTTTACGGATTGCGATTTTTGTACCAAATTTGGTTCGAATCGGTCCATTCGTTCGTCAGTTATCGTCTCCACAGACTCACTGACACACACACACACAGAGACATCACTTCAAAAATGTTTGATTCGTGATCAGGGATGCTTGAAACGTGCTCTCCCGTCGAAAACTCGAATTCGAATTTTCGACCCCGTCACAATACTTTCCTTATACATTATGTATATAAGGAAAGTAAAAAGAATAAATAAAATGGCAAATTTACTTCCTAAACTCCTTATGCAGTGAATTCAGTAACAAACTAATAAAAATCGTTTTGATTTTCACCCTACTTAATTTTTGCACTTACGATTTTTTAATAATAATAATTTTGTTTAAATAAATATTCTTTTTAAATAGATAATCTTGTTTAAACGCTTTAAATCCTCAATTGAAAATTATTTGGAAGAAATGAAAAGTTTAAATATGTGTCTTCATTTACATAATATTCAATTTTAGGTAAAGTAGAGATAAAAGGCATTTCTCATGTAAAGTAGAGGTAAAAGGCATTTTTCTATATCTAGATATTGCATAAAAAGCTTCTGTGAAATTGTTACAAAATTTAATTTTGAATTCATTTATAAATTACAAAAGTCAATTCATTTCACCCCGGCCAAGTTATAAAACTACTAAATGATGTCTGCAAAAGGAAGAAATGAAATATTAGTTTCACTTATGAGGGTTTGCATGAGCTGCTGTAGTGGATTATGCAATATCTTACATATTATTTAAAAAATATTATTATCATTACTATTATTAGTATTATTTTTAACTTTATTATTATTGTCATTGCTATTATCATCATCATTATTATTAATATTATCATTATTGTTATCGTTATTAGTATTATTATTATTATTATCATCATTATCATTTTTATTATTTTCATTATTATTATTACCGTTATCATTGTTATTGTCATTATAATTATTATCATTATCATTATTACTATTATGAATATTCTAAATATATATATATATATATATATATATATATATATATTGGTTGCTGATCTTTATAGGAATTTAAAATTTCTACATTCTATAAAGTTACTAAGAAATATTTGAATTCTGGATGCACGATTTTTGAGATAGAGAACAACAGATAGTGTGATTATCCGACAAAGGACGTTATATAACAATTAACTTAATGCTACGAAGAATAAAGGCCTACATCAAAGGTTTGACGTGCTTAGACAGCAGTTAATTATGATATAGAATGATTCATACAAAACAGCATGTAAAGTAAGTAATCGGTCTCGGAAGCAAAAAAATAGCCTTCCTCTTTAGAACGAAAGCCCGCGCAGCCGTACTCACTAAAGTAAATCAGTGGAAAATATCTCACGTAACTCAGGTAGAAAGGCGTTGCCAAATGGAAACAAAAGAAATAAAAGCTGAATACCAAGGAGGATATGTATGAACAGCGAAATATTCTACTGATGAAAAGTAAAAATCAAAGAGGAGTGTGAACGAACAGCAGATGCATGTACAACATTCATCATATCTATAACATTTTCTACTTATGTGTTCTATAATTATTTAAATAGGAAATCAACCGGTATTAGCAGCTAGACGAGCAGTTTAAATGCTTGACAAAGCCTTCTTTCCAGAGTCAAGAGATATACTCTCCTTCGATAGAAACCGGTCTGGCTTTGAGAGTGAATGTGATAATGCTGTGTCAGCAGTGGATTCTTTGGGCCAAGAAACCGCTTGACACATTTATTATTTTGTACGAAGCTTCTACACCGTAAATGTTTTTTGAGCAGCAGGCTGTCCGTATTTCTACATAATTAGACAGCAGCGTTTACCATAATTATGCACAGCAGAGATTGGCATAAGGCATGTACAGATTTTATGTGATCTCGTATAGCAACGAAAGAAGTCTCTAAAGCATCTAATTATGGCAAAACGTGAAGCAATTTCGAGAATCTTTTTTAACCAGAAAATGAGATTGCAGATTTTAAAGCACAGCTGGGTCAAGTTTTATTCGATTATTCTCAGCAATGTAATCGATCGTTAAAATATTAAAATACACGTTAAAGTCAAATTTTATTAACCTCAATTGCTGTTTCGAAGAGCTTACATCGCATATCTCTAAGTGAAGGTGTTTCATCCACAAGTTGCTCAATGTTTATCATATCACGTTTTTTAATGAAGTCGTCTTGTAAAATATAAATTTACACAACCAGTGTTTCTTTCAGAACATTTTAGCCGGAGGAGCGAATTAAACTTAAGCTGTGTGTGTGCAAGTTTTCTATTGCTTTATATAAATATATATATGAATGTTGTTACATAAATAGAAACTAGTCTAACATAAAATGTCTCTAGGTGGAGGCTTCCTCCCCGGATATATGCACTGTACAGAACTGCCGCCAATTTAATAAATGACTGTTTTTAATCAAATTATTTATCGATGGACTCGTATCTAAGTCCGTTAAAGACAGAAAAACAAACACTCATATGAAATCTAGTTACAGATTTTATTTAAATAACCCTTGTTTTGCTTAAAAATGTATGGTGCTTATCGTCGAAAATAGTGGTCTCAATTGAAATCTGGCCGGTTACGTTATGCTGGGTTGTCGAGACAATATATATATATATATATATATATATATATATATATAAATATATATACAGTCAAACCTGTCTATAACGATACTCTTGGGACCGAGAAAAAGTATCGTTATAGACAATTTATCGTTATAGACAGGGCTGAACTTGTTACACTCTAAAATGGAAGTTATTTAACATGGGTGTGACATTATTATAATAATATATGTTGAACTTGCATTACTGAATAATACTACAGTATTATGTTGAACTTACAGTTTTAATTAGTGTATTACAGATTAGGAAAAAAATATGAAACATATGTAGTATCTTATGAACCTAAATCATAAGATTCAAATTGCAGTTCAAAAATGTAACACGGCGTATATTTTAACTACACTTCTATTATGCAATTTAAAAATGGATAATTATAATGATAAAAATGAAATTGGAGTTATATTTTTAATTCAAAAACCGAGAATACGTCATAACAGAAATGAAATACGTACCGTACAAAATTCGAATCCTTAAATAGGACGAAGAAAATTTAACATGCGAAGTAATCCGATTTTTTCATTTGCTTGGATTTTGCAGAGAATATAGCCGTCATACACATATTTTTTAAACCTTCTAGCGAATTCAGATATAAAATTCTGTAATGTTTTGATCATTTTAACAGCATCTTCAGTTCTTATATTGGGTGGTGATTTCGTTCCACACTCCTCATCTTCCACTTCGCTAACATCATCATTTTCTTTCTGCTCTGCAATTATGTCCTCATCGGTGCTCCCACTGAACACTAATAAACCTTCATTCAAATTCAAATAGTCTTCTGGATTTATTGAAGAGTGCATATTCGTGGAAACTTTGAATGCATTCAAAGAATTACTTAGATGCAGCACACAATTTTCTTCTTCAGAAAAATTTTGTTGAGAATTCCCATCGCTGTCAGACTCTTCTTCATCACTGCATGAGATGAAATTAAAACCTGCCTTCCGCCAACAATTTCGTATGGTAGATGACTCCACAGAACTCCAACTTCCAGAGATCATGTCACATGCTTGTTTAAGATTTATGTCAAAGGGTTTGTCAATCTTGTTTTCCAATTTAAAAATGACGTTTTCAATCATACGTTTTCTGTAGCATCCTTTCACATATTTAATGATACCTAAATACAGCGGCTGCAGAAATGATGTGCAATTGGGTGGGAAGTAATAGAGTTTAACATTTTTCATTTTTGGCGGATTATTGTGGGGAGTACAGTTATCTACAATTGAAGCAATTTGTTTCTTTTGCATAACATTGTCAATATCTAGTAGCCATTGATTGAATATTTTTTCCGTCATCCACACTCTTTTGTTTGCCGTATAATCAACTGGTAAGCTTTTTGCATTTTTAAATCATCTTGGTTTCATAGATTTTCCTATCACTAGGGGCTTCAACTTATCCGTTCCGATACCATTTGCACACAACAACACAGTCAGTCTCTCTTTCGATTTCTTCCCGCCTTTGCAATTTTCTCCCTTATATACCAACGTCTTCTCTGGCATGAGTTGAAAAAACAATCCTCTTTCGTCTGCATTGTAAACGTTGTCAGCAGAATACTTTTTTCAATTTTTTTCAATTCACGCTGCTTCCATGATTCGATGTCATCTATGGGCACAGACTTCTCTTCGCCATTAATTACTTGAAACGATATTCCGTGACTGTCACGAAACGAAGCGAGCCATCCATTGCTTGCTTTAAAATTCTCGTTTCCTAGCATGGTTGCAAATTTTTTTGCTTTTTCACATATCAGTGGTCCATTTATTGGGATATTTTGTGCCCGCATTTCCTGGAACCACCTAATGGTTGCTGTGTCAACATCTTCATTTAAAGCACCTTTCATACGTTTACGCTTCAAATCTATCTTTCCATTTTTTTCAGCCTCCTCAATATCCTTTCGTTTTCTTAAAAACGTCGCAATTGTTGACTGAGGGATGCCATATTTTTTAGAAACTTCCACTTGTTTTAACCCACTGTCGATATCTCTGATTACTTTTAATTTCTTCTGAAGAGAAATCGTTTTTCTTGGGGCCATTTTCGACACTACACACTACCGTACTAACACTACGTACATACAAGAGCTTTTAACACGAAAAGTCACACATGTCTTATCGCATTCCCGGCCGTCCAAATAGATGCTCAAGTCCTCAGGACGAGCCGGACGGTCTGGGTCTTCAACATGTCCTATCGCTGTGAAAGAATTTAACGAGTAAACAAGTTTGGATGGGTCGATTTTATGCAGGTGATACTGTATGTACAGAAAAGATGGGCATAAATCACATGACAAACAGGTGGCTAAGTTGGAACAATAACCATTCACTAAAAGCAAACTGATCACAATTTCTTAGAAGGTGATCCCTATCACATTGTGCACGCACTCCCCCTCCACCCATTGTGTCAAACTCCCAGGGAAAGTAATGGGAGTCACTTTTGTTGTTCGAAAAGTCAGTACATAGAACATTATTCCCCTTTAGGATGAACTGCCTTTGTGCCAAGTCTGCCATTGTGAAAGTCTTATTCCAAAGTCCAAAAAGTCTTGGACACGAAAAAAGTTTGAAATATGCAAAATTATCGTTATATACAGGTTCACTCAAAAACAAATTATTGTTATAGACAAGTTCGATATACACTAAAACTATAGGAAATCCGCCGGGACCGTGGAAAATATCGTTATAAACAGGTTTATCGTTATAGACAAGTTCGATATACACTAAAACTATAGGAAATCCGCCGGGACCGTGGAAAATATCGTTATAGACAGGTTTCACTGTATATATATATATATATATATATATATATATAAAATATATAATATAAAGAAAGTGGATTATCAAATATATATTTCTATATATATATATATATTAAAATAACAAATACTAAAGTGCAGGAGTGTGAATCAGTAACCACAGTATCAAACCGCGAGCAATATAAAAGCGTGTAGTGAATAGCAAAAAGCAACGAGGAAGGGCCGGAAAAGTAGAGCACGGAGAGGCCAGGACAAGGAAAATATATTAAAGAATATTATATCTGCCAGAAACGTCTTCAGGGTCACATTCTGGACAGACATACTAAAATCCGTTGTTTCTATGATTGCATAAAAACACGTGGTTAAAATATTATGCAATCTGTGCCCAACAACGGAATAACAGAAAAAACCCAAATAGGATAAAATTCAATTATAAAACATAAAGTACCACATAAACATGAAATATAAAATACCACATAGACATGAACATGAAAAATATAGCGCACAAATATACGAACTTGCAAAAAAGAGCAACTCACATGTCGAAAGGTCGCCACCGTGAATAATCTTCAAATGAGTCGACCACATGCTACAGTCTGAACGCTCACCTCGCTTAATACCACGTGGGAATAATCCAGACCAGAGGAAGTGGAAGTAGCAGTACATACTTTCGGAGAGATAAACCCAAGAGTTTAGAAACTGACCGAGTTGTGACCACGATTATCGAAAACTTTGAAAGAATGGATAACACTGTTTTTTGGAGCCGTAGCCTGTTTTTTGATTTATTTGCTTTTTAGATATCCGCCTTAACGGTTTTATGAATGTTTTAAATTTTTTTTTTACCCGCCGAGGCGGTGTTTTTTAAAAAAAAATTTTATAAAATTTTTTTTATATTTATATATATATATATATACTTTGCCATAAAAATTTGCGTACCAAGAAGTAACTGTGGGTTCGTAACGAAACTTGGCATGAATGTGCGTGTTAGGCAGATATGCAAATGATTAGAAATATAGCGTGATTGCTCATTGCGTAATGTCACCAGAGAGCGTTGAACTTCGTTAGGGCTGCCATTAGGGCTGCCATTAAACCCCCATCCAAGACAATATGATCAGAAGTCAGAGTTCGAAAGGGGAATAATCATCGGAATGATGGAAGCCAAGTGGTCAGCTCGGCTAGTAGCCCGCCACCTAGGCCGATCTGACTTTACTTGCAGGAGCTGTTAGGACCAGTGGACGAGAGAGCGGTCGCATACAGGACGACCAGGCTCAGGACGCCCTCGGCAGACCAATAGCCGAGAAGACAATCACATCATCCGACACGCACGCAGAGCATCAACTGCATCATTGTCTGCCATCCGGACACTGTCAGCACCTTCACTACGGGCCTCTGTGTCTGTTCGTACCATCGCGAGGCGCCTAGCTGAAGGCCATTTGGTATCGCGGTGCCCATTACGTGTGAGGCCAAATACACCCACTCACCGAAAGCGCGAGTGCGTCGCGCGCGACACCATCCGTTTGGAGTGGTGCCGCGCTCGACGAGATTGGGGAATATCGAATGGAACCAGGCCGTCTTCAGCGAATCGAGATTGAATTTTAGCAGCAATGACAATCAAGTACGTGTGTGGAGGCCTCGTGGTGAACGCCTTAATCCTGCCTTCGCTTTACAGCAGCACACCGAGCAGGGCTTCTAGGAGGCATTTTTCTACAGGACAATGCTCGGCTACACACAGTAAGAGTGTTGCAGGAATGCTTCCGCCAAATTACAACCCTTCCCTGGCCTGCCCGAGCCCCACATTTGTCACTGATCTAGCATGTCTGGAATCACTTGTGACGGCAATTTGGATAGCCTACGAGTTTGGTTGAACTAGATGTGCGCTTACAACAACTATGGAATGACACCAGATGGCGCAGGGCACCATAAGGACCTGTATGCCTCAATGCCCGCCCGTAGTGCATCGTGTATTAACGCTAGAGGTGTTCCAACAGGGTGTTAGAACCTCCATTCAATTGTGTTTTTTCTTGTAATAAATAATACTTTTGCTTTGATTTTGTATCACTTACTTATATCAACGTTGCACCCACATATATGAAATTTCGTTCGATTTTGACAACTCTGTGTTGGTGCGCGAATTTTTATGGCAAAGAGTATATATATATATGCTCTTTGCCATAAAAAGCCCAGCAGGATAAATTATTGTTGCCTCACTGTTCGAACAATAGAATAAAGATCATTTATTGTTCTGGAAAATACAGAAGGTTTTGAAACATTTGAAAGGTAAAAAGTGTTCATTTGATGCTGTGTAAGGATAAATGGAAAAATGCCTATGAACGACAATAGGCACCTTTGAGAAAGGTGTCAGTACGGGATATGTCCACCGTGGAGGGCGATGCAACATTCCACACGTCGTTTCATGCTTTGTCCAACATTATCCAGCAGCTGTTGAGGAAAGTTATCTCACTCTTCTGTCAGTGCATGGATGAGGGTGTTCTTGTTTGTTGTAGGATATTTTCGACCAACAAATCGCCTCCCAAACATTGTCAATGGGGTTTAGATCTGGAGAACGTGCTGGCCATATGAGGCATTGAATACCTTCGCTGACTAGGCAATGTTGAACAGTGAATGTTCGATGATACGGTGCGTTGTCGTCCATGAAAACAAATTTATCACCGACAGCACCACGGAAAAGGCGAACATGAGGCAATAGAACTTCATCAATGTACCGTTAGTCGGTCATAGCCCCAGTTGCAACCACATGTAGGGGCGTGCGGCCATTGATTACGATGCCGGCTCATACCGTGATACTGCATATCGGATATTGGTCCCTGTCCTGGATATTTTCTGGGCGATAAGCAGTACCAATCTCACACCAGATCAGTTGGCGTCTACAATCCGATCGCAGACTGAACTTACTCTCATCTGAGAATAGTACGCAAGCCCAATCCTGTTCGGTCTATTTGCGATGCTCACGACACCACTGCAAACGGGCGGTACGGTGCAGTCTGGACAATGGAACACACACAACATGTCCGCGGGCGTATAGTCATCATTATTCCAAACGTCTGGCTACAATTTTTCAGGAGATCCGCTGTACTGTGGTAGCAAGAAACTGATTCGTCACCTGCTGAGTTGTGTCGCGCCGGTCACTTTTTGCAGATAGAACAATGTACCTGCCTCTTGCAGCCGTCGTATTTCTAACACGACTTCCCCCGTGGCGCTTGCTACACATTCCAGTTGTTTTGAATGCTTACCACAGCCGTGAAACAACGCTGTGGACGATGTCGAACTCCCTGGCAACATTTGTTATTTTTCGCCATTCTTCGGTCTTTCCAATAATACAGTCATACATAAAATCATATGATATCGAGAAGACATACCGAAAATTTCAAGTTCGGCAATTAAATCTTTCTCGTAAAACTTTCACTTGGAACAGTAACTGTATACACGCGTCAAATCCTTTAATTCTCTTATCAGCGCTATCACATGACGAGCAGGCGTGGAAATGAAAAATTTGCATACGCACACATCTTCTTATTCCATCCCGAACTTATTCAAATTTTTCCACATTTTGCTTCCTTTCCTTTTGTGGTTGCTATGGGGGATAGTGTCACCCGTCCTTAGCAATTGTCCAGCAGTATATATATATACATATATATATATATGTCCAGCAGTGTATATATATATATATATATATATATATATATTTGAGTGTTATTTTTGCAATCTCTCTAGATGCTCAATTCAATGGATTACGACGAAAGAAGTGAAGAAAAAAATGAATTTGTGACTGTTGGGAAAGTCATTTGCTGCCCACAACAAATCTTTATTTCGTAGTTCTGAAATATATCTAAAATATTTTCATTGAATGGCTGATTTATACTGAATTTGTGACCTATTCCATTGAGAATTTACGATCTATCTCTCTGTCTGTACTCGCCGATGCTAGCGTTTCAAGAACATCCGAACAATGTAATAAAAAATGTACTTCCTTCCTGACCAAGGAGTAAGGAAATTGCTTTGGACATCGTTGATCCTCTGGAGAGTTACTTTCACTGTCTGTCACTGTTACCCAAGGTATTCAAGTACTTTTTTATTTTCAGACAGCCCGCATCGTTTGCTATAGAACAAATTACTATGTCAGCGATCGACTTCTTTCTACGGAAAGAGCCTTGTCAGTGTTGGTAATTTACTACATTCCATTTTATTTTTATTGTCTATTTTGCGCAGGTTGTTAAGCTGGTGATTTATTTGTACCTGTAATGAATACATGGGAGCGTTTTTGGAATAAAAATAAGATGGGGCTAGGTTATTTATTGTTCAAAACAGAGAAATTGTTGAAGCAATTAATAGTTTTATTTATTATGTAGACAAATTCTTGCATTTTAAGAATGTGTCGCGTTAAGTTATTTGTTGCTTTGAAATAATGTTTTGAAACGTTCTAGGTACATTGTTATATAATATACTCTAAATATGTGTATGTCCTATAAAATAATATAGTCATTAGTTAACTATGTAAAATGAAAATGTAATAGTATCAGCTGGTTTCACAGAAAAACTAGGAAGTAATTACAATACTAGTAGAACCTGGAGATAACCAATCATTTGGTTATTCTAGTGCCAATCACCTACTACCTGGTTCTACAGAAACTTTGTTCACGTTATTTGCAAAGGAACGCTTTTCTATACAGAATGAAAATATCTAGGAGGATATATAAAGACCATTTTAGAACTAAACATAATAGCGAAAGGATCGTAGTTATTTGCAGATCCTGTTCAAAGATCCTTTGGCCGAAATAACTGTATATGTGTTTGGTCCAGCAATAAGTGCTTTTGAAATAGGACGATCATAAAATGTAAAGCTGCTATTATTTTACAAATAAGCGGGAGGGGGGGGGGACACTCCCATATCAATTGATTATCAATATTTTCATTGTATCTCCATGATCTATGATTTTAAAGACTTGTTTAATAATACAAATATAGATGATCTTTATAAAATTGTTTCAGAAATTTTTGAAAAATATAATATTATCCTAAAATATTCATCATTCTTTTTTTAAAAATATAATAATTTCTCTCTTTATGAAAATTATATTCAAC
Organism: Amaurobius ferox; assembly: GCA_951213105.1. Classification (NCBI taxonomy): domain Eukaryota; kingdom Metazoa; phylum Arthropoda; class Arachnida; order Araneae; family Amaurobiidae; genus Amaurobius; species Amaurobius ferox. Next base: position 40,845,065 of record OX578139.1, on the reverse strand, counting down.
ATGGTAGTTTTTTTAAGCAACAGTTTGGTATCCCGCAAGGGGGGGGGGGGTATGTCTCATCATTATTGGATAATCTATGTTTATACTTCTATGAAAAAATCTATAATAATGGTTTGCATAATATACCCATGTATACATATTTAGTTGATATATTATGTGTATCCCATAATGATAATCCTATTGTACACTTTTATGCTAATAATATACAATTCAAGTTAGTAATAATGATTCTAATGTGAACAATATTTTAGATTTAAACTTAGATATACAAAATTATAATCTGGCTATAAACTTACATAATAAAGACTAAATTTTAATTTTAATACTTCTAAAATTCTACATTTTATATCTCCCGGCCACACAGAAAGCTACCATTAGCCTTTGGGTTGGTCGTGTGGTCTGGGCTTTCTACATTTTATATTTCGGGGCGCGGTAGCCCATTGGTTAGCGCGCTGCAGTTGCACTCGGTAGGCCCGGGTTCGATTCCAGCCACTGCCAAAACTGCCGCCGTGTTCACGCGGAGTACGATCACGTTAAACATGTAGGGCCGTAAGTCCTTCCGAGAGGTTGGTGGTAGGGGAAGGAAGGTACGGTCCCTGTGGATGCCTTCCCCACTGGGTTCCGGTCTAAATTGGGTGGCACTTCCCGGCCGTCCAAACAGTTACTTTACACCTTTCTGGTAGGTCGGACGGTCTGGGTCTCAACAACAACAACAACAACATTTTATATCTCGTTTGCATATATCAGTGTGTAGATATATTACACTAAATCAGGTTCGTAGAATAGATAAAATTTGGGATGGCAAATTAAAATTAATGCATTTTATGGAATTTTTAAATACTGCAACTAATAATGCGCATCCTCCCAAATTCGTCATTAATATTATCAATTTAGTGCATCAATTATCAATCGATATCATCCAAGACAATATTCCCAATTATGGCGGTTACTAATTATAATAAGAATACACTAATTAATATTATGTAATTACATAAAAATGAAAAAAGTAAAATAAAAATAAAATTTGAAAAATATTAAAAAAAAAAAAAAAAAAAAAAAAACACACAATGAAAATTCAGAAATACAAAATATAGTTCAAAAATTTTTAATATTTTGAAAATTATTTTCGAAAAAATTTGTAAATTTAGACAGTTTATAGCAAGCCCCTTTTTAATGGAGTTAGTGGTATACTCTGTTATTCATTTCTTCTGTGCCTCCTATTTATTACAGTAAGAATTTTCATCTATGATTTTTGTTCATCCTATATAACGATCTTAACCCTAGGCCGACGGGAGCGGTCATTTTGACCGCATAACTACTTTAAGAATGCTGTCAAAATGACCGCTTCCGTCGTTCTAGTGTTGATTATGCCTGTTCTGTCTCCAAAGCTTACTCCTTGGGTCGAGATTCAGTCGAAGTCTTTTCAACTATTCGTTCCCCTCTTAATCCATGGTTTATGTTTCTTCTTAATCAATCTTAACTGCTCTCCTACCTTACACGTGTATTCAGGAATCCTGCATCATGGTTCATGGTAATACTTGATTTCTTAATAATTTTTAAAATTTTATTATATATTTATGCTTGTAGTTTGGGTTATAGTATTTATAGTAACGAATTATTTCCATATCCGAAACAAGCATTTGTTTGTTTTTATTTAGGTTTGATGCTCAGACCCGAAGAGGAATCTGATGTGAATAAAACTCCAAATTAAGCCTAGTGCTGTTCATTTTTTTTTTCGGCATGGTGGCCGTGTTTTAACTATTTTGCTTATTTTATTGTTTTAGTATTTTATCTTAAATTACTTGGTTTTAGTTATTAATCCATTTTTCCAATCTTTACATACATACATACATGCATGTATGAATGTATATATGCATGCATGCATGTATGTATGTTAGGGGCGATGATGCAAAGGAATAATAAAAAAATTCAAAACCACTTTTTAAAAATCTAATACTATTTCAAAATTCCCAATTAAGGATAATTGTGTAAATGACTTACTTATGCATTAAGAATGTATTATGTGATACTTATGCATTTAAATGAATTGCAGAATACCTGAAATGTTTGTAATAAGCTTTCTAAACATATGTAAAACTGATACTTACATATTAAAAATGTATTACAGAATACCTGAAATGTCTATAATAAACTTACTAAACACATGTAAAACTGATACTTATGTATTAAAAATGTATTACAGAATACCTAAAATGTTTCTAACAAGCTTTCTGAACATATGCAAAACTGATACTTATGCATTAAAAATGTATTTCAGGATACCTGAAATGTTTATAATAAACTTAATAATCATATGTAAAACTAATGCATTAAAATTGTATTATGAAATGACACTGACATGATTGTAAAATCCTTATGAAAAATAATTATTATAACATGCATTTTACACAACCACCATTCAACTAATTAGCTTATCCCGCTTTACATCTTTTGAAATTAAAAGTTTTTATAACTTTTTTAGTACTTCCAATATTGCAGTAATTGGCTTTTAAAATTGAAAAAATAATATAAAATAAAATGTCTATTCAGTTGCATAAAAATTGTAAGTGCATTTTAAAATCCCATATGTTAATCCAGCTTAATGTAATTAAATCGAAGTTAGAAGTGAAAGAAAAAAATATTCTAGCAAATTTTTTTTATTCTAAATGTCTCTTAATTTAAGACTTGAAGAGGTAAAGCAGATTATCTTTTTAAGTAAGACTACAAGTTGTTATAAGAGAATTTGAATGTTTGATGTGAACAGGTAAAAGTTTAATCACTCTTTAGTGTTTTAATTTGATCACACCATTAAGACATTAAAATTACACAAAACCCAGAACGCTTTCAGATGTTAAACGTCCATCACCAGTGCCAATGCGAAAACGGAGGAGATGTGGATGCATTGGGATCTCATGCCCAGTCAGAAAACGTGGGCAAAATTTGCATATGAATAGTCAGATTGCCCAAGACAAACAATGAGTAAAAACCATCAATTATAAAATTCACATAGCAGAAATACAATATATATAACAGGTTAAATAGCACAAAAAATAGCATTAAAAATAAAATTAACAGAGAAATTCAGACAAAGCTTTAATTCGCCCCAGGGAGTCAAGAATGAGACGCCATGCGTAATTGAGGGTTTGGATATAAGCTAAGTTACAAATAGAACCGCGATGAATGTAAATAAAAAATCTGATGTGGGCAGTACATGACTTTCCCTGCAGACTCAAATCCATTTTCTCTTTATCTCTTCAATAAGTAATTAAATTGAGTTTAAATGAACAAAAATAACACTGAATTTGCACTTTTCATTCAATTTTTGTTTTTATTTGGTAGCTGAACATTTTTTCAAAGGCGGCATGACAAGAATGCGAAAAAAAATCAGAAAACTTCGAGCACAGTTAGTCCTAGAATGATAGGGTTGACCTTATTGTTTCCGTGTAAAAAATTACGTATAAAATAAGCATTTAATTGATACATTTGAGCATAAGTTATATTTTATTTTAGATTTCGGCGATTTTTTCGGTCATTTCGGGAGAAAAGCAGGTTACTCTTTTCCGAATTGTGCCAAAATCTAATCAGTACCAGTGTATCCCGGAAGTGACTTATTTAGCCAATTTTGTGACATTTGGTCAATTAGTTTTTTAGCTAGAGTGGATACATAAGATTTTTGCGGGTCATTTCGCAAAAAAGGGCGGTTTTTTTTTTATCCCAAATCGTACTAAAATCTAATCATTACCAGGGTTACACACAAGTGACTTATCTATAAAATTTTATGAAATTTGGTCTATTAGTTTTCGAGTTAGATGGGATACATTCATTGTAGACACAGGCACACACACAGACACATACATAGACGTCACGCTAAAAATAGTTTTTTTGTGTTCTAGAGATCCCAAAACGTGTAGTTCTATCAAACAGTCGAGTTGCGATTTTTGACACGATTTCAATGCATTCCCTATACATTACCACGCATTGCAGGGAAAGTAAAAGGGATTCGAAAAGCAAAATATTACAATGATCATTACCATTAGTTTACAGAAAAATTTTATCAAAAATCGGAATAAATTTATCATTTCGGAAAGAGCAGTGGAAAGGGTTTTATTTTTACTTTCCCTACAATACACAGTAATGTATAGGGAAAGTATTGGAATCATGCCGAAAATTGCATCTCGAGTTTTCGACGGACCTACACGTTTCGAGACCCCTAGAATACGAAAAAACTATTTTTAGCGTGACGTCTGTGTGTGTGTGTATCTGTCTGTCTGTCTGCTTGTGTGTCTATCTGTCTGTCTGTCTGCTTGTGTGTCTGTCTGTCTGTGTGTCTGTCTGTCTATCTATGCAATGTATATAGCCACTCTAACTCAAATCCTAACGGACCGAATTTCATACAATTTGGTAGGTAAGTCACTTGGGTGTGACCCTGGTGCTGATTAGTTTTTAGTACGATTCGGAAAAAACCCCGCTTTTTTTGCGAATTGGCTTATAAAAATTTCATGTATCCACTCTATCCAAAATACTAATCGACCAAATGTCACACAATGTGGTAAATAAGTTACTTGTGGGATAGTCTGTTGCTAATTAGATTTTGGTACGATTTGGAAAAGAACAACCTGTCTTTTTTTACGAAATGAACCGCAAAAATTTCATGTATCCACTCTAGCTAAAATACTAATTGACAAAATTTCACAAAATTTGGTAGATATGTTACTTGTAGGATACTCTGGTGCTGACTAGATTTTGATACGATTCGGAAAAGAACAACCTGCCTTTCCTTACGAAATGGCCCGTAAAAATCGCCTAAATCTGAAACAAAAGACTACGTATACTCAAGTGTATCAATAAAATTCTTACGCAATTTTCGACGAGGAAAAGAATATAACCAACTGCATTACTTAAGGACTAACCGTTCTCAAGATATTTGAGATTTCCTGCATTTTGTTACGCCGCTTTCGAAAAAATGTCCAATTACTAAAATTGAATTAAAAATGCAAATTTTGGATCATTTTGTGCAATTAAACTCAATCGAATGAAAAAAAGAATTGAATTTAAGTCTGCAGGGAAAGTCATGTGCTGCCTACATTAGATTTTTAATATCCAGTGCATGTTCGGATAATCTAATGCTAACAGTATGTTTAGAACTGCCAATATAAATTTAAAATTATTTTCAGCTAATAAGAGAGGGACGAGATACACCCCAACATAATTCAAGATGTTTATTTTATTTATAAATTTATCAGTACGAATGTGAATAAACAAAGGAGTAACAAATCGCCAATTTTGAAGCTTTGCGCCTGGGACGTATAGTCAAGCCATGTGGAATTACAAGGGTATCAGGTAACATTTGATTGTAATTTCCTGATTTGATTTAAAAAAATGATGTGGGCAACACATGACCTTCCTTATATAATGCAATAAATGTACTCCAATTACAGTCAAAACAAAATTAATAAGATCCACGGTACTGTGTTTTAAACGTTGAATTGTATATTTGGCGATTTACTGGATGGCAACATGTAAAACTATTTCAAAGTACCCAATTAACTTATATTTCTGGCAACTCTAAATGAACAATTATAAATATTGATATCATTCTCAATAGTCCATATATTAAAATATTTTAATAATTAATTCTTCAATTAGTCGTCATTTTCATTGATGTAACATAATTTTTATTAATTTGGCAACATTTTCGTTAATTTGGCAACATTTTAGAACGTTACTAAATTAGCGACAATCCGTCAAATTTGCCGCCAAAATCTCGCCAAGCGTTATGGACAGAGAACTTAGTCTTATAGCAGATAAATGACTATTGATGTCCAAATACAAACGTATTACCCAAAGTATATTTTCTCATGAATGGCACGAGATAGATCCACGAGAATTATAGAATGATGTCACCAAATTTATCACATAATATTACATATGAAAGTGAACATATTTCAGAATAGTTAATATTATTTTTATTATGTAATTTTTTGATACATTTACTTGAAAAGTGTGCAATATCTCGAGAACGGTTCATAATAGAGTTCTAAAGTTTATATTCATCGTTTTCTAATGAAAAATTACATATGAAATGACTATTTGCGTAACTTTATTAAAAAGTTTGTTTGTTTGATGATTTTTCAAAATTTTCCTAAAAAATTTAGAGAGGTTCTAAACATTCGATTGCATTTCAAAACAATAGGCTTCTAGTATTCATGGATTGCAATTTTTGTACCAAATTTCGTTTGAATCGTTCCAATCATTCGTGAGATATCGTTTCCACAGGCTCACGAACACACACACACACACAGAGAGAGAGATATCACCTCAAAAAGGTTTGATTCCTGTTCAGGGATGCTTGAAATGTTCTCTCCCGTTGAAAACTCAATTTCAAATTTTCGACCCTGTCATAATACTTTCCTTATACATTATACTATGTATATAAGGGAAGTAAAAATGAAAAATACGTGTTTTTTGATAATCAATAGACTTCTAAAATGTATCGATTGCTAAAAGCTTGCTCCCTATATGAGTACGAATTCCCATAAACAAAAGGGTAACGGTAGAATGGGCAGGTTTAATTTTAAATTCGTGACAAAATTGAATCAGAGGACAGAAAATCGCGATTGATTTCGCTTTAATTCCAACTTCCCCTCTTGCTGCCTCGTAGGCTGTTCGGTTTTTTAACACTTTACAACTCAGTCGAAAAGTGTTTATGACTTTTCTCATTCTGTCTGTCTGTCTGTCCGTTTGCACGATTACTGCCGTAAAAATGACTTTATCAAAATGAAATTTTAGCATGTTGTTGAGACAGTCTATGGGACTTATGGGAATATAAATGAATAATATCACCTAATCAGTTTTGGATTGAACCCGGGCTGAAAACGTGAAATACATTGAACCCTATGGGAACTAATTTTTGAAACATTTTTTAAGCGAAGTTAAATTTTACGAAGTGCTTCGAAAGTATTCAAATTATCCAATAAAATATATAAAAAATTTCAGCAAAATATGTTCAGAAGTTTTTTAAATAAAAATTATAATAATAATTACACCCTTATAATATGAAGAGATCACGTGTTACAAAATTATTTAAATATGGAGTATGGAATAAAAGTGTATGAATAAAATATTCACTGCTTTTACATAGAGAGCCAGACGATTTATATTTCGATGATGTCATTTGAATAAAGTTCATTTTTTTCGATGAAGTTTTAAGTTTTCAAGTGAAATAAATTATTGTAGTTCTGAGATTAAAAAAAAATCATCACTGAATGTTTAAAGCATTTTAGATGTTTAAATAAAATTGCATTTCAGTTGGACAGTCTTTAATAATCAATGCTTTATGCATGATTGATCTTTCTTGTTTGTATATTTGTAATCAGTTTATTCAAGAATGTTGGATTTCAAAAATTTGAAATCGAAAAGGTTGGAGTAATTTTCGCAAAAGCTTACTACAACACATTAAAATCACCTTTTATGAAACTTTGATCCTGGAGCAATCAGTACTGTTTAAATCGGTGGGAATTATAATGGTATCAAGTTACATTTAATTGTAATTTCCCGATAAGATTTAAAAAAAATCAAAATATAAGTGTTTTACTGGTTTGAGATTTTTGATAATTAATAGATTTCTAAAATTCTATCGATTGCTAAAATCTTATAACATTTTATTCCATTTTCTAAATTTTTAAGACATATTGCTCTTACTGTGGAGAAATTTCTTTTATTAATTCGAGACTTACCGTAATTGCTAAATAATGGTGTCCATTTATTCATGTTAAAAGTACATTTACAAAACACTATATACTTTGATAATAGTGAGTTTATTTCAAGGATGACCTAGAAGATTGAACCTTTGCGCACTTACAGAATCAGCTACGAAGCAGAATTTTATGGAATCAGTTTTTTCATTCATCCCACTGGAGAGGGGGAGTAAATAATTTTGATGTAAATAGCATCTATGGTGGAGGTTTCTCTTGCTGAAAAACGGAGCGTTATGAAAGGTGTAAGTTTTTGAAAGTTTATATCAATGAACTTAATAGATAAAAATATAAATAATTTTTTGTTGGAAATATAGACCAGAAAATGAAATGAATATATAAGGATTTGGGAAAAGTAGCTTTCCGAGCGAAGGATTAAATAATAAACGACAAAAATGTATACCAGAAAATTTATTAATAAAATCTATATTTAGTCGCATTTCCGACTCCATTATAATATTTTCTCTTTACATATGCACTGCATTGTAGGGAACGTAAAATGTTAGATTCTGAAATTCAAAAGAACTGCAAATATTTCTTTAGTGAGAATAACCTCCCCAATATTTCGCTACGTCGATTTCTGTGATTTTTATCGCCCTTTCGGCACGTATCGACCCCTTTTAAGATCTACTTTTTTAGATTACGTTTGGGAGAGTCGAACTTCTCGTCGGGGCAGAAGAAAAATTTTTGTGTTTGCACCCTGGAGGTATTTCCGTCTTCTTTTCACCAATAGAGGAACATAGATTTTTCCTTACGATAACACTATAACAATTCAGAAAAATACCGATGCTGGATTTAAAATGTCACAGAATGAAAATATTCCCAGACAAGGTTTGCAATGGATGAATCTTTGATATTTCTTTATGTAACTTAATGGTGTATTTTCCCACAGTTTTAAAATTATATTAATCGCTTGAATTTCGAAAGATATATTTGATCATATTAAAAATATTTTTTTTGTACACATGAAAAAAATGTAAGGGGTACAATAAATCAGTTGTCCTGTAGTACTAAATAATCAATTTCGATTTTGTGGGAAAACAAAGACTTAATTTATAGGTTTTTTATATCAACATCTCACTCAAACATACGATTTTTTATGCTAACTATTAAAATTAGTTTTCCACTTTTTATTTAATTTGTTTCATTTGTTTCGCGTTACCTGTAGAGATAGAGTAACATTCATAATATATCGGAAACGGCTAGTAATAACTATTAAACAATGAGATCTGTTTACTAAACTGTCTATAAAATAATTGTGTAACGTATTTTCTTTTTCCAAACCTCCAAAAATCCCTATAAGACTGTATCCTTATATATATGGTATTGGCAAAGGAACTGGACCTACTGGAACTATATTTTTTATTTCTCACTCTCCGGAGGTTAGAGAAAATGTTATTTTAAGTCTTTTCAGATGCAACAATAGACCCTCTGGCGTCTTAAAAGGCTGAGTTTTTAAACTAATTTTGAAAACTTAGCATCGACCATGAGACACCTTTTATCTACCACGAGACGTTCTGGGACATTCTATCTGTAAAGAAACTTATTGTCCCAACCGGGAATCGAACCCTGGATCTCCGAACTGGCCAGCCGTTGAAGAACTGGGACGAAATTGCAAGCTCTTGTTGTCGAAATGGACTCTGCATTCTCCACCCGCTAATGTTAGATTGGTGTGAAACTGACAATCCGACTGACCACCTTCTGCTATTTTTATATCAAGTTATCCTCCTGCTACCAATATTTTTACCCAGGTTAGTATCCTACGTAGTCGTTATCCTCTCAATTTGAAATCGGCGTTTAATATTCTAGGTCCACTGAATCCGTTCTAGTCGTTCTAGGGTCACTTTCAGACCTCTAACATCTTTACACTAACATCTAAGGTTGGTTTGTTCGAGAACCATTGTAAAGAGCCTTGCTACTCCAACCTGGAATCGAACCCTGGATCTCCGAACTGGCCAGCAGACGCTCGACCGTTGAGCAACTGGGACGAAATTGCAAGCTCTTATTGTCGAAGTGGACTCTGTATATCTACCATGAGACGTTTTGAGATATTTTATCAACTATGAGACGTTCTGAGACCTTCTATCGACCATAGGACGTTCTAACGAAGACGGAGGTACAGTGCCTAAAGGTAAGTCTCTTCTATTATCTTACCCCCTTGGCAGCTACGCTACTGTCTTTCATGCTGATATCTTTGCTATTCTAATGTGTTGTAGAATTTGCTCTGACAGAAATTACAGGAGCAACCAAATACATATCTGCTCTGATAGTCAGGCGGCTCTTATGACTTTACAGAAGTCTACTATGACTTCATCTCATGTCTGGGAGTGCTATATTGCACTTTGTAAGATTTCTAGCAACAATCCAGTCATACTTTTCTGGGTGTCTGGACATTCAGGCATTTCATGTAATGAAATGGCTGATGAATTGGCTATAAAAGGTTCAAGTACACCTTTTATTGGTCCCGAGTCGGCTTTGGGTGTTCCTAATGAACTGACTAGAAAAATTGTCTATGATATCTTCAGAAAGCTTCAGTGCGAGAACAGGCGTAATATTAAGGGCCAAAGGCAGACGAAAGAACTAAACTGTAAGTGCCCTAGTGCGCGTCAAAAGGAATTATTCAAGCTCAGAACTGGCATCAGAAGGGCTGTTGGGCTCCTTACTGGGTACTGCACCCTCAAAAGACACCTAAATATTATGGGTGTCATTAAGGATTGGCTATGTAAAGGCTGCAATGATAGCGAAGAAACTGCCGTAGACATACTATGTGAATCTGAGGTGTTCTCTTAGCATAGGTTAGAACACTTGGGTCGACATGTGATCGAGCCTTGGGAGTTGCATCTTGTGTGACATTCCTGTCAAGTGTCTGCTGATTTTTGCTTCGGCTGGTGGTATCTTTTCTTGGGGACCTTCTCATTTCTGGGATAGTACAACAGACCTCTGATCGCTGTGCTGGGCTTTCCTAAGGCCATTCACCTTTATGTCATTCATTCATTCAAGTCCCTTCTAGGCGCTGTACCAGAGGTTTGATTTATCCCTCGGTGGTGGACAAAATGAGGCTGTCGGACACAATTCCCAGGCCTTCCAGAAGACCCCCTTCCGTTCTGGAACACAAAGACTTCGAAAGTTTATAGTGTTGACCACGGAACATAACTTAACTGATCCAATTTCCGATTAAGGCAACTATTTTCGACGTTAACGAGGGAAGCACGAGTGTGGCATCGAATAATTTCCAAAGACCAACGCCACAGGCTAACCTATAGTTTACAAGCACTTGATATTTAAATAATACTAGAATCCCAATCGATTTATATTGTGATTCGTGGACAAATTTACAACCTTCCTGAAAATATGTGTTTTATCTGAACAAAATTATCAACCTTGATGAGTAACATGTTATATCACGTAACAGACATGCCCGAGCACGAATGTACACCAAAATTTATCGAAATTGATTAAAATCGGAGTTGTTAAATCATTTTATGCAGAGCATCGTCATTTCTGTTGCACAGCGTAATACGTATACGCGTACGGGTCATCGATTAAAAGACACTATTCTGTGATTCATTTTTAAATCATAAATTTATGAATGAATCCTACTAGAATCTGGATATATTTCTACAAGTTGAAAATATTCCAAAGATTTGTGCGAAGCACTGCCATTTGATAGGTACGAAATTCGTTTTATGAAATATTTTACCAGGACTATAGAACGCCATCTCCCCCGCATCAGATATAAGATTTTTCAATTATCATATTGATTCATTGATTAATATGAGAATTGAAAAATCTTCATTATCCATTTATGATATACACAAGAAATTTTTGAAGGATGTTTCACATGGTGGTAAATAGTGTCACTACATTTTTGATGGAACTATTTAGAATTTTTATTCTCTTTTGTATACTTAGTTCGTGCAGTTATACCAATTTTAGGAAAACCGGAAGTGAAAATACTTAGTGAACCCTCACCCTTCTGGAACTCGATTATGCATTCATATCAATTATCATATAAGCTCTATAATGACTACCAATTTTAGGAAAACCGGAACTGATATCACCAGTACCGAAAGTGGAAATTCTCAATGAACCCCTACACCCCTTCTGGAATTCGATAACGTCTGGAATTCGATAACATATCAGATATCATCCAAGCCCTTTAATAACCACCAATTAAAAAATAAGATGAAGGAATTTTTTTAACCTAAAGTGAAAAATATCGGAAGTATAAATCTTTAGTGAATCCGTTTACTTCCTCCAGACCTTGATGCTCAATTTATATTAGCTATCATCTGAGATCTATCCATAATCAATCTTGAGAAATAGATGTTTCCAGTGGAATTGAAATTTTTTAACCTGAAATGCGAAAAGCATCGGACGTGGAAATTCTTCGCGAACCCCCTATCTCATTCAAAATTCAATGCTGAATCTGTATCAGTCATTTTCTAATCATTATCTATAGTAGATTTTGAGAAGTAGGTGTTTCAACGAAAACTGTTTAGTAAATACAATAGTATGGCAAAACTTTGTAACCAATAAAAAGCTGATGGCATACTTAACATTCTGCAATGAATTTATTTCTTTCGCAAGCAAATAATCATGGGGATACCAATATGCCCATACAATAGTTGCAAACATCAACTGGAGAAAATCTACTTTCTAAATTCGTTATTTAGCAAGGAACTTTTTGGCTTAATGCAAGTTAGCTGCATGTTTTCGTTTTACAAGACAGTGGGAATCATACTTCTAAGGATAACATACCGATTAATAAGAAGTAAATTACATTTTGTGCAAAGGAAAAGGGAAACTACAGTAACATAAATAAGCACAAATAACACAATAATTCTGTATACAACTGTTTTGAGGATACCGTAGATCCCCTTCATCGATGTAACAGAATCAACAAACACGGAATCCAAAAGAAGAGAAGTGGATCCTTTTGGCTCATTCCTATTTTGGTCTCCAAGTTTGTTATTTATACTTATTTATTTGTGCTTATTTACGCTTTAGTTACGATACGTTGCGTTTCCTTTACCGATTAATAGTTATCGGAATTCTGTGAATAGTATTGCAAACTATTCTGGGGGATTGCAGGTGTATTCGTGCAATTAAGCACACATTTCTGGATAACTAACACTTTTTAACTAACGTCTATACTAACTAACGTCTATACTAACGTCTATATAACGTATATACTAACGTCTATACTAACTAACGTCTAACGATAACTAAAGTCTTTTTAAAGTACCCTTATGCGTAAACAGGAACATTATATAGCTTATGACTTTTCAGCCGTCTTACAAGGTTACAAAATAACTGTGGGGTATACAAAACAGTAATTAAATGCTCAACTGATTTACAAAACAGAAGATTAAATTCTCGCAATACTGCTGACACAATTCACTTTAACTTGTATCACGTCAGAAATATCTAACTGCATACTTCTAACAATGAGCAGCTTATATTCCCTCTGTGGAAAGTTCTTGAAAAAGCTCATAACTCATGAAATTTTAAATTTCTCTACAAAATTCAAGAAGCTTCAGAAAGTTTCAAGAGGTGCCGACGCGGTGGTCGAACGGTCAAGGCAAGCGTTTCCTAGCGATCGTTCGGCTGCCGGGTTGTGGGTCCGAGTCCCACCTTCAGGCATGGATGTTGTGTCGTTGGGCGCAGTGTGTTCCGCCTTCACTGGTGCGCCGTGGCAATGTCATGTGACGCATAAATGGATCACGATTCTAGCCGTTGTATAGGCGAATGATGAAATATCAAGTGACTGGCCACTGAAAAAAAAAGTTTCAAGAGGTTTTCTTGCCAAAAGTCGCCAAAATGGTGATATTTCACTGAATTTGTAGCCAAGGTCAAGCCATTCAGATGTTTAAAAATAACGATGGTTGCCGAGAAAAATTCTTTTCTTTCTTCTGGACAGGCAATATGTCATAAAAATACTTATTATTTGTAACAATTTCCTAAATCAAATCTAATAAAGAACATTCAACATATTATCTTTCTCACATTATGTTTGCGAAGTCTTTTAAAACCATTTATAATCCTCTTTAAGTAGATAATCTTCTTCACCTGCATTATTTCCTAAATGGAGAAATATTTCCAAGGAAAAGGAACTTTTATTTTTCCTCTTTTGATTGAAATTGCATTTTACTTTCATTACAGAAGGATTAGCAATCATAATTAGTTGTGTGAATTTATATTACACTTCACAGTGTTCATAGCATTTTAGGTTTTTAATTTCGTGACTTTCTGAGACAATTAATGCAATATCAGAAAAGGTATGAACTTGTAACGAATTTTACTCCTTAAAGAAACAAGGGATACAAAAGCTTCATATCCGTTATTGGGATTTTAGTAGGATGTTTCAGTTTGCTGATTGCTTAGTAGAGCAATAATGCAATTATCCCGTTATATTGACAATGGATTCATCTAATTTTATTATTTGTTCTGCATTACGGGTAAGGAATATATTTTTGTAAATTTTATTTCACGCTAATTTAAACATACAATGGCAGTTGTTAATACACAATTGTTTGCCCTCAAACAGGAATATTTAAACAAACAAAATACTCGATTTTATAGGATTTCTTTAAAATCGTAAGCAGTAATATATTTAATTGACTTTTTTTATGCAGCAGGAAAATCGGTTTCTTCTTTCCCTACATACATAGTATGATCTGTAGGGAAAATATTGTGACGCGGTCGAAAATTTGAATTCGAATTTTCGACGAAATAGCAAGTTTCAAACATCCCTGAACTCGATTCAAACGTATTTGAGGTGATGTTTGTGCTTATGTGTTTATGTATATATGTTAGTCTGTATATATGGCAGTACATGTACGTGCGTATATATTTGTGTGTGTGTAATATCTTACGCACGAATAGAGCATTTCGGAAGTAATTTTGTACGATTATTACAACCAGTAATTACTCACGGCCGTCCAAATAGTTGCTCAAGTCTTCGGATGAGTCGGACGGTCTGGGTCTTGAACCAGTGGATACTAAGCCATCCAAACAGTTGCTCATGTCCTCGGACGAGTCGGACGGTCTGGGTCTTCAACCAGTGAATACTACAACCCTATTGATATTGTATTAAATGGAATTTTTAGAAGATGCTCCAATTTTTGAATGCTTTTAAAATAAAGCTCTTAAAAAACAGGAGTAATTAATCATCTCAGATATAATTTATCATTACAAACGAAATATATAAATGTTAGATCGCTAGCATAAATCATTCTCAAGATATTTTGAGATTTATGAATGCATTTTAAAAAAATCAATTAAAAATCAGAACCATTAATAGTGTCAAATTAAGAGTTAAGTAATATGTAATTGTTTATTATAAAATTAATGACAAATTTGTAGAAAGCTGACACGAATTATTCTAGAGATATTTCATTTTATTTTTCAAAAGTTAAGCAAATTAAAAATTACATAAAATTAAAAAGTAATTGGTATCAGCCAATATGTTCACCTTCCGTTTGTAACATTAAACAAGAAATCTGTTAACATCATTCTCTTTGATGTGCTGGGTTTCATTCGTTATAGTAGATGCTTATTGTTATAGCTTTACCATTCAACGTCCGAGAATTCTCCAACAGCTATTTATTTCACGGGATATTAATTAGATGTTAACAACATTTTACAAAGATTTTGCACTTGAGTAAAAATAAGTCATTCTCTTTGGATTAATAAATTATTAAAATCGTCAAATTTCAATTAACGTGGTGTTAAATCAATTCCAAAATCATTTTTCTGTGGATTTTGTACACCATTTTGTCGCGGGCGCGGTAGCCCAGTGGTCAGCGCGCTGGAGTTGCACTCGGTAGGCCCGGGTTCGATTCCAGCCACTGCCAAAACTGCCGCCGTGTTCATACGGAGTACGATCACGTTAAACATGTGGGTCCGTAAGTCCTTACGAGAGGGTAGTGGTAGGGGAAGGAGGGTACGGTTCCTGTGGATGCCTCCCCCACTGGGTTCCGGTCTAAATTGGGTGGCACTTCCCGGCCGTCCAAACAGTTACCTTACACCATTCTGGTAGGTCGGACGGTCTGGGTATCAACAACAACACCATTTTGTCGCTGCAAATGAAATGCATTATGCAGGGAAAGTCATCTGCTGTCCACATCAGATTTTTATTTTAGGAAATATAAAGATTTCTGAACAAAAAAAAATACCCTTAGTAAGATATTTTCTGTAAGTGTGTGCGTAAGCACATGCATGAAATCAGAAAGAGAAATTATTAATTTAAAAATAAAGTTAATCGTTTTGGTTCAATGCATAGAATGTCGTGAATGATGCTTTCACTGTAGATAGCAGCATGGATCGGTTTCCAACATTTTAGCTTTCATCCCCAGACATGATTCGATATTTGCTATAGCATTTGGAAAAACTTGTTATTTGGCCACCATTTGTTCAATTTCCTAAAAGGATTAATAAATCTATTTTCACTAAGCAGTCGATATAAAGATTGAACTCAGGTTACCCGAGGTAGCAGTGGTTTAGTTCATACTCAGTGAAAGAACGGCTGGGAACTGTGGCCTTAGGATAGGTTCTATGAATATGGTGAATGCTATCTTCTAGCCGGAGATCGTAATTAGAATCATTGCTGAGTCATGGTTAGACACCTTGTTGAGATACGGTTATATTCTTTTCTGAGACATGGTTAGAATCCTTGTTGAGATATGGGTAGATTCGTTGTTGAGCTAATGTTAGAGTCCTTCTTGAGATATAGTGATATTCGTTGCTGACCTATTGTTAGTGCCCTTGTTGAGATATGGTTAGATTCGTTGCTGAGCCATTGTTAGTGTCCTTGTGAAGATATGGTTAAATTCGTTGCTAAGGCGTTATTAGAGTCTCTGTTGAAAGAGGGTTAAATTCATTTTTGAGCCATTGTTAGAGTGCTTCTTGAGAGATGGTTAGATTGTTAGAATCCATGTTGAGGGATGACTAGGTTCGTTGCCGAGACATGGCTAGACTCCTTACTGAAAAATGGTCCTGATGATTTACACCGCCAAAACTGCTGAAAGTAGAGACCCAAAACTTCACATGTAACATATTTGAATTTTGTTCGAAAAATATTTAAATCTCCGAGTGTTTTGTTGTTGTTTTCTAATGCATCTGTATATTATAAATCTGAGTGAGACTGTCTGATTGATTGACTAAGGAATCAATTATACAGCCCAAACTGCGGGAGGTAGAAATTTTAAACTTTGCATAAACGTGGAAAATGCCCTATAAGTAACGCAAACATATAAATTCCTGTAATTTTGTTCCAGAAACGTATAGATCTCGGACTTTTCTGTTCTATAATCCTATTAGCTCTAACTCAAGAAAGGCTAAATAACACAAAATCCGCTTTTACACCAAGATGAGGGGAAAAAAATCCTAAATGTTCTTATTACTTCTATTGATTTACTATCAACCCATTTTTGTTAACCAATAGAAGTAAGTAAGAATATTCATTATTAAATTAAAGACAACCAAAGTAAGTTTAATAAGGCATTTAAGAATAGTTCCTTCCTCGACGTCCATAAATTTATAAAGCCAGAACGCTTTCGGGAATTACCATGCGCTTCATCAGTGGCGAAATGAAAATTACAGTTCCAACAAATGCATACATATAGGCCAGATCGGCAGGTAAAATATACATATGGACGAAATGGTGTAAATGGATAATATGTCAATTTTGCCTGCCGATCTGGCCTGCATGTATGCATTTGTTGGCACTGCAATTTTCATTTCGCCACTGATGAAGGGCATGGTGATGCCCGAAAGCGCTTTGGCTTTATAAATTTATGTACGTCGAAGAAAGGAATTTTATTAACTTATTAAACCTATGTTGGTTGTCTTTAATTTAATGGTTCATTACAGCTGACGTGTATCCATTCTATTTATTAAGAATATTCATAGTTACAGCAAATGATTTTTTTAATATAACTTATCAATAAAATTATTTATAGATTTTTATTCCATTTATGTGTGCATGGTAACTGAGTTACGTTTAAAATACCGAAATCGTTTATTGTCCAATTTTCAAATCAAATGTTTAGAAAATAATGATATGATTAATTGAATTCTAGCTAAAAATGGCGGAAAACATTGAAAATAAGACCATATACAGTGATCGAAGATGAAATGCTATTTTTCATACCGCAATTTCTATGTTACCATAACTATAAAATGTGCCCAATTGTTATTCTTGAATTTGAAACGGTTTCTGATAGTTTGCAAATGACGCGTTCCAATAGATTACAAATGACTAATTTACAACATGCTTAAATAACGTACTATTCATCTCGATGCATATTAGTATCTCACGTCTTAATTCTCTGTACGCGATTATATATATAAGCATTTAATACAAGGGGCATGTGATGTACAGCAAATAAAACTTTGACTAGGTTGATGTGTATAATCATTTATTCATATAAAGATAAATAAATAAAAGTCCAAAGCTTTCATTTCATTTTCGATGTTAAAATATACTCGTTTTATACCGACAACAAATAAATCACAAACTTGCCAAACTGTACAAAGTGGACGACAAAAGTAAGATGGGCTGTAATAAATGACCGATAACTTCAGAACTCTCAAGCAGAAAGAAATGGCATAGTAATTTGTTACAGCATAGGATGAACTGTCAGACAATAAAGTACTTACTTGAATACCTTGGACAACGTGACAGACAGTTAAAGTGACTTTTCTAGGAATCAATGATGTCCAATATAAGTGCCTTACCCCGTGGTTAGGGAAGAAGTACATTTCTTTAATATTGCTCGGATTTTTTTTTTTAAATATTGACAAAAATAAGTGAAACGTATATGGGCATGTGATTGCAAAACATACATTAGACTGGTTTTATATGTAGTTTTGGAAGATGAAAAGTTTGGATAGAAAGTTAAAATTGAAAGTTTGGGTGTAAAGTTGAAATGGAAAGTTTGGAAGGAAAGTTCAAATGGAAAGTTAGGATGGAAAGTTAAAATGAAAACTTTGATTGAAAAGTTAAAATGGAAAGTTTGTTTATTTATTTGTCTGTTCCGTAAACAAATCCACAGTTTTCTGACTGATTTTTTTCAAATTTCGTATTCAATCCCCGCGGGTAACTAACTCCATCTATGTTTTGAGTTTCTATGACAGGGGCTTTTACCACGATTCGGTTACCTTAAACGAACAACTCAAAAGGATTGCGTTTAGAAGTTAATCTTTTTGTCAGCACAGAAGAAATATTTTATATTCAGTCATCTTCTTTCTTTTAATGAAAGGGGAACGTAAAATTGTCTGTGATAATGCTATGCAATGTAGACAAAATCTGATGAAACATTTTATTTCTTTAAAAGCAAAATATTCGAAGAAAATTTTTCAAATGAATCCTACTATTGTTTTATCAAAAATTTTCCCTTAAAACAACTACATTTCAAGATAAAGCTATAGCTATAGCTCAGTGATGACTGATTTGCATTCAGCATAATATTCTGGAGGATAATAGGATGGTCAAGGAATTTCCACTTCCGGGTTTTTTTTCAGTACCTTTTGTAAAATTTTCGCTTTATTTGAATCATCTATTTCTCAAGATTTGTTATAGATAGAGTTTACCTAATAACTGATATGGATTCAGCATCAAATTCTGGAGGAAGTTGGGTGATTCACTGAGAACTTTTACTTCCAGTTTCTTTTTCACTTTCGACAAAACATTCCCTTTAATGAAATATTTCTCCTGATTAGTTATAGATAGAGCTTTGATAATGACAGATATGGGTTCAGCATTGACTTTCGAAAGGTTTATAGACACTCACTAGGGATTTGAGATCTTTCTTCGGATTCAAAAATATATATTTTCCGTGCAACATCCATTTTCATGAATCTTCTTTAGGTATTCTTTAGATGATGACTGATATAGATACAGCATCAAATTTCGCAGGAGAATAGAGGGTTGACTAAAGATTTCCACTTCTGCTGCTCTTTTACACTTCCCAATTCAAAATTTCTTGAAATATATTTTTCTCAATATTTTCTGTTAGTTAAAGCTTTGAATATGAACTGTGTGAGTGTGAAGACCCAGACCGTCCGACTCATCCAGAGGACTTGAGTATCTAATTGGACGGCCGGGAAGAGATCCGGCGACAACACCAGAATAAACACAACTAAACAAAGCAGCAAACAAACAAAGCAGTAATCAAAAACAAAACACAACACCAAAACAACACAGCAAACCAAAATAAAAGGGAAGGCGGCACCACCGGGGAGGAGCAAGCAAAAACCAAGGGGATCAACAACCAGAGAAAAAGTTAAAAGCAGCAATTACTCTTAGGCTATTCAAGTGATTTTGTTGGATATTTCTCTCGCTATGAGAACACAGTTTTTAATTTTGTTGATTGAAGTTTTATTCGAGCAGACACTCGAGAACCAGGCCGCGGAATTAGCGGGGGAAGGTTTAGAAAGATGAAAAGGTTTAGAGTGGGGGCAAGCAAAGACGTAGTGGTCTGCATCTCCAAAGGAACCGCAGGAACAGCAAGAGGTTGATTTAAATTTAAAAAAGTAAAGGTAATCCAAAAATGGGCCGTGGCCCGTGATAAAATAAATAAGATATTTGTTCATTAAAAGGAAATTAAAGTTTACGTGGGGAAGAAAGTTTAAAATTCTGGCTGGGTCATGGGTGCGAGGGGAAATGTAGTTGTTTAGATAAGATTGCCAGGCGTTTAAGATATCTAGTTTACAATGCTTTTTTAACAGAGAGTAGGGAAAAGGTAAAGGAAATGGGGTACCTGAAGAGGTAGCAAGTTTTGCATTTTCATCGGCGGCCTCGTTTCCCGAGATGTCAGAATGGGCTTTAGCCCAACAGAGGTTTATTAAATGTTTGTTTAAATTTGCATCTAGTTTAATAAGATAGTCAGATTTGTTTCTAATGGAGTTAAGGGCCGAAATGGAGGATTGACTATCTGAAAAAATATTTATTTTTAAATTATTTGTAGAAGACCAGTTGATAGCAAAGTGTATTGCTGCTATTTCAGCTTGAAAAACTGTGTTCCCAAGGTTGAGTTTGAAAGTATATATGTTTTGAAGTTTATCCCCCCTGTATATGCAAATGGCGTAACCCACTTTGTCGTCAATGGCAGAGCCATCAGTGTAAATATTTATGTCTGAAAAAAGTGAGGGGTCGAAGGGAGCCAGATAGGCGAAACGAAGGGAAGGGGGGATAGAAGAGGAAGGGCGATTGAAGTCAAAGTTAGGGGGAGAGGGAAGAGACGGGTTGGTAAAATGATTTGTTCTGAGTTTCCAGAAGGCATATTTTTTAAATTGTGTATTAATGACAAAATGAATGGGGGAAATACCAGTTATAGAGTAAAGAGAAATGTTGGAAGTAGTCCGAAAACCAGAAGAGATTTTGAGAAGAAAAATCCTTTGCAAAGACAAAAGTTTTTTGACCTGAGCCCCAGTCAAAGCTTGTCCCCAAATTCCTGCGCCGAAAATGATTATCTTTTCGATGACCGAAAGATACCAGATTTTTAAAAAGGATTTATCTATACCCCAGTTATTGCCAGACACCCTCCCAAAGGTGCTGGCGAACTTAAAACATTTCTCTCTAAGATTGAAAATGTGGGAGCTCCATTTTAAATTATCGTCGATAGTGATTCCAAGAAAGGTGAGTTGTCTAGTTGTAGGTATTTTATGGTTTTGAATTTTGAAGGAAGGGCGAATATGAACTGTGTGATTTCAGCATTAGACTTCGGAAGAGGTGGGAAATTCACTAACATTTCTACTTCCGATTCCAAATATTTCCTTGCAACATCTGTTTTTCTGGATTGGCTATAATTGGTTGGATCGGTTTCAGTACCGAATTCTAGAGGGACTAAAGGAGTTCACTAAAAGTTTCGGTTTGAGAGATGTTCCTTTCTGTTTTCCCGAAAAATTGTATGACTGTATACGCAACAAGTGCGTAAGAGAGAATAAAACGTTTAATAGTTCTGCTAAAAATAAAGTGTACATAGCATTTACCACCAAGCGAATTCATTTTCACAATTCTGGTTTATTTAAATAAATTGTGTATTTTTATAGCGTTGAATGTTATATTTATGTATCACTAGAGAATAATATGCTTAAACTGAAAACTAAAACTTTTATTACAGCAAATTGTTGATTAAAATACCAACCGCTTTTTTGAAGCATAACCTTGGGAATTTCAAAACTTTTTTGGGAGGAGGTTTATGCTTTTAGTTATTGGCGGGTTTTTTTTCTACCACGAAGTGGTGTTTTTGTAAGATATAGATATACGTTCAAATGAAAACAAGAAAAGATAATTATGCATAAAGCATTGAATATAAAGGATTGAACACTTCCAACTGATATGCAATTTTATTTAAATATCTCTAAAATGCGATACATTTAGTAGTGATATTTTTTAAATTATTACAGTACTACAACAATTTATTTTACCTAAAAACTTAAAACTTCATTAAAACAGACAATGTTATAAAATCGTCTGCATCTCTATGTAAAATTAATGAATGTTTCATCCGTATCACTTATATTCCAGACTCCAGAGCTAAATAATTTTGAGTTAAAAAATCAGCAATTCTTATACTACTCATCTTACAATCGCTGATTTGTTTATATTTTGCATACGTTAAAATTAGGCTTCGTTGTAGAAATAATCAATGTTTAGTGATCATTTAAAATAAAAATATATTGTAATTGCGTTGGCACAAAATTTAGATACAAAGATAATATGCAAAAATAAAGCGGTTTTAGGACGGATGCAACACTAAATATAAATATAAGTGTTCCTTAAAAATCACAATTGCACTGAGAACCGGTGTTCGATTTTCGGCTCTGCCTAAACTGTCACGTGTTCAAGCGGAATACGGGCAGTAATACCTGGGGGACCTTAAATCCTTCCGTGAGGCTGGCGGTAGGGGAAGGAGGGTACGGTCCCTGTGGATGCCGCTCCCACTGTGTTCTGGTCTAAATTGGGTGGAACTGTCCCGGCCGTCCAATGTAATACCTTACACATTCGGGTAGGTCAAACGGTCTGGGTCTAAAGAAAGAAAGAAACAAAATTTTCCATTCAAAATATATACTTTTTACTTTTTTCAAAGTATAAAAATGGACGAATAGTTTATTTCAAGCATTATTTTCATTATTTCATGTTGAATATACATAAACGTCACAAAAATTTTAAAAATGCATCGTAAGTTATGCGGAAATGTGATGCGAAATTTCTTCATATGCAAGATAAAAACGCGCCACTGAATTCATAGCTAGACTGATGCTTTATCTTACATTATTGTTATGTTACTTTCTTACTTTTCAGTTAATTACCCTAATAAGAGCTCTTGAGAAAATGAAAAAAAATACTTGTATTTACCTTATGTAATAACAATAATTACACAAAATTCCTAAGAGAAAAAAAGCAACGAAGTGGAGCAGTAATTATTATTGTATGAGAATATATAATATATTTTCGACGAGAAAAGAGCAATTACCGAGTTTTTCTTCATTATTTTAAGAATGTTTTACCAGATTTTAGTGTCTTGGATATGCTAAATCATGCTCTTTGAATATTTGCATACCTAAAGGTAATGTTTATTCAGTAATATTATTTTAAGTTGAGGAAATATGTGTTAGGATTCTATTATTTATTATCAATTTATTCTAATTCTATTTTTTCCTGATTTTAATTTATATCCTAAACTTCTCAACTTTGATTCTGAAGAAGGGAATACTCATGATTGACCAGGTCTATAAGAAGGCAGACTTTGGAATTTCGTCTCTGCATTTCTGCCGAGTTCGCGCGCGCGTGTGTGTGTTCTGATTGTCCATGGATTATAGCCCGCAATCTTGTGAGTATATATATTGTGTCGTAGTTTGATCATCATAGGTTCAGATTGAAGTCAGTTTAGTAATAAGTTAGGTTTGAATTTCATTGTAGATTAGTATGTCTCGGATAAAATTTGTAATGCTAACGTTCTAAATAATTTGTATATATATTTGTAATATATATGTGTTTTGAGTTCCCAGCGAAGTTAGCCGTAAATAAATTTGTTTATTTGTTACATGTCGTGATTCCTTCATCACACTCTAGTCATTAGGTTGTTGGAAGTTTAATTTAGAGTGACGTAAATTGTAATGGTTCATACGAAAGTCACGATCTTGGGAGGTAGTAGAATAGTATTTTTATATATGGCATGCTTATCATTATGAGCCAAATGTTTATATTTCAGACTTCATATTATATTAAAAAGATGTTTTACATACAGTGTGTCCAAAAAATTCCGCAACGACGTAATATCTCGAGAAATACACTTCGGATCAAAAAATAAAAAACACGTATTCAATATATTTAAAAAAGCTATCTAATGATACCAAAATTGACCCCCCTCCTGGGGGGAGGGGCGTGGGGCAACTTTCAAATCTTCAGTGGGAACCCCTCATTTTTTGTTGCAGATTTGGATTCTCCAGAAAAAATTACATACATTTGACCTACGATCGTGAGAGGCAAGGGAACTCGTGTTAATCAAGCACCCCGAAGGAAACAGAAAACTACTACGTCCACATTGTCGTTCCCGGGCAGTGCTAAAAGTAGTTTTGAACCGTTTTCTAAACTGAAGTCAACAGTTGTAGCTGAAGTGAACGGTTAGCGTGGGGAGGGGGGTCTTCAGTTTAGAAAACGGTTCAAAACTACTTTTAGCACTACCCAGGACCGGACGTAGTAGTTTTCTGTTTCCTTCGGGGTGCTTGATTAACACGAGTTCCCTTGCCTCTCACGATCGTAGGTCAAATGCATGTAATTTTTTCTGGAGAATCCAAATCTGCAATAAAAAATGGGGGTCTACATTGAAGATTTGAAAGTTGCCCCACCCCCGTCCCCCCCTGGGGTGGTTCAATTTTGGTATCATTGGATAGCTTTTCTAAAAATATTGAATAAGTGTTTTTTTATTTTCCGAAGTGTATTTCTCGAGATATTGCGCTGTTCCGGAACTTTCTGAACATCCTGTATATGCGTCCTTTGAAATGATCACAAATTGGTTTGTCGGGGCGTTCAATATAAACAATTTGATAAACATAAATTATCCCCGTGGGAAATATCTGCTGCTTCCGAAGAAAAGGGGCTCTGTTCTAATTGCAACCTTTATTTCAAAAATAAATACACAAAATAAATAATATAAAAAAAATCATTTGTTTCTTCAATTCGTAATTTACACGAACTAGAATTACTCTTAAAATCACACCTTACTGTTATTAATATTGTACATTTAATTTTAATGCTCAATATTACACGTTATAATTTCATCTCAAACTTTAAACTCCCAATTAAACAAGTTACTCTTTTGTACTTCCTTTCTTTCTGTCCAGACCGTCTGACTAACCCGAAGGTGTAAGGTGTCTGTTTAGACAGGCTGGAATACCAAAGGGGTGGCAATCACAGGGATCGTATCACTATCCGCCTCTAAACCATCACCTCTCGAATGGACTTCAGAAACAGCTGATTCATCGTGCTTATAATCCGCCCAGACACGGACGGCCAGACAAGTTTTAAAATTCGGCTCAATCTAATCTCCTCAGGGAAATGTTATAAGTTTAGCATATATGACACTAGTAAAATTTAGTAAAATAATTTCATATTTTACCGGGGTAGCTAAAGTTAGCATATCCGGCTTAAAATGGAAGTGAAAACTGAAAACTCTAAACAGTTTACCAGTAATTTGTATCCTTTTGAAATCACTAAGGGTATACAATTCTAATTTGATACAGGTTCTTTGTTTCTGAGGTATAGTGTTCGGAATTTCGTAATATTAATATTTTGAACTAATTTGAAAATGTGCTTCTAATTTCGATATTTTAATATTTTAAACAGGTTTGAAAATGTCTGGAGAAGACCGACTATCCATAAAGAATGATGTTATTTGTGTAAATCATTTTACTCGGACGGTTCCATCCATCGGAGGGTTCCTAAGATCTTTCTCCTGCCTACGCCTTTATCCAGATACCATATGAAAACGAAAATTGAAGTCAAAGTACACATTCAGTGTAATTCTAAATAATTATGCTTGCTATTTTGTGCATTTAAACTCAATTTAATGAATTATTAAAGAAATAAAGATAAAATGAATTCGAGTTTGTAGTTACAGTCATGTGCTGCCCACATTAGAATTTTAATTATTGCAAGAAAAGAGCAGTGAACGAAATTTATCCATTGCTGATAATTTTTATCGGCTCCATATAAAAATATTTATTTAAATATCTAAGCAGTTTTTCAAACCTTCATCTTATATAAAATCCATTTAATTTTGTTAGTTTACAGTTAATTACTATTAAGAAAGCGATTAAAGAAAATTAAAGACGGAATTACTTTGCTGTGAAAATAATTGTACGCAGATTTCCTGCGAGAGAAATTGGCGCAGCGAATAAGTAATTAAAGTATGTGAGAAAAAAAAATATAACTACAAAGAAAGGTGCAATTTTTAAGAAAAGGGATGCTTTTTAGAAATGTTTATTCCTTAGTTATGATAGTTATATTGTCGTTTTGGTGCATTTGTAAATGATCGTATTGTGTATCAAATAAAAAATTTGTAAAAATAAGTGCAGTTTATATCACAGCAGGGATAAGACATAAATATTCTAGGGGTAAATTTTTTCTTACATAATGAAAGAAGGTGTGTGTGTGTGAGAGAGAGAGAGAGTGTGTGTCGTCTAAAGCGGAAAATCTAAGCTCCGGACAATCCCTAAATTTGTTACTGGTTTAGCTGAACTCCCAGTGCGACATACCTTATTTAGGTTGCTTTAAAATTCGAATGTTTTTTCATTATTTTATGCCAAATCATATCTTGGAGCGATTTTCACATAAATCGGTTCCGTAGTTTTCGAAATTCATCACAGCGTTTCTATCTTGATATTATCGGAAAGATCGACAAACATTTTTTCTAACACGCCTTGAACCGAATCCGCAGGATATTTCCTTCTATTTCTTTGTTTATTACATTTCCTATAAATTCAGTATAATGTATGGGGAAAGTATTGTGATAGGGTTGAAAATCCGAATTCGAGTTTTCGACGGAAGAGCACATTTCAAGCATTCCTGAACTCGAACCGAACATTTATGAGGTGATGTCTCTGTGTGTGTGCGTGTATGTGTCTGTGTGTGTGTATGTGTCTGTGTGTGTGTATGTGTCTGTGTGTGTATGTGCCTGTTTGTGTGTATGTGTGTATTAATGCGATATTTTGCGGACGAATGACGCGTTTTGAATGTAATTTGGTATGGTTATTATCATCCATGAACACAGAAACTATATTGATTTTAAACGCAATCATCCATTAGGAAGCCCTTTTTTCGAATGAATTTTTGAAAAATCCAGTAAAAAATCAGGGACTTCAATAATGTGAAATAAATGGGTTTTTTTATTCTAAAACGAATGACCCAAACTGTAGAACATGCGTTGAAAATAAAGGATTCAGTGTGAAACGAAAGGAAGAAATGATTTTGGTATATATATATATATATATATATATATATACTACGTGACAGTGAAAATGAGAGACCAAGAAGGAGTGGGCAGAAAAATATGCAAATTGCAGGGTAGACGCAGCTCACAGAGTTATGTAAATGATGCGAAATGAGCAGCTGTCCCGCGCACGTTGAGTAAGATATAAGGGAAGGAACCTGCAGAATCGGCAATAATCCCGCCGCTCTGTCTGCCAGGGAAATCATTTTGCAAATCATTTTTGTCTCAGAGGAAGCGTGAAGTAGCAGAGATTGCTGGGCCGCCGCCAACCGAGGCAGTTCCAGCAGACGGACGATTTCACGAAGGGTATGATGATCGGACTCCTACCGACACTACTAGATAGCCACCTACACGAGTCCACGGTGCACAGACTGTGACGAAGATGGTTGAATCATGGTAATGCGGCACGCTTGAGGAATACCGGTATGGTCAGAGCGAGGTCAGCCCGCGTGGACCGCCGCATCCACCGAAAAACTTTCGCTGCTCCGCTGGCTACTTCCGGCGCCATTTTGCAGCATGTGCAGGACACCATTGATACTCCCATATCGGCCAAAACAGCCGATTGGTCGCCGACGACCTGCACTCAAGGCGCCCGTTAAGAAGATTGCCATTGACCTAATAACATAGACGCCTCCGTTTGCAATGGTGTCGGGATAGAGTCACGTGGACGGCGGAATGGCACAGGATCGTATTCTCAGACGAGTCACGCTTCTGTTTTAGCAATGACAGTTGCCGTAAACGAGTCTGGCGCCGAAGTGGGGACAAGTCTAATCCGGTTGCATCTGTGGAACGCCACACAGCGCGACAACGCAGCATCATGGTTTGGAGCGCCATCGCCTACGATAGCAGATCACCTCTGGTCCGTATTGAGGACACTATGACGGCCCAACGATACGTGGATGACATGCTGCGGCCTATGACACTACCCTTTCTTCAGGGTCCAATGTCATTTGTCAACAGGATAATGTCCGACCACACACGTCACGTATTAGTCAACATGCCATGCAAAATGCTTCCCTGGCTACCTGTCTCCCCTGATCTCTCACCAATCGAACACGTCTGGGACGTGATCGGATGTCGCTTG
This sequence comes from Amaurobius ferox, assembly GCA_951213105.1. NCBI lineage: Eukaryota > Metazoa > Arthropoda > Arachnida > Araneae > Amaurobiidae > Amaurobius > Amaurobius ferox. The sequence goes on along the minus strand of OX578139.1, from coordinate 40,816,725 downwards.
TGTGCACTGCCATCTCCGCGTTTAGAAAACGAACTCTGGCAAATAGTTGACAGGGAATGAACAGCCATCTCTCAGGACACCATCCGCATACTCAATGACTCTGTACCTAGACGTATTGTTGCCTGTATCGTCGTCCGCGATGGCCCTACACCCTACTGATTTGGCGAGCTTTTGCTCCCCCAAGCAATGGCGACATGCTGAAAGGTTGTGGTTTTGTAAACTCTTGCTTGATTAAGGATATTTTATGTTAGATGGTGTTAGGAAAGATGTATATATTTACAAAAGAAGCTTTGGTTAACAAGGAATTTAATGGTATAATTTTTATAAATGATTGTATTATAGTTAGGATGTTTGAAGGTGATCTATATTTGAAGTGAATCCTGTGTTAAGTGAATTTACATTGTAATGTTAAAGACTTAAAATGGCTACTTCTACGCAATGGAATTGAACTTGGAATTTTTCTCGATCTTTTTGGAAGGCTGAATTTGGAACTTATAAATAATTATGTATTTTTCTGTGACGTATCGACCTGATCATTGAAGACTATCTTGAATCTCCATACTCTGGGTGGTATGAGTTAATATTTTTATTTGCATTGGATACTTCTATATGTGTTCTGAACTTGAAAATTTTCTCGGCTTTACTGAAAGATTGAATTGGTGATATTTTTATTAATAATAGTTATTATATACGAATTTTAGTAAAAAAAAAAATAGAGAAAATTGTGTTCTTCCCGCTGAAGTGGGTTAATTTGTGCATGTTACACTGGTTTCGATGACATCTTGCATTTTCCCATTTTCTGCAATTTTGTGTATTTCGACTCCTGGCATAGTAAAAATTATAAAACTGATTTATATGGAATTTTTATACTATCTGGAACTTATATCTCAAGTGTTGAGACTGTATGTGTTATGGTATATTTTTAAAAACATAATATATTTTTAATGACGTAATGCTTTGAACATTGAGTATTATTTTGAAGCTCCATACTGAGGGTAAACGTTTAATGTTTATTATTTGGGATGGTTACTTGCAAGATACTGTTTTATTGACTTGCCTTGGCATTTGATTATTTGTATTGGAGTGGGCCTACTTGAGAATTGTTGATAATTTGATCTTATGTTAAAGTTGTTGTATTTTGATTGTTTATTATAGAAAAGTGTTATAACTGACATAAGGCTTATACTTTGGTCCTTGAACAATTTTAAACGAATATTTAGAGTTTTTACAATCAAAATGGCTTTGTTTTATGCTTCAGAGGTGGATGATATGTGGAGTAAAATTAAATTTTTGGGAAATTCTCGCTGTAAGTTTTACAGTGATATTTCTAGTAGACTTTGGTATCCTTTTAGGGAACCTATGTCAATTTTGGAATCTTTCCCTAAATTTTGCAGTGATAAACGTAGATCTCATTTTGCTCGTCCCCTGCAGGGTTTGTTAGTTAAGGAATATTTATTTATTCCCTCTTGTTAATTTACTTACTAAGTCTATTAATGAGGTGCTATTAGTTGGACAAATTTATGACCCTTTGACACCACAGGAGGATAGGGTTATAAGGACTTCAGATGAGGGTGCTACTGTGGAGGGAAGAGAATGTATTGGTTCTCTTGCTTCCCTGTTAAAAGCTTGGATGGAAACTCCCCTTGGCAGTGCTCGTGATAATCCGGATAATGAAAGTGAAATTGGATTACTTAAAGAGGAATTAAAAAAGAAATATTTGTTATTGAGAGCTCTGACAGCTAAGGTCAGGAGTAGAGATATCCTGGAGTTCGTTTCGTCTGGTTTCAGAAAGGAAGGTGAGGTAACTGAACTTCATGCTTTGCAGAAAGCGGTAGGGGATAAGGATACATTTATTAAGGAGTAACAATCGAAGTTGGTTAAGATTGAAGCAGATTTTAAAAATTTTAGGGATTGTAGGAGTGTGGAGTATGATAAAAGGGGCTCCCAGATTGAAAAACAGAGAGCCGAAATTAAAAGAAAAAGAGGTGTATATTGGGAATGTTAAGAAGGATTTGGATAAGTTAGAGGCGGAGATTAAGACCTTGAGGCAGGATAGAAGTGTGGTTATTAATAATAAAATAACTACTTTGAGAGTACAGGTGGATAATCTTAAGGGGGAAATTGCCGAGAAGGATAAGTCTTTGAAAGTTGCTGAATTTGCAATATCGGATCTTAAAAAACATTTGGAGTGTAGACCCACTTCCAAAGGTATTAAAGAAGCAGTGGTTGAAACGGTGGGATCTGATTTAAGGAGTTTGGATAAATGATACTTTGATTAATGATACTTTGGAATTGTTGCCTAACTTTGAAGTTGAAAAGACTGCGGCTGCTAATAGGATGGATAAGTCCCTGGATCGGCTTGAGTAATGTAGGATATCCTTTAATGCTATACAAGTAATTTGGGAAAAACATTGTACTTCTATGGATGGCTTTGCTCACAATTTAGCCGATCTGATTGGGGGACTGAATGGAGTTATTACACGATTAATTGATAAGACTGATATTTTCACCACTTCTTCTCCTAGGGGAAATGTTGTTCAATTTAATAAAGCGGAATTTGCTGGTGAAACGGCTGGAGCATTGGAGGGACATGGAATGGCTCAAACTCTCGGGGATTCCCTTTCTGATGTGGCACTTTTGTGTAATAACCTTGAAGTCTAAAATAAATATATTTTAAATGCTGTACTTGAGGTAAAAAACGTGGTTTGCTCGGTTGATAAGTCTCCTCTTTCGGCCTCTGGTACCTTTGAGGTAAATACCATGGTAGTGGAATCCCTCTCTAAAGATTACTGTCTCCTTCTTAAAGATATTGTTTTTAATTCTGCTGTTAGGCCTAAAGATTTGGGGCTAAAGGTCGATAGGTTTGTGGAATTAAAAGATGGGAGGATTATTATGGAAGTTCCTGAGCAGGAAAATTTTGAAAGCTTGGTTAAAAATATGGATAGTGATCCTGCTCTGATGAAGAAAATTAAGTATAAGAAATTGATAAAGAGGTCGCCCAAACTTATATATTTTAATATCGCTGATGATCTCGACAATGAGGATTTTTTGCAGGGGTTACTTGTCCAAACCAAGGGACTCTATGAACTTAAAGACTGCTTTTTGTTTAAATTTAGTATAAAACCTGCTTTTGGACATTTAATTGGTAATAAGTTTATATATTCTGGATGGGAAAGGTTCTGGTTTAGGGAGTTCTTTGCCGTACACCAATGTATGGTCTGTGGTGAATTTGGCCATACCTCTAGGAGACGTTCGGGACATAAGAAATGTTTAAGGTGTGCTGTGTCACACGGTCCTGATGATAGGGCTGGGGCTGAGAGAGTTTTTAGTCACTCCTGTCGTAGTAGAGAATGTCCTTCATTGGAGTATGAGCTTTTAAAGTATAAGAAATATGTTGATTATGGTAATGTAAATAGTTAATTAATTTTTGTAAGGTATATTGATTTTGATTTTTGGTTGTTGATTTATTTGGATATTTAGTGATTGGTTTGTTCTTGATAGTATGGAGTCATTATTGTTGGGATCTTTTATGGGGGAGAGTTTCTAGGCTTTTGTGTTCTGATGCTTTATGATCCTTAATTTATGTTATTGATTTGAATATAGATTATGTTTGTATATAGTGGTATTTGGAGTTTGTTGGCTAATTTTATGATAATGATTATATATATTATATTATATATTGTTGGATAATAGTTTATTTAATAATGAAATTGCAACTTTTGGTTTTTGTTTTAATAAATTGGAACACTTGAACAAAATAATTTTTGTGGGCATGGTGGCCTACTTTTCTGATGTATTTTATTGATATTAGTGGATTTATGATTTTTATTTCCTGCTTTATTTTAGCAGCAGTTTGTAGGCCAATGTAACTGACCTGGCCAGCCCCCCCCCCCCCTTTTAGTTTTGAAAATACATCCCTTGGAGTTTGGGGTTGCTTGTGCGCCGCCAGGGGGGGGGGGGGCGGGTGCTTCCCTTGTCCGGATGGGCCTGGGCTGTCCGTTGGCTCTCCTTTGTGCTGGGGGTGGCTTTTCTTTTTTCTCGGCCGTGGGCTTTTAAGCGGCCCTATGCTATTTGTGACGGGCGCCACGGTCTGAGTTACAAACAAACAAACAAACCCTACTGATTAGACGGTGTTATCGCTCAGTGTATAGGTGCATCACGATGCAATAAACATCTCTTAGTGTTCGTTGCTGTCTCTCTCTGTTTTCCGATTTTCACCACTTTCTGCCCACTCGATCTTGGTGTCTCATTTTTATTGTCATGTAGTGTATATAGTGTGCGCCTGTGAAGGGAGGGGGGCGCTTGTATAATACAAGTGCAAAAATGGTTAATTCGTTTCCGTCTTAATGAAATAATATGTATGTCTGTCTATTTGTGTCGTCTGTGGTGTAATATCAAAGCTTGGTACAGCCGGATTATCAGATATTAGTACAGGGATAGCTAAATTCTTTCGAAAAAGGACGTAATACAGATTATTTTTTTATGACTGCAATCGGATGAAAACGCGCTGAGAATGCAAATATGTTCTCTTAAATTTTACTTCTAGAGTAGATTGTTTTCTATGACTTCAGGTATTTGTATATATTTGTGTTTATTTTAAGCAATCCAAAAGCCTAACTTCTTGAATATTAGATTTCTGACTTCGCGAATTTGAAATATATATGTATATAACATCTAGTTTTGGCGTTCTACTTACAATCGACGAACGCGTGCAAGCAATACGGCTGGTGAATAACAGTGCGCTTATTTAAGACGTATTAGAGAAGCTCATTTAGGGCGTATTAGAGGAACTTATTTAGGACATATTAGAGAAACTTATTTATAGGGTATTACGCTCGCGTTAAATAATTGCTATGGTTGCGCATAGAAAGAAAGGATCATGAAAATGATTATGGTCCAAAACAGGTGATTTGAAAATTGAGTGGTGTTTTCTGTATCTGCATTACTTGATTAGTGAGCGCTTATTTAGGATACGAAAAACTCCAGAATTTGTTTTAGTATAACAATCTTTCTACATTAAATATATTATAGCTGCCGCCGCCGTTTGTGAAATTTCTCCTTCCTGGAGTTTCTTTGCCTTGTACCGCCATAGCATACAAAAATGTGAAATTTTGTACAGTTGTGGAACACGGTGAAATACATTTTTTTCCGATATTAACTTTAGTTTGGCTTGAAATAGCTTTCGAAGCAATCTAAGCAAGCGCCAGCATGCAGGAGGAGCCTCCATCGAGTTTCTCTGTGGCATATCGCAAAAGCTGTAGCATACAAAAACATGGACTTTGATACATTTGTAGAGAAATAATAAGGGAAGACTGTGAAATAAACCGTTTTCTAATATTAACTTTGGTTGGCTTTAAATAGCTCGCGAAGATAGCGAATGTTCAAGTAACAGGCGAAGCGAGTTATAGGAAGCGAGTTACGGGAAGCGAGGTGTAGCGAATGTAAGCGAAGTGTAGCGAGCAAGGGGGAGAGTACCCTAGTAAACTAAAAAAAATTGAGCAATTGGCACCAACGATCTATTATTATACGCTATTAATTCTGTAGAACATCCGGGATCAGTCCAAGCACCAAATACACCTCAGTAGAAAATGAAATCCATCCGACAACAAATATACCGTAACATTACCCTCACCTTACCTCATTTCGGCCGATATTTTGACAAATATATTTACATAACTCGCGTGACTTACAGTGCAATATGCCTTTATGATCTTTAGTAATGGCGTTCTGAACGCAATTCCGGAGCGGGAAAATGACACAATTGATTCATTATTATATTTTTTTTATTCCACGATTTGTTCTTCTTTATTTGACTGGGACGATTGAGAAAATCACGAATCTGGATAATTCTGTATCGACCGTTTTGATTTATGGCACGCATTAAGTGATTTCATGCTATTATCACTTTGATATACTTATTTATATACAAAACATTGAATGTGAAACTTAATAGATGGTATATTTGTCATGGACTGTTCTATAATTGTTTGTTTTCTATTTCTGTATTATATGTTTCTCAACGTTTAATGGGATGTACCATTAATTATGAACAGAATCGTATTTCGTGGTATAGATGAATAAGACTGTACAATAATGCTCATGCATCGATAATGCATATATTTGTCTTATAACGCCATTTATACTTAAAAATCTGATGTGGGCAGCACATGACTTTCCCTGCAGACTTATATTCACGTTCTCTTAATATTTTATTAAATTTAATTCACTTTTAATTCAATTTTTGTTCTCTATTGATAACTGGACATATTTTAAAAGGTGGGGTAGTGAAAATAAAAAAACTAAAATATCTCGAGAACGGCTAGTCCTAGTGTAATGGCGTTGGTCTTATTCTTTTCTTCGTTAAAAATTACGTATAAAACAAGTATTTAATGGATATATTTGAGCATACGTAGGTTTTTATTTTAGATTTTGGAGATTTTTGTGAGCCATTTTGCAGAAAAAAAAGCAGGTTATTTTTTTCCGAATCATACCAAAATCTAATCAGCACCAGGATGACCCACAAGTGTATTAACTACCGAATTTTGTGAAATTTTGTGAAATTCGGTCCATTAGTTCTTCAGCTAGAGTGGATACAAGCTTTTGCGGGTCATTTCAAAAAAAAAAGCGGGTTCTGTTATCCCGAATCGTACCCAAAATTAATCAGCATCAGATTCGCCCACAAGTGACTTATCTACCAAATTTTATGAAATTCGATCCGTTAGTTTTTTAGTTAGAATATATGCAAAATCTGCACAGACAGACACACACAGACGTCTCGCTAAAATTAGTAATTTCGTATTTTAGAGGTCTCGAAACGTGTAGATCCGTCGAAAACTCGAGTTGCGATTTTTGGCATGATTCCAATACTTTCCCTATTCATTACCATGTATTGCAGGGAAAGTAAAAATGATGTCCTAGTTTGCACATATCAACTGCATAAAGTTCCCAAACCAACCTTGTTAAGTGCATAACGTTTTTGCACACATTTCACTGAAATATCGTTAAATATATTGGTTTTGTTATTACTAGGAATACAATTTTCAACATGACACCTTTGTGTGTGTCTGTGCAACAAATGCTTGTATCCACTTTGGCACAAAAATTATTTGAAGCAATTTGATAAAATATGGTAGATAAGTCATCTTGCACTGCTAGGACTCTGACTCTATTTTGGTCCGCGTCGGAAAAACAGAACCAGCATTTATTTAGCGAAAATTATCAAAATTCGAAATGAAAAATAAAATATCTGAAATGTATTACTTAAATGGTTGTTGCATACGCACTGTTTGGCGGCAAAAATTAATAAGACTGAGACCAGAAATAGATCTCACATGTGTTTTGGTGAGACAGGTTTATGACAGTTATATATTGATTCGAAACTTCCGACCATACTGCCAGCCAGATTGACGCCGTGGTTTACAGCAAAACATAAATTTAGGTGTCAAGACAGAGGGGGCCCTTACGAGGATGTCAAGTAGCGACATTGGTTCAATGATTAACCAATGGAGAAACTTCTTGTTACGTCACACTGCATGCTGCAAATCAAAGCAAAGGAGGAGTGACAACCCCAAGGGAAAAAGGGAACCACAACTTGTGACCGAGGATGGACATTAGAAGAAGACTCAATGATTACTTAATAACGACACAACAACGATGACTTGTTCTGATACTTGCCAGACATTATGACATAACGACGACTAGAAATGTAGAGTGCTCCGTAGATATTAAAAAATAATGGATAGAGATTGATTTGCGCAGAGTTACAGCAGTACAATATGTTCAACGAATTTACGTGCCGGAGCATTTCACCAAGAGTTAATACCGGTAAATGGGCGACATTAAGGACAGATGCTGACAAAATACAAGACAGATTTGAAGGTATGTGCCCATTGAAAATGTTATCTGGTCCTAACAACTATTTAGGCGTTTCCGTACTGGTCGTATATGTCCCCTCCGCGCAGAAATAATATAATTAAGTATTGAAATTGAATTTAATAGGTATTTTATGTTTTTAATAAATGTTTTTGTTAAACTTAAAATGGTGCAATCCTTTTGGTAAAATATTAATTAATCATTATTTTATAGGACTCAAGCAAAGTAAATAATTGGAGGGTTATTGCAAACACAACGCACAACGTAATGATAAATAATGTGAATCATAATTAAGTTCTTATATTCTAAAATGTGTGCCACAAAGACTAACTAAAATGAACTTCTTTAAATGATTTACCCTAAAATGAATCTTTCTTGAGGTATTTCTGTTTTTTAATTTTAAGGTGCTGGTGATGTTATTAAAAGAAGAAAAAGATGTATTTAAACTGCAAAATGGTAATAATTTCAACACCTTCGTGTCAGGCTGTTCTGTTATTTTAATGAATTAGAAAAGTGAAGAAGTGAAAATGAATGAGTCTGTTGGGAAAATCATGTGCTGATCACAAATTTTTCAATATTTTGGCTTTATTTCTATAAATATATTTTTAAAATGTGCAGTATCTCGAGAACGGATGATGCTAGCACTCTGAAAATTGTCGTTTTATAATCATCTCATCGGCCATTTGTTTCAGAATGAAAAATTACGAATGGAATGGTAATGTATTTAACAGTATAGAAGGTTTTAATTTTAAGGACATTTTTTCCCAAAATTACATTTGGAAATCGTGCAATATCTTGAGAATAATTTATGCTAGCCTTACGTAATTTGCATCATTCGTTTTCTAATGAAATTTTGCATCTGAAATTAATTTCATTTAAAATCCGTAAAGATTATAATTACTCAATGATTTGTTTTTCAAAAAATAATTTAAAAATTTAATCGGGTTATTCCAAACATTCAATTGCGTTTAAAATCAATAGGTTTATAATATGTACCGATTGTAGTAATTGTACCAAATTATTTCGAATTTATTCGTTCATGACATATCGCTGCTACAGACTCACGAATACACACACTGACATACACACTAATATACAAACTAATGCACTAACATACACACACACTAATATACATGCACTAACATACACACACACTGACATACACACACACTAACATACACACACACTAACATGCACACACACTAACATACACACACACAAACATACACACACACAAACATACACACACTAACATACATACACACTAACAAGCGCACTACTATACAAACATTAACATACACACCTTAACATACATACTCATACATCCACTTAAAAATGTTCCATTTGAGTACAAGTGTTTCTTCGTCGAAAAACCCATTAAAATTTTCATCCCAGTCACAATACTTTTCCTATATATTATCCTATATATATAGGAAAAGTAAAAAAGTAAAAACAAGTTTTAACAGTGACTTTAAAAACGAAATTTTTCATTTTAATATATATGCAATTTAATCAAAAATATGGATTACATTTAGTTAAAAACTAATAAATTAGTTAAAAAATTAAAATAGTTTACATTTAGTTAAATAATAATAAATTTAGAGCATATAAAAAGTTGGAATACCTCAATATATAATATAATGACTACAACTTCCACTATCAACCTGAGCTAAACATTTTACACCGTTCATGCTATACAGGAAATAGTTCAAGGAAATGTCCGGAGCGAGAAACGAAGCTTAGTGCACGTTAAAGTCCATAATAGTAAAAATACCGTGACAATACACGCTTTGCCCAATATATTGACTAATATATGCACATAATTGGCGTGACTTAACAGTGCGCCTTTATGGCGGTGGGTAATGACTGTCGAAACACAGTCCCGGGTAGGAAAATTCCCATAATTTACTCATTAATTTTTTTGGTTTTTCAAAATTTGTTCTTCCGTATTTGACTGTGAGGGAATTGTAAACATCACGAATCTGGATAATTACAGTTCGAAAATTTCAATTTATGACTTGTTTGTTATTTCAGAAAAATCAGATGTGGGCAACACATGATTTTCCTTATATAATGTAATGAATTTACTACTTTTACAGTAAAAAACATAGGTTTTTCTTATAGCAGATACTAATATTCTTTCCAAGATATTGAATTTTTGACAATTCGTCGTCATTTTCATTGATTTAACGTCATTTTTATCCATTTGGCCAGATTTTCGTTAATTTGGCAACATTTCAAAAAGTCGCCAAGTTGGCGACATTCCGCCTAATTCGTCGCCAAAATCTTGCCAAGTGTTATGGACGAAGAAATAAGTTATTCTTACAGCAGATAAATGACCATTGGCGTTCAAATACAAAAGTATTACTTAAAGTATATCTTTCCATAAATGGAACGAGTTAGATCCACGAGAATGATGATAAAAAATCATCAAAAAATCAAAACCTCTAATAAAGTTACACAAATAGACATTTATTATATAATATTTCATTAGAAAACGATTGACATACATTTTAGAACGCTAACATGAACCGTTCTCGAGATATTGCACATTTTCAAAAAAAATATCAAAAAGTCATATAAAATAAAAAAAATATTTCCTATTGAGAAACATGTTCACTTTTCATATGTAATACCATGCGATAAATTGGGTGATATCATTCTCGTGGATCTAGCTCGTTCCATTCATGAAAAAAGATACTTCGAGTAATAATTTTGTATTTGAACGCCAAAAGTCATTTATCTGCTGTAAGATTAACTCATTTCTCCGTCCATAATGCTTGGCGAAATTTTGGCGACGAATTGAGTGGAATGTCGCCAATTTGGCGACTTTTTAACTGTTGCTAAATTAACGAAAAACTCGCCAAATGGATAAAAATAACGCTTAATGAATGAAAATTACAACTCATTGACGAAAATTCAATATCTTGGAAAGAATATAAATATCTACTATAAAAATAATATTTTTTTTACTGTAAAAGTAGTAAATTTATTGCATTATATAAGGAAAGTCATGTGCTGCCCACATCAGATTTTTTTAGATTATATTATGAGAAAGTAAAAAGTAAAAAATGAAAAGGCATCTATTTATTATTAACAGTACAATAAAAATCAATTTTTCTATTCAGAATTAAACATACCTCAAAGTTTACGGCCATGTTTATAAAATAGTTTAACTAAAATTTATTTCATCGTATTTTTAAATAAAGCGTAATTTACAATAATACATTTAGCAGTATATACTATAAAAAGTATATTGCATATTATCATCATATTTCTTATGCATTTTAAAAAATGTGCAGTTGTATGCTCGAAAGAACCATAAAGTGCCAAAACCAACCACTTACAAATTGTTGCTAAAAGAATAACTATTTTCTGAAATTTGGAATAAAATTTCATTTTTGGTACTTTTAATTTCGAATAGAAAATTAGATTTTTATTAAACCTTCAATTATAAATACATGTGTTTCCATTTCTTACTTTTCGTAAATTATACGAGGGTCACACTAAAATTTTTGAGTTACGGCTAAGTGAAGTTAAACTTACCAGCTCTTAGCAGTGTTCAAAGTACTCCCCTCTAACACCAATGCACTTTTGTAGGCGAATTTTCCAAAGATGAAATGCTTCAAGCCATCCATTTCTTGGAATCGATGAAAAATATGCTTTTGTAGCCTCATCAATCTCATCTTTGGAATGAAAATGACGCCGACGTAAATTTTCTTTTAGATTAAAAAATAGCCAAAAGTCACACATATCAAGATCAGGAAAATAGGGTGGATGTTCTATCACTTTGATGTTTTTAATTCTTGCTGAATGAGAAAATGCATTGTCATGGTGAAGCATGAGTCCCCTAACATTCACTTCCTGAAGAATTTCAGGAAAACACTTTGTGGTGTACCCATTAGCTGTAACTGTCTTCTGTACCTCTAGCTTTATGGCTTTGACCAGACTTGTTTTTCTGAAGAACACAGCATACATTACTTTTTTCATTGCTCGTTGTCTTTTTTTCACCATTGTTGGTTTGGGGTTATCTTCAATGGCTCATACTTTACTTTCTTGACGTGTTGGAACGTCAAAAAACGGTATCTACGTTTCATCACCAGACATGATTTTAGAAATAATGCGCTGTCCACAATCATTAAGTAATTTTAGGCTTTCTTTACTGATTCTGACACACTGCGCTTTTGGTGTTCTGTTAAATTAGGGGGGAACAAACAACAGACTAATTTTTTCGTACGCAGTTCTTCATGAATAATTTTATGTATAGCTGCGAATCCAATGTTAAGTTCCTTCTGTATCATTTGATAAGTACAGCGATTATCATCGAATAACATTTTTCGAATGGCCGACACATGTTCTGGGACTACAGCTGACAAAGGTCTTCTTGTGTGTTTTTCATCCGGGAGAGAATTTCGACCTCTTCTAAACTGTGTAAACCATCTGGGTACCATGGCACGAAATGGAGCGTCATTTTCATATGCTAATTGTAAACGTTGAAGACAGTCTTCGTGATTTAGTCCCAGTTTAAAATCATAGCTCAATAATGCTTTCGCGTCAACTCCTTTTTCTTTTCTTTCAAAATTTATTCTACGATAGCTAAATTGTAATTGTTGCCATAAATTATCGTCTGCGAACATAAATACATTCAAATTTAAATATCCTACTAATATTTTTTTTCTTTCTTTTCTCTAGCGCATATCGTCTGCCCACGTCTCAAAAATTTCAGTGTGACCCTCGTATATACGGGTGTATATAAACTGTTTTGACAAAATAAGAGGGATGATAGTACCCATCAAGACGAACAATATTTAGTATAAAACCTAGTGTTTCATTCCACTCTGAGTGCCAGAAAAGAGCAACTTCGAAAAACGTCCAACAAGCACAAGTCGCCACTTCGGACCACATAGCTATCGTGCCGGAGAAGTATCACATCTCAAGAACATCACCGTCACCTCTAGTCATCCGACACTTCTTGAATACCGCTTATCTCGGACGATGGATTGGGCGTAGTGGACCTGTGGCTTGGCCTCCGCGTTCACCGGACCTCAACCCACAGGACTTCTTCTGGGGACACATAAAATCATTGGTGTACGAGACGTCTGTGGACTCCGTAGAAAATCTTCTGTCGAGAATCGCTGTTGCAGCGGAGACGATAAACAAGACACCAGGTGCCTTCGAAAGGATGCGCCAGTCGTTCATTCGCCGGTGTGAATTGTGCAATGGCACCCTTGGCCGTCACTTTGAGCATCTACTTTGAGTCTTTCTTTGGTGTAAATAAATGGGATTGTGCGACTTATGATTACGTTAATTCTCTTTATTTTCGCTGTTGAAAGTTCAACTTTAACTTTACGCTTTTCTGACACTTAGAGTGGAGTGCGATTCCAGGTGCCATTGTAAATATTGTTCATCTTGAAGGGTACTATCACCCCTCTTATTTTGTCAAAACAATGTATATACACCCCGTATATACAGGGTGACCATAATTAAAATAGTGGTGTTTAGAGTCCGATAGTGAGAAAACTGTTGGGGCAAACTCAAATAAATTTGCAGTAAATACTATTTAGACCATGGGACTATTATTTTTAATAGAAAAAATAAATTTCAAATGCTTGCCACTTCGGGCCTAAGGTTCATTTTTTGGAGTAAAATTGGCATAGGAACAGAAAGTTAACATTTTACAAGTACAGAAAGTTATCATTTTACATGTATTTTGCGAAGGACATCACATTTACATTTTATATTTACATTTGCGTCTTACATTTACATACGCATGACATTGATTTTTATATTGGCATCATTTACATGTGTGATTCAATATGTTTTCCTTACTTATGTTCCAAAAAGTGCATTCTCTGAACAGCATTCTCTACTTCAGAATGCAGAAGATCTCCATTGATTTGCTTGACGTATAATGTTATTTGGTCCTTCAAAGTGGCTAAATTATCCACATTCCCTAGCTATGCCAAGCGTTGTACAGAACAAGACCCTACAACCAAAAGTTGGGGGGAGGTGAAATTTCCATAAATACACTACTACTGCTTACCATAGTGGCCCCCAGTTAAACCTGTAAAAGTACAGTAGGATCTGATGCGATCAAAGTACACTTCCGTTTCACTAAATAATCAGTCGATTTTGTGGCCACTAACACATTTATTGAACAAATAAAATATTCAATATTGTAATAATAATAATATAATAAACACAGTTACACTACACTCAAATCTACCACACTTGACATCGGGGTGTACGGTCTAATTAATATATTTGCCATTAAATTTCTCTTTAATTTTTTTAAATGAAATTTGCACAGCTTAAAATTTGCACTAACACTTTGATTACATTAACACACAAATAACACATAACATTACAATTGAATTTAAATATTACGATAGAGATGAGATGCCCTGTAATCCAACTCCTCCCAGATGAGATGCCCTGTAATCCAACATGGGATAATTCACAGATCCTGATGAAGAGGTCTCAGTTATTCAATTAAGACTCAGTTCGTAAGGATGCACGGTTTATTGGACATGTCGCTGAATTCTGGATACTATGGCGGATTATCAAGGATTCGGTGATCGCAGTTCGCTACACTCTCCTCCTCCAAATTGTCGGTTTGGCCTAGCGATTCCTGGCTGACCGGGAACTACATACAGGCCGATGCCGGTTGGGTCGCATCCCGCATGAACTTAACGGTGACATTCCTCAAACATACCGTACCGATGACGGTGGAAGCACTCAGCTGACGGGTGGCGCATGCTGCATAGAGGCCCAAAGTTGGAACCTCGCAAAAGCTCCGATCATGTCGACTGGGCCGTGAGGTGAGATCAACACTGCTGTCGAGTATCGTTCTTACAGTACAAACAGTTGTCACGATTTAAATGTAGTCTAAGGGTCCAAAGGGTAGCCCATTCTACACCGTCTATTTTCAGAGCTGTGGCATACAGCGTATCAAACAGTGGCGAAGTCATCGCTGTTTCTATGACTGCCACGGCCCGGTGAATGCAACTCTTGATCTAGATTTGCTCTCAATTTGTTCGATCTGGCTTATAGCTACCATGAGCTTGGTTCGTTGAAATGTTGCGCCAGACCATGAGCTACACCTGAGTGTACGTGGTCGCAACAGGTAAAAAAGGATTTAGTTTCGTACTATTGGCATGGGCTGCCACTCGAAAGTGGCGACGAATGCCATGCCAAAAAAATGCGTTGCAAATTTTCGAATCGGGCTTCAAACAAGTGCATGGCTACACATGGAGACTTCTCCTCACGAGATCAGAATTGAGTCTAATTTTACATTTTAAAATCGGGCCCCCTTATTTTTTAAATGGGGGAACAAAAATTAGGGTGGTGGTCACCTCGTCTTCGCGTTCGATGCTTTACGATGTGCGAGGAAAGGGCGGTTCTAATTTCGACTAACTTTACTGGCTTGCGAAGTGACGCTCATTTAATATGCGTCCCAATAGAAAATGGAGACCGAGCGGGTTCCTACAGCCGGGAGGTCCTGGACCGGGCCTCGATGTGAGCAACACCTGACAGGAGCTATAAATTTCTTGAGATTTGTAGTTTTACAATTTGACATACGTTACACGCTCTCTTTTATGAACATTTACAACCACTGTCATGTGCATTCAAACCATGGCGCCACATCAGTGCCATCCTGTCTGTGAGGAGGCATCGCTACAGCAATATACCATACACATTACTTGAGTAATTTCTACTCCCGCCCCCTTTTAATTCCTGGGGCTAACCCGGGGCATGAAACATCTTTGCACTTAAGTGCAAATAAATAATATGTTATGCAGCATAACAACCAAAAGTTACAAGGAGTGAGATCAGGTGAACGGGAAGCTTCATAGGAAACGCTCGACGGGGGAATTTTTCGGTTGTTGGTAGAATGCTGACATAGGACTTCCTGTACCACAAACCAATGTGAGGGGTACTCAATTCTGCATAAATATCGCATATGCAAGACATCCACGCTGTTGAAGTCGCGGAATAACAAAGTTCAGCGGCATTGTTCGATACCCCAGCATTGACGAAACTTCCTGTACTTCCTATGCCTATTTTACTCCAAAAATGGACCGTATAGCGCCACTTTGGCCAGCGGTGGCAAAAATCGGAACTATTTTTTTTTCTTTTAAAAATCAAAACCCCATGGTTTCAATAGTATTTACTGCAAATTTGGTTAAGTTTGGCCCAACAGTTTTCTCACTATCGGGCTCTAAACACCACTATTTTAATTATGGTCACCCTGTATATACGGGGTGTATATACATTGTTTTGACAAAATAAGAGGGGTGATAGTACCCTTCAAGATGAACAATATTTACAATGGCCCATATAATTATGGCCACCCTGCATATATATATATATATATATATATATATATATATATATATTTATATACTTCCCGACATCCGTTCACATAGCTGCTCATGTCATAGGACGAGTCGAACGGTCTGGGTCTTCAACACTACCCGACATAGAAAATGCAACACCATGAAGCTTTGGCCGTATAGTCATGCAAATTGCGAGACGAACGCAGCTGGCCGATGTATGAAAATGATCTGAAATGCAAGACTGTCATGTGATTAGAGCGTGGGATAAAATGGATGGAAACGGCAGATGACCCAACAGTTGTTACTATATGTCGCCTACGGAAACCCATTTTCCGAGCTGTTTTTGTTTCAGGAAAGAATGGTGTTGAATAGATAGATGCTTGTTCAATGGAACCAATGTCCGTTTCATCATCTGAAAGATCGTGAAAGGAGATTCAATTCAGACCTATGTACGGTTGGGTAATCGTACCAGCATATCGCCGCTGTAACACGCGCAGATGCGTCCACTGTGCAAAGGATGTGGAGATGGTGGATTGAAGAAGTGCATGTGAATCGTTGCAGTGATACAGGTGCATCCAGACGTACGCCAGCACGCGTTTATCGACGCACTTGAAGGCATGCTGTAACGACCTCACAAATGACGACTGCCGACATTCTGAAATATTTGCAGGGTACACGGGATGTTCCAATATCGACGACAACAGTTTCACGACAATTGGCCGAAAGTGACTTACACTCTAACCGTCCTTCACGAAGACTGCCATTGACGACAAGACACCGACTTGAAAAATTGCAATAGTGTCCGGCTTGAGCCTCTTGGATCACTAAATGGGACAGGGTAGTGTTCAGCGACGAGTCCTCGGTTCTGTTTGTCGAATGACAGTTGCCGTGTAAGAGTCTGGAGACGACGTGGAAGCAGGTCCAATCTTGCTACGACTTTTGAACACCATACTGCTCGACAACATGGAATCATGGTTTGAGGCACAGTCGGCTTCCATAGCCAGTCTCCTCTAGTTCGTATCGTATGCATTGCCCTACCTTTAGCGTTTGAAAAATGCTGTTTTCCAGCAAGATAACGTGCGAGCGCACACGCCAACTATCAGCAGACAAGCATTGCAGGTTTTCCATGTGCTTCCTTGGCTTCCTCTATCTCCATATTTCACCCATCGAGCATGTATGGGACCTGATTGGGCGTCGTTTGACTGCCCTTCCCCCGCTTCAAACAGAGGAAGACCTGTGGACGATGGTTGAAGGCATATATAGTCATCCATCCCTCAGGAAACTATCCGAATGTTTATTGCATTCTATTCCTCGACTCGTTGCTTCTTGTTTCACGGCGAGAGGTGGTCCTACTGCCTACTGTTTACTCTGGCTATACCATTACTGCATTACATTATCCTTCTGGAATTAACATCACTTATTTATGCATACCATCTCTGTATGTGTGCCCTTTATCATCACACACTATTCGCTCTTTCATGGTGTTGAATTTTTTGTGTCGGGCAATGTATTTATCGAACTGATAATATCTCTTGAAGGTACATCGTCAGTTTGGGATTACTTGCGCTGTGCCATGAATCGAAGTGTTTGACGCGTAATTAACCAGATTTATAATGTACTTATTTCCCATACAGTCAAAAATGGAAGAACGAATTTTGACAAAAGAACAAATTAATGAGCAAGTTTTGTAAATTTACTGACCCGGAATTACGTTTCCAAAGTCTTTATGAAAGATCATACATACATGAGTAAAAATGTAAATACATCTGCTAATAAAATTATGTACTGTACAAATTAGATAGTTTCTCTTATAAAAATGTTACTCTGAATTTACAAGTTGTGTATACAAGCTTGAAACAAATCAGATAGTTTCTCTTATAAAAATGTTACTCTGAAGTTACAAGTTATGTATACAAGCTTGAAACAAATCAGACAGTTTCTCTTATAAAAATGTTACTCTGAATTTACAAGTTGTGTATACAAGCTTGAAACAAATCAGATAGTTTCTCTCATAAAAATGCTACTCTGAATTTACAAGTTGTGTATACAAGCTTGAAACAAATCAGATAGTTTCTCTTATAAAAATGTTACTCTGAATTTACAAGTTGTGTATACAAGCTTGAAACAAATCAGGAATTTACAAGATATGTATACAAGCTTGAAACAAATCAGATAGTTTCTCTTATAAAAATGTTACTCTGAATTTACAAGTTGTGTATAATTTTATTGTTTCACAGAATTACTCGATCGAGAAAAATGTGCCCTACCCAAATAAAACAAATAAATGAAGAATTAAAGAGAAACATATATATTTTTAAGTATTAAAAACATGTCTGTCTGTGCATCTGTCTGTGCATTATGTTGCGGAAAATTTAGGCTTCGAACAGTCGCGAAATCCGATCGTGATCAAAAATATTATCACAGAGTTTCTGTCTTAACTTCATCGGGAATATAATAAAAACTTTGTTTTTAATGACTTATGAACCGAATTCATAGGACAATTCCTTCAAGTTTCAAACTTATTTATTTATTTAATTATTTATTTTTGAATACATCGTATTATGCATTTTCTTCCTATTTCACAGAAAGCGGAAGATTAGCACAATTCTGTAGTTTGGCAAAAATGTGGGTGTATATTTTCGCATTCTAACAAAAAAATATATATTTCTAAGTTAATCTAATATCAGATTTTTTTAGCCAAATACATAAAAATCAAAATTATCAATATCGTTTTCGCTCCGGTTTGTTGGCCGTCGCTATTGGGAGTGAACTTTGGGAGAAGCGCGTGGCTTGCGTGGCAAATAGTTGTGGGATACTGCACCTGCATTGAAACTAAAGGATTTTGTTTCGCTTTGGAAATGGAGTGGTGTTATCTGCATCTGTTTTATTACACAGCAGGAGCTTTTGTAGGATTCGAGCAATACCATGAAATTCATTCTAGTTTGCAATAGTTCTGCATTCCTATAATACGTTATTTTTTCAAAAATATGTGTTGGAAGAATAAATATTAACTTGCAGTTTCCTCCACTCCATATTAATGTGCAGTTTCCTCAAACGCATTGTTTAAATAAAATTTATGAAAAAAAATTTAAATTTTTAATGCCAATTTAATGAAACTCCATGTGTGTAAAATGATATTTTCAAATATTCTCTAATGGTGATTCAGCATTTCTTAAGAAGCAAAGTTTTATTCAGTGGCAAAAAAATAATTCTTTTAGAAAACACGGTTTTTCAACATTTTCTGCATTTGTGACAGAAGTCATTTGATTTACTGTTGAATAGACATGGCAAGGAACCTTTCTCTTGAATTTAATATATTTGTTCTAAAGAAATTCGATATTTCTCTTAAAAATAGAAAAATACTGTTTTTACCTTGGGAATATTTTCCTTTTCAGAAAGAATTTGACACTGGATTATGCACCGTTGAATTAATATATTTATAGCTATTGAAAGTGTATATATGTATGTATGTAATTTTTTACGGTTTTATAAGAGTCATGAAGAAAATAGTGTAGGGAGTATCGGCTACCGGGAGCGTTTGCCATGGCGGAAGAAAGCTTTAACAGGAGTGTTGGGGGTCGCAACTCCCCCCGGCCTTTACTTCCGTCACTTATCTAGAAATTTACGAGTACATTGCTACTTGTCCTATTTGGGAATTTATATATATATATATATATATATATATATATATATATATATATATATATATATATATATATATATATGTATATATATATAATTAGCCGCCATTATTGGGAAAGTTGTCTTGGATGTTATCGAGTGGTAATTGATAAACTGAGTTGATAATTTTAATTACGAAATTGGGAGGAGGATATGCCTTATTAGTTGCAGTATTTAGTAATTCTATAAAATGTGCTAATTTATAATTGTCATCACAAATTTTATTGATTCTAAGAACCTGGTTTGATATATTTCTAAACACTGATATATGTAACCAAGAGTCAACCTGTTGAATTTTAGAAGTACTGAAATTAAACATGATCCAATTAAACATGATCAAGCATATTTTTCAGAAATATATGCTGGATCATGTTAGTCATGTCCGGAGCTGCCATATATAAACTATACTTAATGTGACAAATCTGATTTATTAGGATCTGTAGCCCAACCTGCAAGGCACCATTTTCACTGTAAAACTGCCACAAAGTTGAGAAGAAAAAATGTACTATTAATACTTTTGTACTAGAAAAAAATAATATGAAAATGTGTCACTTCTTACTATAGTCGTTCCGGCTTATAGTCTTCAGTGGTGACGGACCTGCAGCCTAAACTAATGAACGGATTTTAATAGATGGTAGGAGCTCATTTTATGTGTTCCAGTGTATGGTATATATATATATATATATATATATATATATATATATATATATATATATATATATATATATATATATGTGTGTGTGTATATTTATATTTAAACTTGGATATGAATTTGATTTAAAATTTAAAAAATAAAAAAAACGTGATTTTCATCTTTTGACCATTTTCTTCAGAGTTGGCTGACCTAAAGCTTAAACGATCGAACATATTTTAATGAGCGGTGGTTTAGTTTGTGCATTCCAGTGGGAGTTACATACTTTTCTTATGAAAGTAGGCCATTTTCTTCAGAGTTTACCGACTGAAAACCTGATCGATCCAGCATATTTTAATGAATGGCGATTCAGTTTGTGTGGTTTAGTAGGAGTTAAATATTTTCTTATGAAACTTGGCCATTTTCTTCAGAGTTGACCATTCTAAAACCTAAACGCTCGAACATATTTTAATGAATGGTTGCTTTGTTTGTGTGTTCTAGTAGGAGTTACATACTTTTCTTATGAAACTTGGCCATTTTCTTCAGAGTTGACCAATCTAAAACCTAAACGATCGAACATATTTTAATGAATGATTGCTTAGTTTGTGTGTTCTGGTAGGAGGTAAATATTTTCTTATGAAACTTGGCCATTTTCTTCAGAGTTGACCAATCTAAAACCTAAACGATCGAACATATTTTAATGAATGATTGCTTAGTTTGTGTGTTCTAGTAGGAGTTGCATATTTTTCTTATGAAACTTGGCCATTTTCTTCAGAGTTGACCAATCTAAAACCTAAACGATCGAACATATTTTAATGAATGATTGCTTAGTTTGTGTGTTCTAGTAGGAGTTGCATATTTTTCTTATGAAACTTGGCCATTTTCTTCAGAGTTGACCAATCTAAAACCTAAACGATCGAACATATTTTAATGAATGGTTGCTTAGTTTGTGTTTTCTAGTAGGAGTTGCATATTTTTCTTATGAAACTTGGCCATTTTCTTCAGAGTTGACCAATCTAAAACCTAAACGATCGAACATATTTTAATGGATGGTTGCTTAGTTTGTGTGTTCTAGTAGGAGTTGCATATTTTTCTTATGAAACTTGGCCATTTTCTTCAGAGTTGACCAATCTAAAACCTAAACGATCGAACATATTTTAATGGATGGTTGCTTAGTTTGTGTTTTCTAGTAGGAGTTGCATATTTTTCTTATGAAACTTGGCCATTTTCTTCAGAGTTGACCAATCTAAAACCTAAACGATCGAACATATTTTAATGAATGGTTGCTTAGTTTGTGTGTTCTAGTAGGAGTTGCATATTTTTCTTATGAAACTTGGCCATTTTCTTCAGAGTTGACCAATCTAAAACCTAAACGATCGAACATATTTTAATGGATGATTGCTTAGTTTGTGTGCTCTAGTGGGAGTTACATATTACTCTTATGAAACTTGGCCATTTTCTTCAGAGTTGACCAATCTAAAACCTAAACGATCGAACATATTTTAATGAATGATTGCTTAGTTTGTGTGTTCTGGTAGGAGTTAAATATTTTCTTATGAAACTTGGCCATTTTCTTCAGAGTTGACCAATCTAAAACCTAAACGATCGAACATATTTTAATGGATGATTGCTTAGTTTGTGTGCTCTAGTGGGAGTTACATATTATTCTTATGAAACTTGGCCATTTTATTTAGAGATGACCGATCGAAAGCCTAAACTATCGAACAGATTTTAATGAACGGTGGTTCAGTTTGTGTGTTGAGGGGAAGTTACATACTTTTCTTATGAAACGTAGAATTTCAAAAACTGACAAAGCATGAATACCTGGTGCTTGACTATAAAGTATAGTCTACAATATCTGCGCTATATAATTGTGTAGATAAATATACACGACATGACAGTGAAAATGAGACACCAAGAAGCAGTGGACAGAAAAACATGCAAATTGCAGGGTAGACTCAGCTCACCGCATGTAAATGGTGCGAAATGCACAGCTGTCCCGCGCACGTTGAGTGAGATATAAGGGAAGGAACCTGCAGAATCAGTAATAATCGCGCAGATCTATTTACCAGGGAAATAATTTTGCAATTTTTTTGTCTCAGTGGATACGTGTAGTAGCAAAGAATGTCAGGCGATCTTCAACTGACGCAGTTCCAGCAGACAGACGATTTGACGAGGGGCATGGCGATCGGACTCAGAAGGGCAGGTTGGTCTATACATCAAATCTCAGCGGACAGTCACTAACAAGCATCCACGGTGCACCGGCTGTGGCGAAGATTGTTGGAACAAGGGAATGTGGCACGTTTGAGGGGTCGCGGTACGGCCAAAGCGACGTCAGCACGCGTGGACCGACGCATCCGCCAGCAAGCGTTGACGGGCCTCACAGGCCACTTCCATCGCCCTTCTGCAGCATGAGCAGGACACCCTTGATGCTCCCATATCGACCAGCTCCATTATCCGCCGATTGGTCGCCGGCGACATGCACTCATGGTGCCCGTTAAGAAGACTGCCATTGACCCAAAAGCACAGACGCCATCGTTTGCAATGGTGTCGGGATATAGTCACGTGGAAGGCGAAATACACGGAGTCGTGTTCTCAGACGAGTCACGTTTCTATTTTAGAAATGACAGTCGCCGTGTACGAGTCTGGCGCCGAAGTGATGAGCGGTCCAATCTGGCCGCATCTGTGGAACGCCACATCGCCGCATCATTGTATGGGGCTTCATCGCCTATGATAACAGGTCACCTCTGGTCCATATTGAGGGCACTATGACAGGCCAACGGATGATTTGCTGCGGCCGGTGTCACTACCCTTCCTTCAGGGAGTTTGCTTTGCCATTTACCTGCAGGATAACCACCGACCACACACGGCAGGTATCAGCCAATATGCTCTGCAAGGTACTCAGGTGCTTCCCTGGCCACCAGTCTCCCCTTATTTCTCACCAATCAAACACGTCTGGGGCGTGATTGGACATCGCTTGCGTGCGCTGCCACCGCCGTGTTTAGAAGACTGGCAAATGGTTGAAAGGCAATTGGCAGCATCCCTCAGGACACCATCAGGACGCTCATTGACTCTGTACCTAGACGTGTTGCTGCCTGTATCGCCGCCCGTGGTGGTCCTATAATCCACTGATCAGACGGTGTTATCGCTCAGTATATAAGTGTATCATGTTGCAATAAACATCACTTATTGTTAGTTGCTGTCTCTCTCTGTTTGCTGATTTTCACCACCCCTTTTTGGTGTCTCATTTTCACTGTCACGTAGTATATCTACAAAAATGTTGCAATCTAGCAAAAAAAGACAACTACACAACAATACAATATATATATATGAATATATATATATATATATATATATATTAATTAGAATTATATAATAATAATAACCAATTTCAATAATTATGATTTATTAAAGTCACCAAAGCAGTTAGACCACGGTTACAACGCTAATAAAATAAATGAACAACATTAGCTTAATGTTGGAGGTTAACCAGACTTAGATTCATCGTCAGGTCAGAGCATCTAATTTAAATTATCCTAAACCCATGCTTGTTTCAGATTTAGCAATAATAAGTTACTATAAATGTCAAAGCGCAGACTACAAGCATTAAATGAGGAAAAATTGAAAAAGTATTAGGAATTCAATATATACATATATACACCCTGAGTCTCGTAATAATAGAAAAATATTCTAGTTCTGGTCTCACCAAGTAATTTAATAATATAATTTTAATTTTATAACTACGACCTCTCGAGTTTCTAATCAGAAACCCCAGGTTTCTAAACGATTTCCAAACAATGCCTGAATATGACCCTTAAAATTTTATGTTGTAAGATATATATATATTGTTATGTACCATTTTTTACAGTTTTTAAAAATTAATTAATTGCAAAAGTATAAGTACTTTACTTTGGATATCAAGCTTTTTTTCTATGAGTAAATGTAAAGAGGAGTTATATAATCTTTCTTATTTTTCTACTTTTGTGTTCGCTTAAGCTGCTGTCAAAGTGAGAAAAGAAACATTTAACAAAATTATACGTAGTATTTTAAAAGAATAACTTGAGTGCTAAATATGAAAAAGGTAAAATACGTTTTCTTCCGCTGCAAAAATAATTACAATACAGGCAGAACTAAATACTGCAGTATTAATGCATTAAAATTTCGAATTGAAATTTCAAGTATTTTTAAAAGCAATTTTGATAACCTAGAAACAGAAAGACATATAATCTATTTTCTTTCATGGATCAAAGAAAACGTATTTCCAACGGGGGAAAAACTTTTAATAGCAAATGCTCAATTCTCCGACAAATGGTGGTCGATGGGTAAAATGACCTATTTAGAAAGAATCCCGTTTCAGTAATGTGACGAAATTTTCTAACAAGACATTCAAAGAGGTCTTAACTACTCAAGTAAAAGGAATCTCGTCTGTTTTATTACTTAATGGTAAAGATTTTAGGTAGTCGAAAAGGTCATAAAATATAGAGGAGTTATTCTGAGGGGGTTATTTACGGTTACATTGGAAAATATCTTATAGCATGGGGGCACTTGGTGTTCTCTTGCAGTAATTTTCCATTTTGTTTTGCTTGTTTTACCATCATTTTAAAAATGAAGAGAAAATATGTATTTTCCATACGTCTGACAAAATTTATACTTATTTATAACTACTTTTAAATATTTCGAGAAAATTATTTAACATTTTCTTTTTTCAAGCTGGCAACAGTTTGGTGACGTCCATTAATTAGACTCATTTGGCTTATCTGTACTAAAGCTTATGTGCGGTGTACAAGCCAAACATTCGCATAGTTAGAATCATGGAGGTAAAGGTAAGGAGTTAAAACTCCATACTGATAAAGTGCCAATATCATTTGAGAAAATAATTCAGGTGGCGTTGCGATAAGATAAGCGCCCCTGGTATTGTACGTTATTCTATGATGAAAGGCTTAAAATATTTATTTTAACTGCCAATTTTATAGAAATAAATTAGTAGCGGAATGCAAATTAGAACTGAAATAATAACGAATATTCCTACGTATTCAAAATTACTTTATCTTTCTGTTTATATGTATCTCCCTATATTCAGAATTATGTCCTACAACTGTGAAAAACACTGATTAATTATGCTGATAATTAGGAAATCTTAATTTAAAAATAATTAAAAATACATATACTTAATAGTATGTCTCTTTAGCATGTTAAACGAAAATAAAGGACGCTTTACTAACACTAACGACACCTAGATATAATTCTCAAAGCGTTATGGCATTTTCAAGCGTTTCATCCATCGGAATTTTATCTCCTCCTTTCTAACTCCATGATTCAACTTATCAATATCATTCTGACACTAGCCATTTCTACCCATGCTTCACGTCGGCAGAATGGCTGGTGGTTAAAAAATGTGACACCTATACACTTAATAAAAGTTTAAAATAAAAAAAAAATATTTTAATTTAATGAATACAAATGACACACATTTTATTGTTCTGTTAGCGTGGGAATTTCGCTATGTAAAATATTTCATCTTTGATGATGCATTTTTTTGACTCCTTAAAACGTTTATTTGTTACTAGAGCGAGCGTCACTTGACATTTGAATTTCCTTACACTAGTTCCTCTTATATGGTAAATACGTGTTTATTTCTGTTAACCAGAGGGATTTGACCCCATGTTTACTACGTTCACCAAACCCCATTTGAATGTGAGTGAATCTTACACACACTTTCACCAGACAACCTGGGAACACCGCGTGCTGTTGGCACATTTCGGGCGCGGTAGCTCGGTGGTTTGCGCGCTGGATTTGCACGCTGCCACAACTGCCGCCGTGTTCATGCGGAGTACGATCACGTTAAACATGCGGATCCGTAAGTCCTTCCGAGAGGTTGGTGGTAGGGGGAGGAAGTTATGATCCCTGTGGATGCCTCCCCACTGGGTACGGGTCTAAATTGGGTGGCATTTCCCAGCCGCGTCCAAACGGTTACCTTCTACCTTTCTTGTATCCGGCCATCCTCCTGGTTGCTCTATATCTTCGGATGAGTCGCCTGGCCTGGGCTTTCGACACCTGTCTTGTAGGTCCCGGCCGTCCAAATAGATACTCTAGTCCTCTGGATGAGTCGGACGGTCTGGGTCTTCAACCCCTTTCTTGGAGGTTGGACGGTCTGGGTCTAAACAACAACAAAAACCACAACTGCCGCCGTGTTCATGCGGAGTACGATCACGTTAACCATGTGGGTCCGTAAGTCCTTCCGAGTGGTTGGTGGTAGGGGAAGGAGGGTATGGTCCCTGTGGATGCCTCCCCCACTGGGTTCCGGTCTAAATTGTGTGGCACTTCCTGGCCGTCCAAACAGTTACCTTACACCTTTCTGGTAGGTCGGACGAACTGGGTCTCAACAACAATAACACACTTTCACCAGGCCAACGGCCGTACCGTGCTAAAAACACCAGTTCTCGTTAGATCATCGAAGTCAAGCAGCATCGGGCGCGGTTAGTACTTGGGTGGGTGACCACCTGGGAACACCGCGTGCTGTTGGCACAGGGCGCGGTTGCCCTGTGGTTTGCGCGCTGGATTTGCACGCTGCCATAAACTGCCGCCGTGTTCATGCGGAGTACGATCACGTTAAACATGTGGGTCCGTAAGTCTTCCGAGGGGTTGGTGGTAGGGGAAGGAGGGTACGGTCCCTGTGGATGCCTCCCCCACTGGGTTCCGGTCTAAATTGGGGGGCACTTCCCGACCGTCCAAACAGTTACCTTACACCTTTCTGGTAGGTCGGACGGTCTGGGTCTCAACAACAACAACATACGTTCACCATTTTGTTTCTAAACAGTTCCTGGTTCAGATTTGTAATTTTAACTGGAGGTAAAACGCGTTGTGGACGTGACCTATTTCCATATATATTTTTATCCTTCAAACGTATAATTATTGTGTATTTTATATAATTGGAACACATAATTTTTCTTATGAAATTATTTTGGTTGTAAAATTATTTTGCATTTAAAAATATTTTGTTCTCTTTCAAATAATTTAATTTAGAAATATTATTATTTTGCATTCATTTCAGTATTTAAAGTTAAAGTTAAGTGTTTCTGTGCTATTATTAAGCATTTTGAATATTGTTTACATTTAGAATTTAGAAAATTTCAAATGTTTAGGCATTTATTATGTAAATTACAGTCCTTCTATTTTTTAGTGATTTACTTTTAATCAGGGAATTTTATAAACAAAATGTCGGACCTTATCTTCTACTTGCACTTATCTTTCAATGTTTGAATAAATACATCACCCGAAGCAATTAAAAATAAATTGTATTTTTTGTGGTTGCGTTGACAAATTATATTAAAGAATAACATTTTATTAAACATTTTCTTTTGCGAAAAATAATTTTAATATTTAATTTCTTTAGACAAACAATTTTAAATGTATGCTTGATTTTGCCAAACACAATTTATTTAAATTTATTTAAATTAATTTTTCAATTTATTTAAATTAATTTTAGAATTGTGCAACGCAAAAATATTCTAATAACATTCATTTTATATTTACTCTGGACTGCTTTAATAAAGTTGCATTTTCCAAAAATTTTATTTATACTGCTATGGGAAGTAACATTTAATAAAGATTTATATATCCATATATAATGTTTGAAAGCATAAATAACAATTTTAATAACGATCTAATAACAGTGTATAAACAAAAAGTCTAAACATAGGATATAAATGTATTACGTCTCGTAATAGACTGAATATAATATTCAGTAAATTGTTTTATCATCATTCTAAATTGATATTCAATTTAGAAATATTGTTTAAAATTTAAAACAATAACCTTGGTAAAAGAGGGATATGAAAGAAATATTACCAAATTATTGAATTTGATCTTACTAATTTGTAGAAAATAATTAAATAAAGCGATTTTCAACTTCTTAAAACTTTTATTTGTTACTGGATTTGCCCTTGAGACTCGAATTCCAATATCTCTTATAAGAGTATAGCAAATTCATGTTTGTTTCTGTTAACTAGGGGACTCTGGCCCCTCTTCGTTACGCTCACCAAACTCTATTTTAATGTTTGTGCATCTATCACACACGTTCATCATTTTTTTCTAAACAGTTCCTTGTTCAGAGTTTTAATTTAAATTGAAGATACATTATAGACGTGACTTGTTTCCGTACATATCCTCCAAACGTATAATTGTTGTGTATTTTATATAATTGAAACAAATAATTTTTCTCCTAAATTTATTTTGGTTGTAAAATTATTTTACATCTAAAAATATTTTGTTCTGTTTTAAATAATTTAATTTGGAAATAGGACTATTATATTTCCCATTCAACTCAGAATTTTAAGTTAAAAATACTTGTCTGCTATTATTAAATGTTTGCATTTAGAATTTAAATTATTCTAAATGTTTAGGCAATTATAATGTTAATTACAGTCTTTCTATTATTCAACGATTTATTTTTAATCATGTTATATTTAGAAAGAAAATGTCGGGCTTATCTTCCACTTAAGCCAAACTGTATAATTTCAAACACATAGTACAATTTCAACTAACTATTTGCCTTTACTGTAATGTAATTCTGCTTGCATCATTAGCGGCATATTAATTTATACAAACAAATTTACTCAGTTTACATAAAATAACCATTATTAAACGAATTTTATTCTTAAAGTAAAAGCAAAAAATATTCTTGTATCGAAAAATGCCAAAATGAAGTTACGATCTTTTAATTAGTTTACAAAAGTCAGAGTTTGCTATTTTATTTTTAGCCGTTTATACGTTTATCAAGAAATATTTAAGAAAGTTTTTGCTTGGTTTCTCTCAGAAGTGTAACTAGTAATTAAATAAATAATTATTTTCTTGTATCAGTTATTACTTTCCTTATATACATAGTATAATGCATAAGGAAAGTATAGTGACGGGATCGAAAATTCGAATTTGACTTTTCGATGGGAGAGCACGTTTCACGCCTCCCTGAACACGAATCAGACGTTTTTGAGATGATGACTCTGTGTGTGTAACAGTATATATATATGTGTGCGTGTGTGTGTGTAGCAGTATATATATATATATGTATATGTGTGTGTGTGTAACAGTATATATATATATATATGTGTGTGTGTGTGTGTGTGTAACAGTACATATATATGTGTTGTGTGTGTGTCAGTGATCCTGTGGAGGCGATGTCTCACGAACGAATCAAGCAATTCGAACAAAATTTGGTACAAAAATCACAATTAGTGGATACTGAAAGCCTATTGTTACTTTCCTTATATACATAATGTATAAGGAAAGTATTGTGACGGGGTCGAAAATTCGAATTCGAGTTTTCGACGGGAGAGCACGTTTCAAGCATCCCTGATCACGAATCAAACATTTTTGAAGTGATGTATGTGTGTGTGTGTGTGTGTGTGTGTGTGTGTGTGTGTCAGTGGGTCTGTGGAGACGATAACTGACGAACGAATGGACCGATTCGAACCAAATTTGGTACAAAAATCACAATCTGCAAACACTGGAAGTCTATTGTTTTTATACGCAATCGAATGTTCAGAACCCCTCTAAATTTCCGAATGAAATTTTGAAAAAATCGTCAAAAAATCAAAACCAATAATAAAGTTACGTAAATAGACATTTCTTATGTAATTTTTCCTTAGAAAACGATTGACATAAATTTTAGAACGCTAATATGAACCGTTCTCGAGATATTGCACATTTTTCAAAAAATTATCAAAAAGTCATATAAAATAGAAAAAAAAATATTTCCTATTGAGGAACATGTTCACTTTTCATATATAATATCATGCGATAAATAGGGTGACATCATTCTCGTGGATCTAGCTCGTTCCATTCATGAAAAAAGATACTTTGAGTAATACTTTTGCATTTGAACGCCAATTTATCTACTGTAAGAATAACTTATTTCTTCGTCCATAACGCTTGGCGAGATTTTGGCGACGAAATTGGCGGAATGTCGCCAACTTGGCGACTTTTTGAAATGCTGCTAAATTAACGAAAATCTCGCCAAATGGATAAAAATGACGATTAATCAATGAAAATGACGACTAATTGTCGAAAATTCAATATCTTGGAAAGGATATTAGTATCTACTAGAAGAAAAACCTATTTATTTTACTGTAAAAGTAGTAAATGCATTTCATTATATAAGGAAAGTCATGTGTTGCCCACATCAGATTTTTTTTACATGTAATCAAACGTTTAGAATCCTCCTAAATTTTGAAATGAAATTAAAAAAATCATCAAAAAATGAAAGCATTCACTAAAATTACGTAAATAATCATTACTTATGTAATTTTTCATTAGAAAACGATTGACATAAACTTTAGAACGCTAGCATGACCCGTTCTTGAGATATTGCACATTTTTCAAATAAATTTATCAAAAATCACATAAAATAGAAAACTATTAACTATTGTGAAATCTGTTATTTTTTCATATGTAATTTTATGTGATAAATTTATTTTCATCACTCTCTTTGATTTAGCTCGTTCCATTCACGAGAGAAAACACTTTGGGTAATATCTTTGTAATTTGACGCCATTAGTCGTTTATCTACCATAAGAATAACTTATTTCTCCTTAATCAATGCTTTGAAAAATTTTAGCGGCGAATTTGACTGAATTTCGCCAACTTGGCGAGTTTTTAATTGTATCAAATTGACCAAAATATCGCCAAATGGATAAGAATTTCACCAAATTGATAAAAAAAATAACGCCAAATCAATCAAAATGAAGTTCAATCAAAATGAAATCCAATATCTTGGGAAGAATAGGAATCTAATATAAGAGAAGATACCTTGGTAATGGTTTTGTATTTGGACGCCATTAGTCGTTTATCTTCTATAAGAAAAACCTATTTCTTCGACCATAATGCTAGACGATATTTTAGCGACGAATGTGGCGATTTGATAAAAATGTCGCCAAATTGATAAGAATGACGCTAAATCAATGAAAATGAAAACTAATTGATTAAAATTCAATTTTCTGCCATAAGACTCCATCAAGCATTTGAGATTCTGCCATAAGACTCCATCGATAACGCTCGTCAAAATTCTGGCGACGAATTTTGGCGGCATATCGCCAACTTGGCGACTTTTTAAAATGTTGCCGAATTGACGAAACTGTTGCCAAATTAATAAAAATGCTATCAAATTGATAAAAATTTCGCCAAATAGGATGCAATAATTTGCAAATTTTTAATTCCGTCATATGATGGGCATACCTTTTATTATAAAAGAAATACTCTTCCTAATATCGCAATCGCAACGATATTTGGACCCACATTGACAAAACTATCGTCAAAATTGCAAAAATGACGCCAAGTTTATGAAAATTACGTCTAATTGATGAATTTATTATTAAAATATTTAAATAAATGGACTATATTGCTTATCGAGAATGTTATCAATATTGATAATTGTTAATTTAGAGTTGCTTAAAAAATAAGCTAATTGGGTACGAAATAGTTTTAGATGTTGTCATCCGTATGTACAATGCACGACGCTAATTGCATAATTTAATGTTACACACACTGTGCCGTGGATCTTTTCAACACTTTTTTACCGTTAAAGAAGAAAATTCATTGTAATATATAAGGAAAGTTATGTGCTGCCGACATCAGATTTCTTTTCTATTTAATGTGTAGCAGTATTTTTTAATGAAAGCAAATAATTTAACTATAACACAATTTTTTTAATATATTAGAAAAGACCCTATAAAAATTTTACATCTGGGAGTGAATAATTTTATCGTCAAATGACTTTTTCTATAACCCTTTATTAGCTACATCTGAACAGTTGTTGCCCTTTGTTCCACAAATTTAACGGGTTTGTTCTCGACTGCCAGAACGCGTAGAGAACTGAAACTCGGCACACAGTTTTATCCTACAGAATATTTTTATCTGTACAATTTTTACGTCATCATGTTACGTCATTTACTTGAGGCAGCTTTTATGTCTCGGTTTCAACTCTTAGAGCATGGCGAGTGCCGGAAGTCAGCATATAAACTTGTCTCACAGAACATCTATTAGATTTTACCGCTATTACGTTGCGTAGTTACGTCATTTACGTATATCATGATTATATATTTTTCTCTTTTTTTCAAGTATTTTCGGTGCGAATTACGGTGTCGTTTCTTCAGATATAATGCTCTGTTTTTAACTCGAATTCCAATGTAAGAGTATATTTCTACATAGGTTTGAACATAAATTGTATAATAAAAAAAATAAGAGATAAAGTAAAACAAAATAGGTTTTTCAATGTCTTCTCCCACACAACAATGGCTCAGGGAAAGCAAAAAGTAAATTTAATCTCGCATGAAATTGAACCAAATTGAAGGTATAGACAGATTGAATTTGAAATAATATTATATAAACCTTATGCTTATCAAAAATTGATTTTATGCTAAATTATCTAAGCTCGTTACACTACACCCGTTACACTACACCCTTATTGTCCTGTAACCATTTTGCATAATTTCATATTTGAATAATTATAAGATTTATATACTATTGTTTTTTAATTGAATCTGTCTACACTCTCAATTTGGTTCAATTCTGTATGCGATTAAAATTTATTTTCTACTTTTCCGTGAGCCACCTTTGTGTAGGGGAGGAGATTAAAAAGCGTTTTTTTTAATAATATTTTACGCACTACATTTAGCGTTCGTTTTCTCTTGTGCACACCCTCAATTTTTAAATGCTCACATGCTCCAATATACGTGACTTAGCAAGGTTAACACAGGTGTAGATAGCGTAGAACAACAACTTTATGAAAGTATTATTTTGTTTAAAAATAATAAGATCATAAAAACCGGCTCTGGTGATTTCGAGTCCATGTTGATGGATTAAATAAATGCTTATAGATGGATTAAATAAACACTTATAGATGGATTAAATAAATGTTTATAGATGGATTAAATAAATGTTTATAGATGGATTAAATAAATGCTTATAATTCAAATTTATTTGTGTTGTGTAGAGCGATGCCTTTTGTACAGAATATACTGGAAATAGGTTAAATTGATTTTGATAACGCGTCGGAGACTGGAATTTCGTTAGAAGTTAAAAATATAATGTATTACGAATTTCATGATGGCAAAGATCATTTATATCACCTTAAACTATTAACGACAATAATTTTATATCATGCTTGTACTTATGCTTACCGTTCTTATTTTAATTAATTGCCCATTTTATACCTATTTAAGATTCCAAAATTTTATTCCATTTGTAACTGCACTCTGTAGTAGATGTTAAAAATGACAGAAGTTCGTTTTCTTGGATAAGTCGTTTAAATTATCTAAATTATAATGCATTTTCTGTCTTTTTTTAATTATATTTTTTATTTGGTACTAAATTTATGTTTATCGTTTAAGAATTAATTAAATTGTCGTTATTGTTCTATAAAACTTAAATTTATTTTATTCTGAAAATATCAGTCCTGGCCATCTTTAAAAGCGACGTGGCAGTGTTCGTTTTCGAAAACAAAGTTTATATTTTTTGTGCATCTGGTCAGAAAACCTGTGTATCTGATTGAAATGTTTAGCTTTGATGTATGTCTACAATTCCAGGAATTTAGCTGGTAAAGTGTTCGTATTCGATCCTGCGTTTTAACATCTAAGTGATACACATCTTAAAATTTCAGAAATGTGCAAACAGTTTCATTTTTATTCTACTGTAATTTATTCTGTATGTTTCACCTGTTCAAAATTAATTCACATTAAAAATAAGCTTAATTAAAAGTTCTCTTAATTAAAAATAAGCCGAATTAAAAACTTCATTAAAAGTAAATTAAGCGTCAAGAATAAGAAACCCCTTGACAAGCATTTTGTAAGTCTTCATTAACCTGGGTAGAATAATTCTAAAATATGTAACTTTAATTTTCGTATTCTAAGTTCTTGTTTTGGCAAACTTAACCTTTTATTCAAAAATTTCACTCTAAATTATTGTTTTGGAAAATGTCCTAAAATTTCAATTGTTAATAATTTAAAACTCAAATGTTTCAATCTTAAAAAAATTGTTAATAATTTAATACTCTGTGTTTTAATTTTAATAATTTTTAAGTAGTTAAATTAATAATGTGATGTTTTATTGTATAACCTACTGTTGGTTTACTGTTTTATAATATATTTTGAGAAGATGTATTTCTTTGCTCAAAGAAGTTGAAAATTGATTACAAAAATAAACGTTTAGGTTTTTTTTAATTTATGATGTGAATTTACTTAAATTCAATCATATAAAAATAGAACTTATGTGTTGGGATTCTAGTACAGAAGTAGCGTTTTAAGAGTTAAGATTCTTTTAAGAAATTGTTCAGCATAACTAGGCTCAGGTAATAGAAAGATCAGGTGTGCAGTGCATTTATCTGAGGTGATTAAATTTTCGTCTTGAGCAGACTGAAGAAATACAGCATTTTTTTCTTAGTCTGGATGCGCAAGATTTTTTTATACCTGACTAATATTTTTTTCCTTGTACTGTTGGTACTCAATATTTCAAATTTGAAGAAATCGTAGATAAATTCGAATTATTGGAAATTAAAAAAAATATGTCAGGGCTTCTAATTATATGGGCATACACAGTGCGACATAGTATTTTAATATAATTGACTTACCCTACTGAGTTGATTTTATTTGAGTTGATTTTATATATAGAAACGTGCGTATTCGAACAAATTTCAAAGTTTGAAAAAAAGACTCCACTTTGTTGCCCTTTCTTAACTCTTTCGCGATCAATAACAGTTTCCAGGTGCGCAATTGCTTGAAAAGTTTCAAAAATCCAATCCGATTTGGATTCGATAAATGCTTGCACAATGTTGATTCTTCTTCTTCTTCTTCTTCAACCCAGACCCTCCGTCTTACCCGAAAGTGCAAGGTATCAGCTTGGACAGACAGGACAGCGCTACCCAGTTTAGACCAGAGTAACATCTCCTGGGACGTTAACCTCCTTTGCCAATTACCAACCTCTCGGAAGTACTTACGGACCCACTTATTTAACGTGCCCGTCCGCCACGTGAACGCGGACACAGTTCGGGCAGAGCCGAAAATCGTACTTGGGTCATTCGAGTGCAATCCTAGGGGTTAACCATTGGGATGTCTCACAACTGCACAATGTTCATTGAAGATTGTGTTTTTTTTAACACTTTACAACATAGTTAAAAAGTGTTTATGACTTTGTTCATTCTGACTTTGTTCATTCACTTTACACAAAGATTACAAAGCTTTTTCAAAATGTTTTCCATTCATGCCAAAGATTCATTAAAGGTGAGAGGCAGATATTATTTGCCTATGATGCATTTCTGCGTTGCGCTATTTGCACTCTTGCTGTAAACATTTACATTTTAATTTGTTATTAATCCATCACCAAACATATTTAATTTAAACATATCTCTGGGACTTTTAAGCTAAAATGCTGAAATTTTGTACATCACCTTATTAGTGTATGGGCCACATTCTACTCTTTGGAAATGTTTTTGTACGGGGACCGTTAAAAACTTTAAATTTTGTATTTCTTTAAATTTAATCCCCTGAAAATTTTTTATCGATTTCTTGAAATTCTGTACCCTTTTTTTACACAACTTTGTAATTTATTATATATGTCTAAGAACACTATTTAAGGAATAAAAGCCGAGGACAATGTTTTTGGGACACCCTGTATACTATTTTTATAATTATCACAATACTATAGTATTTTGATAATTATAAAAATATTACCGCTGAATGTATCGCGTTTTAGAGATGTTTAAAAAATTACATTTCATTTGGAAAGCATTTCATAATCAATGCTTTATTCATGATTGATCTTTCTTGTTATTCGATACTGAAGGTGATAAGGAATTTTAGGATTGTGGGTTTCATCTTTACCAATGTCTTTTCTCTCAATTTGATGCTGATACTTCAATTTAAAACTCTGATACACACTTATTACATACTGGTACAAGGGCTGTAATTTTAATACTGTGTTTCGAGTCAAGAACTCAACATGAACCGACATCAATTGGGCAGTGCAATATGAAAAAGCAATCTCGAGCTTTTAATAAGTTCTTTTATTTTCTAACTTTATAAAAATTTTTTCGAAAATGTCCGAAATCATCCTTACCCCCCCTCACCCCCCCCCCCACACACACCACCACCACCACCACCATCACCACACACACACCTAAAAATCGCGTTATCAAGGGTAAGCAAGGAAAGTATTCAAAATAGAGATCATTTTTACATTATTTCAATAGTAAATGCAGACAAAGAAAAAATTTCGAAATATCGAAAAATTCGAGTTATTGAAGTTCGATATATCGAGTGCTGGTGGTATTTTAAATTTCATGCTTCGAATTCAAATACGCCCTCTTTCCCCAGTCTCCTTGCAGCGCCTCTGTTATTTTTCTTATATTTGGGTTGCAATGATGTATTTGAAAGAATCATAATTGTTGCTACTTTATTTTTTCCACAATAAAGAAACTTTCGTTTTTCACTCATCCCCCTCTCCTCCGCGCAGTCACTGTAAAAATGAAATATTAATTAATGTTCGCCTAAACTCGATTCTCCCGATTTTTTTATATCTTAACTAGAATAGTTTTATTTTATTTTAATTTTCAGGCCATCCCGTCCTGTTTTATAACTCTCCTTTTTTTTCTCAGAAATTTGAAGCATATCCGTACTACATCTCCCGTTTATGTGATGAAATGATTGTGATACCTCAAACATTTTTGTCATTATTGTCAGTTCATTAGTTTCCTCACAACTAAGAAAAAATAAAATACTCAATGAAAACATAAAAAGAAACTTGTTAAGTGAGGACTTTTTTTCACAGCAAAATGACGGAGTACAAGACCTACAGGACACTATTTTTGGTATTGAATCAGCAGCATGTAAATTGAAATCGGGCTCTTTTTGACAACTTTAAAGCCCAAGACAGAGTCACTTTTTCATACTCAGGTCGAAATGCAATTAACTGTCAATATGAATATCTCGCGAAATGCATGATTATTGGCGAATTTTGGAGTCAGTGCTTGTCGTACTACGGTCACTTTCAGACCTGCAAGATATTTGCATTAACTTAGAGGGTTGATTTGGTCGGGCGCTACTTACTGCTTCCATCGAACCATGGACATACGTACTGGAAAGCCGATGCTCTACCGTGTTGCTACTGAGATGGAATTGTTATCTCTTATCGTCAATTTATAAAAATGTAACAATGTTCTGAAACTTTGTCGTTGTCCTTTTTTGTCTCTCTCTCTTTGTTGCCGAATTTGATATCCTAACTTTTCAAATTTTCAGCTATTGGCATTACAATTACTTTTATTCGACTTTGGATGGTCGCTTCAATGTAGACAGACCTAGCGTGTACATTCATGCACCTTTCCTTACACAGTTATTCAGCTGCTTAAGAACTTTTCTTGGAGCCTATTTGTATATAATGTAAACATCAGACATGTTTTACGAGGAAATGCTACATTTTATAGATTTACCTCCGGTCACCTTTTACTGTTACGACCTAAATACCCAGTTAAATACAACCTATTTACCCATTCAAATGAAATAATCTGATCACATGATCAGTTTGTTGATGTCACCAGAAGAGAATCTTTCAGTAAACTATTCTTTGAGTTGGACGGCTTCCAAGACTGACAAGGAAGAATGTACCCCTGGACACTTAAATGCTATCGAGATGATATAAGCATGGAAATAGAAGCATTTTAGTGACAAATGTGTAGTGTTATGTGCAACAATATCCTTTTGGTGTGCTTCTGGTTTAACTGTTACCACTAGATATCAAGAATTTGAAGTATCGCGGTAAATTTGGGGAAATATTTATGCTGTTAGAAAGAGTGACTCACGTGAATTAAGGTATTTCGTCCAAATTCCAAATTATTTTAGCGTTGTAAAATTTCAACATGTATTATTTTGTTGGTTGATTTACTGAACATATGCAAAATACCCGAGAAAAAAAACGAAATCTCAAGTCTCTATGTCGTTTAAACATAGAAACGGCATAGCAGCAAGACAAAAGCGTGCAGGACATTCAAACTCCATCAAAAAACAACAAACCCAACACAATAGTTGCAGGACAATCAAACCCCATCACAATAGTTTATATTTACATGCAAAACTAGTGTAAGATAAGTAAAAATCTGATGCAGTCTGAGCAGCACATGACTTTCCCTGCAGACTCAAATTATTATTTTTTCATTCCTTTAATAATTATTAAATTGAGTGTAATTACACAAAATAACACTAAATTTGCATTTTTAATTCAATTTCTGTTTTTATTTGGTAATTAGACATTTTTCTAAAAGTGGTATAATTAAATGCGAAAAATCTCAAATATCTCGAGAATGGTTAGTCCTAGAGTAATAGAGTTTTTCTTATTATTTTCCTCATTAAAAATTGCGTATAAAACAAGCATTTAATTGATATATTTGAACATACGTAGCTTTTTTTAGATTTCGCTATTTTTGAGGGCCATTTCGTAAAAAAAGGCAGGTTGTTCTTTTCCGAATAACACCAAAATCTAATCAGCACCAGAGTATCCCCTAAGTAACTTATCTATCAAATTTTGTGAAATTTGGTCAATTAGTATTTTAGTTAGAGTGGATGCATGACATTTTTGCTGGCCATTTTGTAAAGAAAGGCAGGTTATTCTTTGCCGATTAATACCAAAAATTTCAATGTCCAACGTCAAGTTAATTGAGACAATATGGTTAATTGGTCGGTTTAACGATGCCATCTAAAAGCGAATCTTACGGAAAATTATTTGAGTTGGGCGACATCCAAGGCAAACCGGAAAGAATGTATCATAAACTCTTAAATGATATTCAGACGATATACGAGAGGGCAAATAGAAGCTTTATGGAGACAAATATCATTTTTGTGTGTTGTACTATCTTTTTAGAATTTTTTTGTTTTGTTTTATCTTTTTTATTTTTTAGCAACATATTATTTTTATTGAAGATAATATGTTGCTAATAGTTACGAAGAAGTTAAATGCTCTGTAAAGAAGTTATTGAAATATTTATAAGGTTGGAAAAAAAATCTGATGTGGGCAACACATGATTTTCTGTATATAATGTAATACATTTACCCTTTTTGCAGTAGAAAAATAATATATAAGATCCACGATACTGTGTTTATAACGTTGAATTGAGCATTTGGCAATTTTCCGGAGGACAACATGTAAAACTATTTCAAAATGCTCAATAAACT
Source organism: Amaurobius ferox (assembly GCA_951213105.1). Taxonomy (NCBI): domain Eukaryota; kingdom Metazoa; phylum Arthropoda; class Arachnida; order Araneae; family Amaurobiidae; genus Amaurobius; species Amaurobius ferox. The sequence goes on along the minus strand of OX578139.1, from coordinate 40,776,997 downwards.
TATATTTTGCGTAACTCTAAATAAACAATTATTAATATTGATAGCATCCTCAATCAGCGATTTAGCCCATATATGAAAATAATTTAATAATTCATTAATTAGGCGTCATTTTTAATAGTTTAGCGTCATTTTTGCAATTTTGACTATATTTTCGTCAATCTGGGGCAAAATATTGCCAAGTTGGCGATACTTTGCTAGATTATGCGTCAAGTTCGCCAAGTATTGTTCGTATTTCAGATAAACGGAGAGAAAAGCATTTCATTTTTACTAGAAGGTATGCCAGTCATATGGAAATCGGAATTTGCGAAACATTTCTTCCCATTTGGCATCATTTTCATCAATTTGGCGACATTTAAAATACTAGCCAAGTTGACGACGTCCTGCTAAATTTCTCGCCAAGCGTTACGAATGGACGGAGAAATGGGTTATTCTTATAGTCCATTCTTTTGGTTATCCAAGATATTGAACTTTCATCAATTATAGTCGTCATTTCATTGGTTTACCGTTATTTTTTATCAATATGGTGATATTTTTGTCAATTTGGCAATATTTAAAAAGTCAGCAAATTGGAGATATTCCGACAAATTTGTCACCAAAATTTTTCCAAGCGTTACAGACGGAAAAATAGGTTATTCTTATAGTAGATACTTATATTCTTTCCAAGATATTGAACTTTCGTCAATTAGTCGTCATTTTCATAGATTTTGCGTTATTTTTATCAATTTGACGAAATTTTCTTTAAATTGGCAATATTTAATAAAGTCGTCAAGGTGACGGCATTCCGTCAAATTCGTCGCTTTATGAACGGAGAAATAAGTTATTCTTATAGCAGATAAATGACTATTAGCGTTCAAATACGATAGTATTACCCAAAGTAACTTTTCTGGTGAATGGAATGAGCTAGATCCACGAGAATCATGTCGCCAAATTTATCGCGTGATATTTCATATGAAAAGCAAACATATTTTACATAGGTTATTTTTTTTTTATTTTACGTGATTTTTTGTTAATTTTATTTGGAAAATGTGCAATATCTCGAGAACGATTTAGGCTAGCGTTCTAAAGTTTATGTCAATCGTTTTCTCAAGAAAAATTACATAAGAAATGACTATTTGCTTAACTTTATTAAAGGTTTTGATTTTTTGATGATTTTTTACAAAATTTCACTCGAAAATTTTGGGAGTTCTAAACATTCGATTGCGTATTAAAATAATAGGCTTCCAGTATTCACGGATTGTAATTTTTGTATAAAATTTCATTCGAATCGCTCTATTCGTTCGCGAGATATCGTCACCAAAGTCTCACTGACACACACACACACACAGACATCACCTCAAAAACGTTTGATTCGTGTTCCGGGATGCTTGAAACGTGCTCTCCCGACCCAAACTCGATTTTGAATTTTCGGCCCCCGTGACAATACTTTCCTTATACATTATATTATGTAAATAAGGAAAGTAAAAATGAATTTTGAAGAGATACATCTTTAAAAAATCCAGAATGTTGGAGGTAAAAATGTTGTCACGCATTTTTACTGAAAAGTTTTCCTGAAAACATTAATTTCTCAGGTCAACTATAAATAGAGATTAGATGATGGCTGATATATGTTCAGCATCAAATTCCGGAGGAGGTAGGATGTTCCACAAAGAATTTTCACTTGTCGTTTTGCCTTTCTTTTTGCATTTCGGTTCCAAAATTTTCATTGTACACTTGAAACTTCCATTAAGATTGGCAATAAATGGGGATTAGATAATGAGTGATATAGATTAAGCATCAAATTAAGTAGAAGGAAAAGTGGTTTACAAAGGATTTCCAATTCTGGTACTTTTTCCACTTACTACTCAAACAAATTTCTTGAAACTACGCCCAAAATTGGCAATATATAGAGCTTTGATGAAGATTGATATAAATTCGGAATCCAATTCTGGTGGATGTTCAAGACCCAGACTGTTCGACTCATCCATTGGACTCGAACAACTATTTGGACGGCCCGGATTCTGGAGGATGTTGTTGTTGAAACCCAGATCGTCCGACCTACCAGAAAGGTGTAAGGATTCTGGAGGATGTGGATGAGTTCACTAAGTATTTTCAAATTTTTCCATAGCGATTTTACGAAGGAATTTTATACAGGATAAGTCAAAGAATATATAAATAACCTGCACATATTTTAAATTCTGAATTATTACAATGCGCAAGGAAGATTTATTTACTCATATTTAAGAATCAATCAATATGTGTACAGTAATTTTGCTCCAAACCAACAATTTTGTCATCATAATGTGTTCTGCCTAACTTTTACGATTTATATTCTCAGGTTAAGTTGTGATGTGACATGCATGCTGAAATAGAGTTAATAACATAAGCTGATCTATGGTCGGCATGCTGTATCATAATGAGAAACGCTTTGGCGACAAGAAGTGAGAACTCGCACCACTGCCTTTTAAATTATCTTTGCTGACTACAATTAAACGCACCTGTTTTGGCGCACTTATCGCCGATAGCGGAGAAGAAACGATATTCTTGCATTCACCGCTTCTACAATTTATCCAGTTGTTCTTCATTGTTTTATCGTTAAGTAAACATTCTTATCCCTTTTCGGCAATTATTACAGAAAATTACGGTAAAAAATCTTCTCATTTTATTGCGAATTTATATCGCAAGATATTGAGTGACTGCGCAATAATAAATCAATATGCAAGTAAGATGGAAAATGGCGGATGTGCCAGCTCCCTATGTTTAGGAGCCTTAAGCTGAAAGAGACGATTATGCTACTAGAATATTTGCAATTTTGGCTGAAATAATATAAATATACAGAACGGATTAAATTATTTATTGATATTTAGAAATGGCTGAAATTCAAAGTTGTAATAATGGCATCTTACAATAAAAGATACATAAACGTTATTTTGACGATCAATGGAATTGAATTATTTGAATACTTGCAGAAATATATCACTAGTAATTACTTTTGCTACTTGTGCATGATACTACTTATGCATAATACAACTTATGCATTATACTACTTGTGCATGATACTACTTATGCATGATAAAAATACAATTTTAAATATTTGTTAAGAAGTCAAAGTATTGGATTGATCAGTTGTTTCACAACTTTTATGATCTCGTCAGATCACCGAAGTCAGGCAGCATCGGGCGCGGTTAGTACTTGGTTGGGTGACCACCTGGGAACACCGCGTGCTGTTGGCACATTTCGGGCGCGGTAGCCCAGTGGTTTGCGCCCTGGATTTGCACGCTGCCACAACTGTCACCGTGTTCATGCGGAGTACGATCACGTTAAACATGTGGGTCCGTAAGTCCTTCCGAGAGGTTGGTGGTAGGGGAAGGAGGGTACGGTCCCTGTGGATGCCTCTCCCACTGGGTTCCGGTCTAAATTGGGTGGCACTTCCCGGCCGTCCAAGCATTTACCTTACACCTTTCTGGTAGGTCGGACGGTCGGGGTCTCAACAACAACTTTTATGAATCCAGGGCGCCCTGGACCAACTATATTCTTTCAAAGGTTCCATTTGACTGTAATGGTCATCGAAAAAATGATAGGTAGTCCAAAAGACTGGGATATTTAAAAAAAATTGAACAAAAAGTAATAATCATGTCCACCCACGACGTAGCTGATTATCGATTAAGGTGACTCAGGCTGACCTGGTTGAAAACCACTGGTATAAATGATACTTGATTGGGAAATGTATTAATTTTCGGTAATTTCAAGTAAATTTGAAAACTTTTATTTTAAAGACGTATTTATCTCTCAAACCAGCGACAGTCAATTGAGTAAAATAAACGCTCAAATCCGTCTCAGTCTTACAAAGAAACTTTTCAAGTATTTTCCCTGCTTATTACGATTTCACTCGCTTAGAAAGTGAAACTGCATTCAGAATATGCTGTGCAGACAACGAAAGAAAAATGTTGTCCACTCCTTTTGAGAGATCTGTGGAGTTTGAAGATAGTTTTGGAAAGAAATTTTATCATAAACGTGGACAGCTTGATGTTTTTAAGCCACTTTATGCGATATGAGTATTTCTTTGTGCATTAAGAAAGATTCTGCGATTTTTGTCACTGCATTATGAACAGACGGCAATGGGATATTATCAGACTCGCATGCAAAGACGTAATCTAAATTAAAATATTTCGCCTCCCCCTCCCCTTTTCTTTACATCTGGAGTTCTGAGCCTCGATCGGACTCCACTTTAGCGTAATGGACCTTGGTTAGAACGCTACTGTGAATATTTATTAACTTTGGTTGCTAGATTACCTATTCGTAATTACTTGTTAAACAAAGATGACATAACTCTAATCTTGGTATAAGTGGACACACATGACCTTGCGGACAGGAGGAATAACTTTCAGATGCAATAAGTTAAATGAAACAAATTTATTGTGTATTCCCTCAAATTACAGCAGCTGGCTGCTTAACTAAAATAGAGACATAATAAAGAAATAATTTTAATAATAAAATAGAGAAATAATTTTAATGATCTTTTTGCATTAAAAATAAAAAATTTCTGATTGACCAAATTTGTCTAAGGGGGTCGTATAGAAATTTAAAAAGTGTAACTTTTTGAAAATGAATGGGATGACTATTTTATTAACGAAGTCTTATTTTCTACCTTACTTTCAACATTTTTGCAATTTACATTGCCCACTTATCCTCAGAATTAAAGGGCGTTTCAATCTTTTTGGGACACCCTGTATACACACACACAGATATATACACTCATTGCCTTAAAAATTTGAGCACCAATAAGTAATTGTGGGATCGTAACGAAACTTGGCATAAAAGTACGAGACAGGCAGATATACAAATGATCAGAAATACAGCGTGATTACAAATTGCATAATGCTACCAGTGTGCATTGAACTTCGTTCTCCCTGGCGCAGAAAAAAAGATACGCAGAGGCTTTTTGCCTGTACTTAATCTGTTGCAAAGGGGCGCTTTTTCATTAGGGATGTCGTTACACACACACACACACATATATATATATACACACAATAATAACGCTTTAATAAACAATAATTAGCTGAATATTTCAGAAGTAAAGATGAAATTTTCGTGAACGCCTTCAATTGTGGCTTTTATAAGTTTGACGAAATTATCAACAAAGTAGTTTAATAAAATGAGAAATGGCTGCAGAATGTTTTATAGCGTAATTCACGTGCCCATTATTTAACACAAATATATCATGAAATGCGCTTTGGCGGGACAGAGGAGATTCAATTAAATAGTAGACTAGTTACAAAGTTTTAATGCTTACCCTACTCTTTTTAGTGCCTCTAAAGTTTAGAGGCACTAAACCTTGTCTTTGCTAATCCGGAATACTAGAGTTGTCTGGCCATAGTATTATCCATTAGTGTGGGTTAAGCGGACTTGCACTATCTGTCTCTCTGATTCACCTAATGACTATATTCCCATCTACTCACAAAGTTTAATCTGTTCAATCAGCCTCAGCTTTCTCCAGCCTCACTTCCTACTATCCAACCTTCTAACCCTTCTCACTATCCTAACTCATTCACTCGCGATCCGAAACTTATCCTGTCGCCAAACCAGGATCGCAAAATGTTATTTGGCTCAACAATTGGTCTATTTAACCGAACCAGTCAGAAGTTTTTAATTTAAAGTAAACATAAATTATAATGAAAACTAGGGGAATAATAAAAAAAAATGTTATTTAGACCTCACACATCTCAGATGTTTTTTTAAAGCTCATATTTGGTTATTTACATTATTATCAAATTTCTCCAAAGCGAAAATGATTTTATCGTCCTAAGAATGGAGATGAGAAACGTTCTAACCGCTGAAATCAGCGAACTTCAGTTTTAGAAAAATAAACGTTTAACTTTTTAACTTTCTCACATACAAAGAAACCCTTAAGCGTTCTTCATACTTTACGACTTAACTTGCTTAAAAAGTTCACATTTGTTCGATATATGGCTTGCAGTCGGCGAGAAGAAAGATTTTGTCCACTTTCTTTTAGGGATCTGTGGAGTGTGAATAAAAGATCTGCTCGGAAACAAACCTTATCGGAAAAGCGGACAGCTTGATGCTTTAAAGCCACTTTATGGAATCGGAATATTTCTTTTAAATTGCCAAGTTCAGGAAATATAGAGTGTATTTTCTTTTACAGTTTATGTCGTCAACAATATTTTAGAGGAGTTTAAAAAATATAACGTGGGCAGAGACCGACTTTCCCTACAAATTGAAGTTTATTTTTTCTTTCTTTCTTTCATAATGGATTAAATGGAATTTTATTTGCAGATAGTTATTTGAAATTGCACCGAATTTACAGTTTTATTTCAATTTTCATTTCTATATGGCGACCGGACATATTTTCAAAAGCGTTACAAAAATACCAAAAAACTAAAATATCTCAAGAGGAGTTAGTCCTAGAGTAATAGGATAACCCATAATTGACTTACCCACCAAATTTTTTGAAATTTTGTCTAGTATTTTTTGAGCTACAGTGGATACATATATTGCACAGACACACACACCAAAAAAACCTTACACCTTACCTTACACCTTTCTGGTAGGTCGGACGGTCTGGGTCTCAACAACAACAACAACAACAACACCAAAAAAAAAAGATACACAGGCACACACTCAGATACGCAGACAGGCACACACGTAGACGGCATGCTAAAATTAGTATTTTTGTATTCTAGACGTATTAAAAGGTGTTGGCCGTCAAAAACTCGAGTTCCTATTTTCGACACGATTCCAATACTTTCATTATACTGGAACATGTATTGTATGGAAGCAAAAATAATATGAAAATATTTTGCAGAAATATGAAATTTGGCATGACAGTGTTGAATCAAGAAAGTTTGCCCCCCCCCCCCTTAAAGGAAACAGCAACAATGGACTATTTTAGCGTTTTAAATGTGCCCATTCACCGATACTTGAAATGACAGCAAGAAAACTTGCTATGTGCCAATAACTTGAAAACTTCTGTGGAAATCTACAAATTATGGCAACTCAGCTTGCCTCAAATTTCAGGCATATTGATATTAGGCTGCACAAGATTGATGCCTCACACACAGCCCCCCCCCCTTCCCCTAAAAAAGACATTCCTTAAATAAAAATCGCTGTCCCATTGCAAATAACATCATCCATTGACTGATTTTACAGGCTGATGAGAGTGCGTGCCCCCCCCCCCCCCCCTCTGTTTCCCTCCCCGGGAGATGAAAAAAATGAGTGGAGTGTATTCGAAAAGTTTATCTTCCAGAAACCTACTTGGTGATTTAAATGGCTGAATCCATTCATAGTTATAGTATCGGTAATAGGGCAGAACTTAACAAGGCCTGTATTTCGATTTCACTGACAGGGGTGGACAAAATGAGGAGCTTCAAAAAGTATTTTCAGATCCTAAAGATCTTAAATCCTACTGTGCCCTAAAAGGCGATACTTTGTATACGTATAGTACCGACTACGGGACAAAATCTAAATGGACCAATTTTAAATTAAGGCTATTTTCGTACTTTACATTATTAAACAAAATTAAAGTTATTAAACAGGTTTAATTTAAATTTTTAAGAGTATTAGTCACTCTGTATATTGCAGATTAAAATAGTTAAATTATAATCACTTATAGATGCGAAACACAGCCAAGTTTCTAATTAATAATTATTTAACATGTTTTACCTCCATTGAAGCTACTCATAAAAACGTTTACTCTATAAACGAAGTTTTTATATGCAATTGTTCTTTTTGACTGGTTTGCCAGCGTTCATTTGGACGTTCTGTTCCAAGACTGATGTACCGAAAATAAGAAATACATTGATTTCATAAACGTACATATTTATTTTATATTTATTTGCTCTGCATTTTACGTTGGGGTCAAGTTTATTATTATGTGGCAAGTTTACCAAATATGTACGAATTTGACACCGTTCAATGTACTATAGCTGTTTTGGGAATCTGAAAAGAAAACTTAAGGAATGCAGTCAATCAATGTTATCAAAATTCCATTAATCTGACAAGAGATGCCCAACATACAAAGAAAATGTCCTCCACACAAAGAAAATTTTATACATTCCTATACTTTTCGGTTTAGTATGATGAGAAAGCGCTTGGAGTTTGACATATCCTTTGTCAAAAGAAAATATTTCTTCACTTAAGGATATGTGAATGGTGAATAAAATATCATTTCTGAAAGACACTTTTCCAGAAACATTCACTGTTTTAAAGTAACTTTATAAAACTCAAATATTTCTTTTCCACAGAGTTGCTCTGATGTGATAGTAAAACATTTTTTTTCAAGTTTTATGTTGTCACCATGATATAAAACAGCAAAGATGTAAACGAAACAGAATTAACCTTCTTTTCAGTATAATAGGGTCTTTATATTTGGTTCAAGAGTCAGTCATTTGATAAAATTCTTGAGGAGCTGCTCTACACAAAATGGCTCGAAATATGAAATGATAGAAAGATGGCATTCAGACCTTTGAAATGACATTCAGACTTAAAATTTTATGCAAGACAAGTTCGTTCTATATTAAAATTGACGAACAGTTTAGCTTGCGAATTATTTTTTTATGCAAGTTTCCACAGAAAAAAATGTTCAATTTTTCCGATGAAATACGAAATTCCCTTTTTTTGTTGAGATAGACACCTGATATGTAGTCTTGATATCAATCGTTGGATATCAGCTTATGTAAAAGTTGAATAAAATCTAGAATCTGCGTTTAATGAGACGCATTATCATTAATTAAAATGAATACAACTAATATTAATTATCACCAATACTACCAATATTAATTACCAATATTATTATAGTTGGTTGCTGTATTATATAATTTATAATATAACAAACAACAACCATATATTAATATTATTGTTATTACATCCATTATTATATATTAACCACTATTATATTAATCAATATAAAAATATTAAGATCGCACATATAAATTTTCTGCAGTTCTAGCCAATTAACCAAAATTTGTATAAATTAATTCACATTCCCTTTCTAATATATTTCTCAAGAAAATAATGTATAATTTCCTACAGAGACTGCTAAAACACACTTTCCTTAACACCAAGAGATTTTCTGTAAAACCTTACTATTAGGGCAAAATGCTTTCTTATTTGTCATTCCAGCAAGAACAGACTTTTATAAAAAATTTAAACACGACATTTCCTCTTAATGAATTCCTTGAATGCGGGCATAAAAAGGTCTGAAACATAAGTACAATAGTTTTGCCCTCTTAAGTGCAACTGAACATAATTTTGACAGTTTTTATTTTTATTTCAACATCGTATTTTAATATATATTTTGCTATTTTCAGAGCATATTTTTGAAAATTATGTAACTTCATGTATATCAAACTTCACCGACACATTCTATGTTTATCATGAAGCAGATTTAAATATTCTATCATTTAAGCATTATGCAATTAATGATTACTAGCTGAATGCCCGTTGAAAATCAACAGTGCCACAATGAGCAACCCTAAAATAACGTACATTTTTGAATAACTCCCGTTTTACATTTATTCCGCAAATCGAACATTTGTGTTTGCGGCGCCCCCTAAAGTAGAAGATATCGGAACACTGAAATTGCACATGCTCTTCCTTTTGAACTTGCTCTTCCTTTTGATATACCCGTTCACCAAATGTGAAGTCTCTCTCGTATCTCGAAGCATGGTTTTTCATCATTTCACCTTTCGAACGTTTTTCTCTAGAGCACCCCCTTAAACGAAATTTTTGAATATTTTTGAGCATTTTTGAACACGAACATTTTTGAAAAACTATTTTGTCTCTTGGGTATTTAAATTAAATGATTAGCCCATATACCAAATTTGAGGCCTCTATCAAATTTTAAAGCAGGCGTTTCTCGTTTGTTCGGCAGATCGAACATTTTGATGAGAGGCACCCCCTAGAGTAGCAAATATTAAAAATCTGTAATTGCACACTTTCTTCCTTTCGAACGGTTTACCCATACACTAAATTTTAAGTCTCTATCTCATCGCAAAGTATACACTACTATCACTTCACTTTTCGAACGTTTTGGTGTGGAACACCCCCTCTACAGAACATTTTTTAAAAATTCGATTTTTCCAGGTTTATTTATATACGATCGACCCGTGTATCAAATTTCAAGTCTCTATCTATTCGGGAAGTGCCTAAAAAAGCGTGACGGACAGACGGACACTTGGCAATTAGTATATATAATTTTTATAGTGTCAATTTTTAACACTTTACAACATAGTTGAAATGTGTTTATGACTGTGGTCATTCTGTTTGTCATTCTGTCTGTCTGTCTGTCCGTTCGCACGATAACTGCTGTAAAATTGACGTTATCAAAATTAAATTTTAGTTTGTTCTTGAGACGGTCTGTGGAACATATGGGAATGTAAATGAATAATATCATCCAATTAGTTTTGGATTGAAACCGGGTTGAAAAAAGGAAATACATTGAACCCTATGCGACCTAATTTTTCAAACATTTTTTAATCGAAATTAATATTCACAAATTATTCCCTAATTAAACTTTAGGAAATATTCAAATTATCCCATAAAATATATAAAAAATCCAATAAAATATGTTCTGTAGTTTCTTAAATAAAAATTAAAATAATAATTACACCCATGTAACATGAAGAGATCACATAACTCACTTCAAAATTAAATATGGCATCCATCTTTACTTCCAAGAGTAAAAATCGTGATTTTGGAAGTTCTTTTAAATGTATATTTGGTGTTGCATCAGTCCTAAAACCGCTTTATTCTTTCGTATTTTCTGTGCATCTATATTCTGCGACAACGCAATTACAATATGTTTGAGTTTAAATGATCAAACTTTAATTATTTGTACAACGAAGCCTAATTTTAATGTATACAGAATGTAAACAAATAAAACTGATAAGATGAGTTGTATAAGAATTGCTGAATTTTTTTAACGCAAAATTATTTAGCTCATGGAGTCTAGAATATAGGTGATATGAATGAAATATTCATTGATTTTACATACAGAAGCAGACGAGTTTATAGCATTGTCTTTATGTTGAAATTTTAAGCATGGATTTAGAAAGTAATTTTACCTCTATGGTTTTAAGTTTCCAAGTAAAATAAATTATTGTAGTGCTGTGATAATTAAAAAACAACGAAGCCCAATTTTAATGGATGCAGAATGTAAACAAGTGATTGTAAGATGAGTTGTATAAGAATTGCTGAATATTTTTCACGCAAAATTATTTAACTTTGGAGTCTGGAATAAAAGTGTATAAATGATATATTCGCAGATTTTACATGGAGAGCCAGACGATTTATATTTCGATGACGTCATTTGAATAAAGTTAATTTTTTTCCATGAAGTTTTAAGTTTTCAAGTAAAATAAATTATTGTAGTTCTGTGATAATTATGAAAATATCACTCCTGAAGGTATCGCATTTTAGAGATGTCATATATTCAGTGGATTGCATTTCAGTTGGAAAGTGTTTCATACTCAATGCTTTATGCATGATTGATCTTTCTTGTTAATATTTGTATTCAATACTTTTCAGTAATACTGCAGACCTAAATCAGCTTTCAAGTGAATGAAATTTTCACCTGTTTTAATATATTATTTTTACTTTCCTTATATACATAATGTATACGGAAAGTATTGTGACGGGGTCGAAAATTCGAATTCGAGTTTTCGACGGGAGAGCACCTTTCAAGCATCCCTGATCACGAATCGAACATTTTTTAAGTGAAGTCTGTGTGTGTGTGTGTGAAAGTATGTGTGTGTGTGTGTGTCAGTGGGTCTGTGGAGACGATGACTGCGAACGAATGGACCGATTTGAACCAAATTTGGTACAAAAATCACAATCCGTAAACACTGGAAGCCTATTGTTTTTATATGCAATCGAATGTTCAGAACCCCCCTAAATTTTCGAATGAAATTTTGAAAAAATCGTCAAAAAATCAAAACCACTAATAAAGTTACGCAAATAGACATTTCTTATGTAATTTTTCATTAGAAAACGATTGACATAAATTTTAGAACACTAACATGAGCCGTTTTTGAGATATTGTACATTTTTAAAAAAAATATCAAAAAGTCATATAAAATAAAAAAAAAATTTCCTATTGATAAACATGTTCACTTTTCATATGTAATATCATGCGATAAATTGGGTGACATCATTCTCGTGGATCTAGCTCGTTCTATTCATGAAAAAAGATACTCTGAGTAATACTTTTGTATTTGAACGCCAATAGTCATTTATCTTCTGTAAGAATAACTTATTTCTTAGTGCATAACGCTTGGCGAGATTTTGGCGACGAATTTGGCGGAATGTCGCCAACTTGGTGACTTTTTGAAATGTTGCAAAATTAACGAAAATCTCGCCAAATGGATGAAAATGACGCTAAATCAATGAAAATGACGACTAATTGTCGAAAATTCAATGTCTTGGAAAGAATATTAGTACCTACTATAAGAAAAACCTATTTTTTTACTGTAAAAGTAGTAAATTCATTGCATTATATAAGGAAAGTCATGTGTTGCCCACATCAGATTCTTTTATATTGAAATTCTTTACATAACAAAGAAATTAACAAACCTTCCTTCTTGCACATATTCAATATAAAAGTACATCATTTAGCCAATGGAAAATTACATACATTTGTATTTTCTTAAATAACATGATTCTGCAAAATTGTGCTTTGCAGAATATCTATGATCATTGATTTCAATCTATTTTTATTGAGCAAGATATTAATTTACATTTTAATTACTATAATAATATTAAAATCCACAATATATAATATTAAAATCCAACACATAACAAAGAAATTAACAAACCTTCCTTCTTGCACATATTCAATATAAAAGTACATCATTTAGCCAATGGAAAATTACATACATTCGTATTTTCTTAAATAACATGATTCTGCAAAATTGTGCTTTGCAGAATATCTATGATCATTGATTTCAATCTATTTTTATTGAGCAAGATATTAATTTACATTTTAATTACTATAATAATATTAAAATCCACAATTTATTGAAGATGGTTTTGATTTTCATTTCTATTCAACGCTTTTGGATTCAATAAATATTAAACCAAAACATTTAGTCCATTCATTGTAAAACTGAAGACAGTTTGAGATGAGTTTTGCTGCAATACTGAATCTGAAGTATTGAGACATTTTTATTAGTTGCTCCATGTACAACCCGTAAATAAATAAACATATTACAGTATTATAATAATTTAGAGCATTTAACTTTTTCTTTAAATACTATAGTGAAATTTTTAATTTTTGTCACTTCTGTAATTACATTCCGGTAATATATATTAATTAAAATATATAATAAATGTTTATGGTGAAAATCAAATTTGCCATATTGTATGTTATCACTTACTTACTTATTGTATGTTATTACCTACATACTTATTTTATGTATTATTATATGTATATTGAATTTTTAAGCATATATTCTAGATGGAACTTAGAAGATGACTGATTCAACATTAAATTTCGAAGGGTGTTTGGTGTTCACTACAGATTTTCACTTCTACTGTTTCTTCCGATTCAAAAATTTCCTTGAAACATCTATTCTGTAGGACAAACTACAGACACAGCTTAGTTAATGACTAACATGGATTTAGTATCAAATTTCGGGAATTAGAGGCTTTACTAAGAATTTCCAATTCCGATTTTTTCCAATTCCGGTATAACATTTTTCATTTTCCTTGAAGCATCTATGCAGAAAATGATTATACATAGAGATTGGGTGATAATTAAAATGGGTTCAATATCAAATTTTGGAGGAGGTAAGATGATTCACTGAGAATTTCAAATTCCTGTTATTTTGCTTTCACTTAAAAAATTTTCCTTGAAACATCTATGTCTCAAAATCGGCTATAGGTAGAGCTTAGATAACGACTGATATAGATTCAACAGTACATTCTAGAGGGAATTAGATGATGCAATATTTAAGAAATGTCAATTTCGATTTTAAAACTTACATTTTCCTTGAGACATAGATTTCTCAAGAACGGCTATAAACCTCGAGCTTAGTTGATAACTGATATAGGTGTAACGTCAAATCTGGAGGGAGTTGAGGAGATTATTACGTATTTGCCCAAACTGGGAATTGGACCACGGATCTTCATACTGGCCAGCCGACTCCCTAGCGTTGAGCTGCTGGGACGGAATTGCAAACTCTTATCGAAGTAGACTCCGGACTCTCCACCTTTTAATTTCAAATTGGTTTGTAACTGACAATCTGATTGAGCACCTCCTGCTATTTTTACATCAGGTTGGCCGTTTGTAACTTTTTTTATCCTCCAAGTTAACTTCCTGAGTTGTCGCTAACATCTCGGTTTGAAATCGGGGTTCAATATATCAGAGTCCACTGAATCCATGCTATTCCTACTAGGGTGACTTTCAGACCTTGGGTATCTTTGCACTAACCTATAGAATTTATTTGTTCTGCAACTGTTCTACTTGTTCATTTGGCCTGAAAAAGAGGACTTATAACACCGTCGAAACAATGGTCTTCACCATACTGACATATGCCTGCTTCCTTCAAGGAACTTTTTTATGTTTCTATCTTACAAGCAGTAGTTTTATTTATTGTATTCAGGTTTATTGTATATTGTGCTACATTTTAATTATTTTGATTTTGAACCATATCGGGCTAGCCCGTCTTGATCCGGCCATGAAATTGTTCAATTTTTTGGGAATAACTATAGAACCGGTGCAGCTATATCCAGATTTAGTACGTCGTTGTCGTTTGTAGCATATTTTTATTCTTTCGATTTTTAACTTATTACTGAGCTGGCCCGTCTTTGCCCCTCCAAATGAATATACTCGGTTTTGGGAAAATAATTTGAAAACCAGAACAACTGAAATGTCTAAATGTGGTAGGTCGTTGTTTCTCATGAATTTCAGTTATATACATTTAAGTTATTAAATGTTAATAAAAGTTAATAAAGGTTAATAATTAGTTAAGTTAATAAAAGTCAATAATTAGTTAAATTAATAAAAGTCAATAATTAGTTAAATTAATAAAAGTTGAGTGTATTTATTAAAATAGGTGTTTTATTAAAATACCTATTTTAATACATACACTCTTCATACATTTAAGTTACTAAATGTTAATAAAAGTTAATAAAAGCTTATAATTAATTAAGTTAATGAAAGTGGATACTTTAAATACCGATGATTTTTGCTTTTACTTCTTATATCGTTTAAGGAATTGGTTCCATAAGTGAAAAAATATAAACTTGAAATTCCTTTGTAAAGCAGGAGTTAAGAAGTTGAAAACATCCAAAATCCCAGTAATTTTGTTTATCCCATAGAAGCAACCTAGGAAAACGTCCAATTATGGAAATTATTTTTATATCAGGTTCCACTAATCACAGTAATATGAAATCTGATATGTTATTGTCTTTTGTTCTACATTTTAATTATTTTGATTTTGAAATATATCGGGCTAGCCCGTCCTGATCCCACCATGGAATTGGAAATTATTTTTCAGTGAATTTCGTTATTAAATAGATTAGTTAATTTAAATATAAATCGTGTTTTTGATCAACACATTTAACTAATAAACGAGTTTTTCAGAATAACAACTGTTTAATTTTATTGCTAATCAGCACGGTTTAAGTTAATAAGTAAAATCCACTTTGTGAAAAGGATAAAGAAAACTTGACAACGTATACTAGAACAAATAACACAAAATAATGCAGTGTACAGTTGTTACGACGATACGCTAGATCCCATTCGTCAGTGCAAGAGAAGCAAAAAACCTGAAATCCAAAAGAGGAAACGGTGCAAAAGGAAGAAGCAAGGGTTGTTATATAACCAAGACCTAGATTGAGAGAGCCAATCAGAAAGCAGCAAAAAAAACAGCTCAGCCAATCCAAATACTATAAATAATACACAAGATTGGTATGTGCCAAAACGCAGCAGGAATATCCTGACAAGACGGGTTAAACGACACATAATAATGCAGCATACAGCGCATCCTTGAAACAGTTGTATGCTGGAATGTTTTGTGGTATTTGTGCTTATATACGTTGCTGAAATGAGCTTCAGAAACAATCGTCTTCTCAATGTTTTATCCATGGAAGAGTTGATTATTTTTATTGATATCTTGAATGCTCCTGGGCTTATAAACTGGAAGCATAGACACAGGTACTTGCAGATAAATATAGATTTACTAAACCTAGTAAGGAAAAACATGGTCAAAAACTGAGAAATTTCTATACAGAAAAGTCAGAGTTAGATTTTTAAGGAAACTTATCGTTTCGAGTGAACAAATAAACATTGCTATTTTAATCTAAATAACTGTCAACAATTTGTCTAAAAAATGAAGTATTCAAAATAATATTACTTTAAATCCAACACACTTTAATTTTCCTTAAAATAACATTTTGTTTCTTAGAAAAAAATTATAACAGACTGTTACAGAATACTTTTTTTTGCATAAGACAACAACGTAAGACATTTGTCTTTATGAAATCGTGTCATATATTACCGCAACGTAATGTTATTTTATCAAAAACAGTCCTTTGTAAAAAAAATTAAAACAATTATTTTTTAACATGATGATTTCCTAAATGCAGACCTAATTTGCCTTAATTTAAAATACAATTATTTTCGCTTTCAGTGTAACTTAACATTTTTGCTACTTTCTGACATTGCGAGTTTTATTTTTATAAAAATATTTCATTTTAAAGATATATTTTATAAAGTTATATTAAGTTCTGTCTGATCTTCCTAAAGCACAATTACATGATTCACTAACTAAACGTATTTGTGCAACAATAATTAGCAAACAAAAAATTGATTACAATTTTAGAGATATTGAATATTTGGCAACTTGGCGATACTTTCTAAAAGTCACCAAGCTGATGATATTGCGCCAAATGTGTCCCTAAATTTGTCATCAAACTTGACAAGTACACAGATGCATTCGCATTTTTACATAGTATTCCTACTCTTTTTAATTCATTCTATACAAAAGCAAATCTTGCGAACAATAAATTTATTTGCGATGTAAAAATTACGAACGATAAATTTATTTAGATTTCGAAGTTTTATACTCAGTTTCTTTGCAGTAATGTAATCGAGTGTTAACATGGAAAGCTTGTAAAGAACCTTGCTATCCCAACAAATCGAATCCAGGATCTCCGAACTGACCAGCCGATTTTCTACCTTTGAGCTACTGAGACGAAATTGCAAGCTCTTATTGTGGAAGTGGACTCTGCATGTTACATCTGTCCTCTAACGTTATTTTCAAAACAAAAGTACTCAATTCATATATTACTCTTTTCAAAACATATATCCCTCAATTGGTAGTTACACCTGTTAATCCCACTAACATCTTTTAATCAATTTCGTACTCTAAAAAAAGTTGCATGGGCTTCTTGATCAAAGAATATAATTTCAACTACCTGTGGGATGAAGGGGATTTTATAATTTGTGCTTCGGTTAATAACGTGCCTTTCATGGATTGAATTCTGTACTCTTCTGCAATTTTGTGCACATTAATTACTTAGACTGATTCCTAGAATTTAGAGTGAATTTTGGACTACTGTGAACATACATGAATATTAAATACTGAAGCTCTTTAGAAGGTTAACTAAATCACTTTTAAGATTAAATAAGTTCTCATGATAGGTACCTGGATTCCTCATTTTTTCAAACAAGAACAAAAGAGTTTTTGTAGCAGATTATTAAAGTATTTTATAAATATTCTAATGCACTGCATATCATTCAAGTATGCTGTTGGTAAAATATTTGTAAAACTAGAGTGAAAAAAATTAAGAACACTAGAGTGAAGAAAATGAACACTAGAGTGAAGAAAATTAAGAACACTAGAGTGAAGAAAATGAACACTAGAGTGAAGAAAATGAACACTAGAGTGAAGAAAATGAAGAACACTAGAGTGAAGAAAATCTGGGGGAAGTTGTTCAGAGGTTTAAAAAAATGATATTTAGTTTAAGGAGATGGCACTTTGGATTGAAAACTAGAGCCTAGGATTTTGAATGATGACTAACAATAACTAATTTTGAGTATTGCTATATCCTTAGTTTTTTATGACTTTATTCTTGCCTTTTTGATACCTGCTCACTTAACTGAAAATTATTTGTTTTTTACTACATATTGCTTTCAGTGGTAATATATAGGGAAAATATTGGAATCATGTCGAAAATCGCAGCTCGAGTTTTAGACTGGTCTACACGTTTTGGGACCTCTAGAATACGATAAAAAATACTAGTGACGTTTGTGTGTGTGTTTGTATATGTGTCTGTCTGTGTGTCTGTGCAGAGTTTGTATTCAATCTAGCTCCAAAACTAATTGACCAACTTTCATAAATATTAATAGGTTAGTCACTTGTGGATTACCCTGCTGCTGATTAGATTTTGGTACGATTCGGAAAAAAAAAACCCTGCTTTTTTTTAGAAATGGTCCGCTAATATCCTCAAAATCTAAAATAAAAGACTACGCATGCTCAAATTTATCAATTAAATGCTTGTTTTATACGTAATTTTTATATGATAAAAACAATAAAACCAACCCTATTACTCTAGGATTAGTCGTTCTCGAGATATTTTATTTTTTCGCTACGCCACCTTTGAAATTAAATCCAGATACCAAATGAAACAAAAGTGCAAATTCAGTGCAATTTAAAATGATTATGGGTGTTATTTTGAACTGTAAAACTCAATTTAATGATTTATTGAAGAAATAAAGAGAACGTGAATATGAGTCGGCAAGGAAAGTCATGTGATGCCCACAACAGATTTTTTTTATAGTAATCGATTTAAAAAATTATACCTGTTATAATGCGCTAACTTTTTATTCTGATGTGCATTTTCCCCAATACCGTATAGATAAAACTGTGTCAAATGTAGAAATGGATCGTTTACAATCGACAGTGTTTGTAAGTTTTGACAAACAGCGGATTTTGACTTTATGTAGCAAAGCAAAGAACAGTCTTCAGCATTCCAGAAATCTATTGAACCTTTGCTGACACAAAATTATTTTACTCCTGCATTAAAGTCGTCGCCTAAAATGTTTAAGTATTTAATATGTATCATAATGAAAAAAACCCCATGAAATTCGAGAAAAAAAATTGCAGAAATTTGCACCACGAAACAACATTTATAAAGGAAATTAGGCAATAACAAGTAAAAAACTTAAATTCGAGAACATATTTGATATTTGCGAATTTTTTCGAAAACCTCTTAAAATTCGCGGAAATTCTCACCGTGAAAAAAATACTGCCCTAACTATGATAAGTATATCTCACCTGAAATGATAATATTTAAAAAATGCAAAATATACGGCCTTCTCCCACCAATAATAAAATGACAGAATGAAGATGAAAATGAAATTTGATGAAAATGAAATTTGATGAAAAGATATCGATAACTGAAATTCTTGACGTATTCCCCTTTACGTGAACTGCAAGTGTGAAT
This sequence comes from Amaurobius ferox, assembly GCA_951213105.1. NCBI lineage: Eukaryota > Metazoa > Arthropoda > Arachnida > Araneae > Amaurobiidae > Amaurobius > Amaurobius ferox. The sequence continues at coordinate 40,757,554 of OX578139.1, read as the reverse complement.
ATTTAACTTCCTCTGAAAGTAAATAAGACAGATATTAGCAAATGTATAATCCAGCAAAATCAAAATTTATTTTTTTCAGACATTATACAGGAACTCGATTTGATTCTTATACCGACAAAGCCCATAAAGAAAATGTAACTGTAATTCCATTTTATTTATCTCAAACATCACAAAATGTATAGCATAAGAGGATTTGATTGATTTTTCCTAATTTTAACATTCCTATAATTTTAAATAATTAATGTGTTTCTGGTCCCTTCGATTTCTTTTTTGATCTATACCGTCTAAGGTATGTTTGGACGACCGGCAAGTGCCACTAAATATAGACCGGAACCTAGTGGGGGCGACCTCCACTAGAACCGCACCCTCCTTCCCCTAACCAGCAACCTCTCGAAAGGACTTTCAAATCCACATATTTAACGTGCCCGTACTCTGTTTGAACACAGGGACAGTGTGGGCAGAGCCGGGAATCGAAATCAGGTTCTCCGAGTGCAATACCCGTGCTCTAACTACTGTGCTACCCCGCTCCTATATTTAAATTACTTGAAATATAGTTATTTAAACACATATTTCAAAGCTTTATCCTAGGAAATTTCAGCCGTGTTCATACTTTATACTCTCAGCTGAATTCCAAAATTCAAAATGTGCAGCATATATTGCTAAATAATTATATATATTGCTGGTTTCGCTAAAGCAGCTAAATTTCTTATAACTTATGAACGTTTGAAACTAACAAATGCGATCTTAAAATTCCGACCACGATTTACAACATATGAATGAAACATCAAGTTTATGCTAATGACGCTCACCAAATGCTAATGGTCAATGTTTATTGATCTTTAACTTCTGCCTTTTGAAACTGTATCGTGTACTAAACTGGGTGGGGGCAAATTAAAACACGTAATGGACAAATTGAATGCTAGCACAGTTAATTATTCGCACGCTTCAACTGACTTAATTTGATTCAATTAGTAATATCTTGGCATAAAACGAAATGACGATAAGCACCTCTACATAAACTTTGAAATACATTGGTTGACAATAATATCAAAATTAATTTGAAAATATTTGGGTGGGGACAACCTAAAACACATAACGGACAAATTGCTATATCATTTGAATTTTGACATGTGTATCGTCTCCTTCCGGGAGGTTGATGGTAGGTGAAGGAGAGTACGGTCCCTGTGGATGCCTCCCCCACTGGGGTCCGGTCTAAATTGGGTGGCACTTCCCGGCCGTCCAAACAGTTACCTTACACCTTTCTGGTAGGTCGGACGGTCTGGATAACAACAACAACGTGTATCGTCTGTCTTAATCATTTTATTTTCTGATATATTTAAGCAAAACCAAAAAAAGCAGTGAATCGAAAAAACGAAGTGGTTCGCATATTTGAGTGGGACTTCATTCATTGTCTGTCTGCCTACCTGATTTGTCCGATAATAAATGCTGTAAAACGTAACCAAAATTTTTGAAATCTGAATAAGTGGTGTGAATTATGTTTCACAGGTCGAGTTGGTAGTTTAACGTGGTTGAATAAAAATTGTGACTTCAGCTCTCCCTTTAGTGATATACATAGTCCGACGATAGCTACATTGTAAAAGATTAAGCAATCTTCGCTCATTTTTTAACAGTTTACAACACAGTTGAAAAGTGTTTATGACTTTGCTTATTCTGTCTGTCTGTCCGTTCGCACGATAACTGCCGTAAAAATGATTTTATCAAAATGGAATTTTAGTATATTGTTGAGACGGTCTGCGGGTTATATCGGAATGTAAATGAATAATATCACCCAATTAGTTTTGGATTGAACCCGGGTTGGAAAAAGGAAATACATTGAACCCTATGGGACCTACTTTTTCAAACGTTTTTTAAGCAAATTTAAAGTCCGCAAATTGCTTCGAAAATTTTAGAAAATATTAAAATTATCCCATAAAATATATAAGAAAAATTTCAGCAAAATATGCTCGGTAGTTTTCTAGGTAAAAATTAAAATAATAATTGCACCCATATTATATGATGAGATCACATGACCCACTTCAAAATAAAATATTTTCAGCAAAATATGCTCGGTAGTTTTATAAATGAAAATTGAAATATTAATTATACCCACATAATATGAAGGCATCCTACTTCAACATGAAATATGGCATCCATCTTCTTTTCCAGAGGAAAAATCATGATTTTCAAAGTACTTTAAAATTTATGTTTAGTGTTGTGTCCATCCTAAAACTGTTTTATTTTTGCGTACTTTTCTATGCATCTATATTCTGCGCCAACGCAATTACAATATTTTTTAGTTTAAATGATCATCAAACTTTGATTATTTCTACAACGAAGCCTAATATTTTTGCAGAATGTAAACGAGTGATTGTAAAATGAGTTGTATAAAAATTGCTAAATTTTTTCACGCAAAATTATCTAATTCTGGAGTCTGGAATAAAAGTGTATAAAGAAAATATTCACTGCTTTTACATAGACAGCCATACGGTTTATATTTCGATGGCATCATTTGAATGAAGTTCATTTTTTTTTTTGATGAAATTTTAAATTTCCAAGTAAAATAAAGTATTGCATTTCTGTGATAATTAAAGAAATATCACCGCTTAATGTATTGCATTTTAGAGATGTTTAAATAAAATTGCATTTTAGTTGGAAAATATTTCATAATCATATGTATGATTAATATTTCTCGTCGTCTTCTCCGTGCGCAACTGTTGCACATGGCGAAGAAGACGAGAAATATTAATCATACATATGATTATGAAATATTTTCCAACTAAAATGCAATTTTATTTAAACATCCCTAAAATGCAATACATTAAGCGGTGATATTTTTTTAATTATCACAGAAATGCTATACTTTATTTTACTTTATTTTACTTTAAATTTTACTTTATTTTACTTTAAATTTTACTTTATTTTATTTTAAATTTTACTTTAAATACTTTATTTTACTTTAAAATTTCATCAAAAAAAAATTAACTTTATTCAAATGATGCCATCGAAATATATAACGTATGGCTGTCTATGTAAAAGCAGTGAATGTTTCATTCATACACTTTTATTCCAGACTCCAGAATTAAATAATTTTGCGTAAAAAAATTTAGCAATTCTTATACAAGTCATTTTACAATCACTCGTTTACATTCTGCATCCATTAAAATTAGGCTTCGTTGTAGAAGTAATCAAAGTTTGATGATCATTTAAACTAAAAAATATTGTAATTGCGTTGGTGTAGAATACAGATGCATAGAAAAGTACGCAAAAATAAAACAGTTTTAGGTTGGATGCAACACTAAATATAAATTTTAAAGAACTTTGAAAATCATGATTTTTACTCTGGAAAAAAAGATGGATGCCATATTTTATGTTGAAGTAGGATGCCTTTATTATATGGGTATAATTAATATTTCAATTATTTATAAAACTACCGAACATATTTTGCTGAAAATATTTTATTTTGAAGTGGGTCATGTGATCTCATCATATAATATGGATGCAATTATTATTTTAATTTTTATTTAAAAAACTATCGAACATATTTTGCTGAATTTTTTTTATATATTTTATGGGATAATTTAAATATTTCCTAAAATTTTCGAAGCAATTTGTGAATTTTAAATTTGCTTAAAAATGTTTGAAAAAGTAGGTCCCATAAGGTTCAATGCATTTCATTTTTCTAACCTGGGTTCAATCCAAAACTAATTGGGTGACATTATTCATTTACACTCCGAAATAACCAACAGACCGTCTCAACAACATACTAAAATTCCATTTTGATAAAATCATTTTTACGGCAGTTATTGTGCGAACGGACAGACAGACAGAATGAACAAAGACATAAACACTTTTCAACTGTGTTGTAAACTGTTAAAAAATGAGCGAAGATTGCTTAATCTTTTACAGTGTAGCTATCGTCGGACTATGTATATCACTAAAGGGAGAGCTGAAGTCACAATTTTTATTCAACCACGTTAAACTACCAACTCGACCTGTGAAACATAATTCACACCACTTATTCAGATTTCAAAAATTTTGGTTACGTTTTACAGCATTTATTATCGGACAAATCAGGTAGGCAGACAGACAATGAATGAAGTTCCCAGACGATACACGTGTCAAAATTCAAATGATATAGCAATTTGTCCGTTATGTGTTTTAGGTTGTCCCCACCCTAATATTTTCAAATTAAGTTTGATATTATTGTCAACCAATGTATTTCAAAGTTTATGTAGAGGTGCTTATCGTCATTTCGTTTTATGCCAATATATTACTAATTGAATCAAATTAAGTCAGTTGATGCGTGCAAAGAATTAACTGTGCTAGCATTCAATTTGTCCATTACGTGTATTAATTTGCCCCCACCCAGTTTAGTACACGATACAGTTTCAAAAGGCAGAAGTTAAAGATCAATAAACGCTGACCATTAGTATTTGGTGAGCGTCATTTGCATAAACTTGATTTTTCAGTCATATGTTGTAAATCGTGGTCGGAATTTTAAGATCGTATTTGTTTGTTTCAAACGTTCATAAGTTATAAGAAATTAAGCTGTTTTAGCAAAACCAACGATATATATGATTATTTAGCAATATACGCCGCACATTTTGAATTTTGGAATTCAGCTGGGGGTATAAAGTACGAGCACGACTGAAATTTCCTAGGATGAAGCTTTGAAATATGTGTTTGAATAACTATATTTCAAATAATTTAAATATAGGGTCGGGATAGCACAGTGGTTAGAGAACGGGTATTGCACTCTGAGAACCTGAGTTCGATTCCCAGCTTTGCCCACACGGTTCCTGGGTTCAAGCAGAGTACGGGCACGTTAAATATGTGGATTTGAAAGTCCTTTCGAGAGGTTGCTGGTTAGGGGAAGGAGGGTACGTCTCTCGCCCCCACTTAGTCCCGGTCTATATTTAGTGGCACTTGCCGATCGTCCAAACATACCTTAGACGGTATGGATCGAAAAAGAAGAAGTCGAAGGGACCAGAAACACATTAATTATTCAAAATTGTAGTAATGGTAAAATTAGAAAAAATCAATCAAATCCTCTTATGCTATACATTTTGTGATGTTTGAGATAAATAAAATGTAATTACAGTTACATTTTCTTTATGGGCGTTGTCGGTATAAGATTCAAATCGAACTCCTGTATAATGTCAGAAAAAAATAAATTTTAATTTTGCTGGATTATACATTTGCTGATATCCCCCTTATTTACTTTCAGAGGAAGTTAAATATTCACACTTGCAGTTCACGTAAAACGGAATAGGTGAAGAATTTCAGTTATCGATATCTTTTCATCAAATTTCATTCTGTCATTTTTACTTTCCTTATATACATAATGTATAAGGAAAGTATTGTGACGGGGTCGAAAATTCGAATTCGAGTTTTCGACGGGAGAGCACGTTTCAAGCATCCCCGATCACGAATCAAACATTTTTGAAGTGATGTCTGTGTGTGTGTGTGTGTGTGTGTGTGTGTCAGTGAGTCTGTGGAGACGATAACTGACGAACGAATGGAACGATTCAAACGAAATTTGACGAACGAATGGACCGATTCAAACAAAATTTGGTACAAAAATCACAATCCGTAAACACTGGAAGCCTATTGTTTTTATTCGCAATCGAATGTTCAGAACCCCCCTAAATTTTCGAGGGAAATTTTGAAAAAATCGTTAAAAAATCAAAACCACCAATAAAGTTGCGCAAATAGATTTCTCTTATGTAGTATGTAGTTTTTTATTAGAAAACGATTGACATAAATTTTAAAACGCTAACATGAACAGTTCTCGAGATATTACACATTTTTCAAAAAAATTATCAAAAAATCATATAAAGTAAAAACAAATATTTCCTATCGAAAAACATGTTCACTTTTCATATGTAATACCATGCGATAAATTTGGTGACATCATTTCCGTGGAACTAGCTTGTTCCATTCATGAAAAAAGATACTTTGAATAATACTTTTTTATTTGAATGCCAATAGTCATATATCTGCTATAAGAATAACTTATTTCTCCGTCCGTAACACTTGGCGATATTTTGGCGACGAATTTGGCGGAATGTCGCCAACTTGGCGACAATTTTAATTGTTGCCAAACTAACAAAAATCTCGCCAAATGGATAAAAATGACACCAAATCAATGAAAATGACGACTAATTGAAGGAAATTCAATATCTTGGAAAAAATATAAGTATCTACTATAAAAATAATATTGTTTTAACTGTAAAAGTAGTAAATTCATTGCATTATATAAGAAAAGTCATGTGTTGCCCACATCATATTTTTTATAATGCATTAATTTATTCCTTACTTTCAGATATGTAGCCTTTCTACGGTCATTTTATTGAATTGGGTGGAGATTGCGTGAACTAGAAGATGGGACAAATGAAGTTTAACCTGTTTAACTTGATACACGCATTAAGTTCTTCAATCACTGCCACAATTGAACCAAAATGTTCCAGAAAATATGTGGAGTAGTGAAAAAGGCATTCTTCTTTGCACTGATATTTCTTCTAACCGATACACTTGGCGTTGCACGTAATTAAAATATGCGTGAATCATAATAGCAATCTAAACCATATTATTCTTCAAACACTTTCATAAAATTATCTAATATAACTTCTCTATAAAAATATAAAAGCGTGCAATAATTTTATTTTATTTTATTTTATTCAATTTACGTGGCAACTACAGATGAAATCCAGTTACAGTAGCCACACAAGAAATTAAAAATCTGATGTGGGCAGCACATGACTTTCCCTGCAGACTTATGTTTAAGTTCCCTTTATTTTAATTACATTTAATTCACTTTTCATTAAATTTTCGTTCTCATTTGATAACTGGACTTATTTTCAAAGGCGGCGTAGAAAAAATATGAAAAAACTACAATATCTCAAGAACGGCTAGTTCAAGTGTAATGGGATTGATCTTATTCTTTTCTTCGTTAAAAATTACGTATTAAACAAGCATTTCATGGATATATTTGAGCATACGTAGTTTTTTATTTTAGATTTTGGCAATTTTTGCGGGCCATTTTGCAAAAAAAGGCTGGTTATTTTTATCTGAATCGTACCAAAATCTAATCTGCACCAGGGTGACCTATACGTGACTCATCTACGGAATTTTGTGAAATTCGGTCCATTAGTTTTTCCGCTACAGTGGATACAAGCTTTTGCGGGCCATTTCACAAAAAAGGCGGGTTCTTTTATTCCGAATCGTACCCAAAACTAATCAGCACCAGCGCCGCCCACAAGTGACTTATCTACAAAATTTTGTGAAATTCGGTCCATTAGTTTTTTAGTTAGAGTGGATACAAAATCTGCACAGACAGACAGACACACAGACAAACAGACACACAGACAGACACACACACAGACGTCACGCTAAAAATGGTTTTTTCATATTCTAGAGGTCTCGAAACGTGTAGATCCGTCGAAAACTCGAGTTCCGATTTTCGACATGATTCCAATACTTTCCCTATACATTACCATGTATTGCAGGGAAAGTAGAAAGTACAGAACATAGGATACACGAATGCTAAGCAGTAAACATGTCAAACGCATTGAAACAGGCTTTTTTTATAACAGGCAGGAGCCAAGTTAAATATATCAATATCAGCACAATAGGTATTATAAGTAGGTATTATAGGTATAATAATGAAGGTTCTAACTATATAAATTTATCTACCCAGACAAATAAATAAAAAAAAATCTTGTCTCGTTTGTAAATCAGTTTCAAATAAATATGAGGTTTAGAAAATATATATCGAAATAAAATACTTAAAATTGTATCAAAATATATTCAATACTAGTTTAATCTATTTAACAATCAGTTAAATACCATTAAAATATATGAATTTGAACAATATTTGTTGAATTATTAAAAAAAAAAGATAAAAATGTCAATTATTCCCGTGATCTTCAATAGTCGTTTTTGAGATAACACTGTCCAATATATAACAAGAAAGATCAATCATGCATAAAGCATTGATTATGAAACACTTCCCAACTTCAATGCAATTTCATTTAAACATCTCTAAAATGCGATACATTCCTCGGTAATATTTTAAAAATTATCAGAATACTACATTAATTTATTATATTTGTAATCTTAAAACTTCATCGAAAAAAATGAACTTCATTCAAATGACGGCATTGAAATGTAAATTGCCTGGTTTAAATATCTCTAAAATGTGATACATTCCTCAGTAATGTTTTTTAAATTATCATAATACTACAATAATTTATTATATTTGGAAACTTTCGAAAACAATTTAAATTTATTCAAATGACGCCATCGAAATATAACAAGCCTGGCTCTCTCTATAAGAGCAGCTTTTCAGTCATAAACATTTTCCCATCCATTTCATTCAGCACGATACTATAATAATTTATTTTATCTATAAACTCAAGACCATGGAGGAACACGTAATTAAACTCTATGCTTAACACTTAACAGAAAAATATCGTCCTTCTCCCTGTAAAATCAATGATTAATTCATTCAAATCAGCTATGCAGACTCCATGAGCTAAATAATTTTGCGTTAAAGAAATGCAGCAATTCTTATACAACCCATTCTACATATTTTGCTGTTTACGTTTTCCGTAAGTGAAAGATAGGCTTCGCTGTAGAAATAATCAAATTTGGATGATCATTTAAACTCAAATATATTGTAATTGCGTTGTTTCGGTATGTAGATACACAGAATTTAAGCAAAAATAAAGCGGTTTTAGGTCAGATACAACACTAAATATGAATTAAAAAGAAATTTAAAAATCACGATTTTGACACAAGATGGATGCCATTATTTTATTTTGAAGTGGGTCACGTGATCTCTTCATATAATGGTCACGCGATCGCTTCATATAAGTGATGTAATTATTATTTTAATGTTTATTATAAAGCTACCGAATATATTTTGCTGAAATTTCTTTTTATATATTTTATGGGATAATTTTAATATTTCCTAAAACCTTCGAAGCAATTTGTGAATTTTAAATCCGCTTAAAAAATGTTTGAAAAATTTGGTCCCATAGGGTTCAATGTATTTCATTTTTTTCAACTCGGGTTCAATCAAAAACAAATTGGGTGATATTATTCATTTATATTGCCATAGGTTCCACAGACCGTCTGAACAACATACTAAAATTTCATTTTTATTAAGTCATTTTTATGGCAGTTATCGTGCTAACGGGCAGGCCGACAGACAGACAGACAGAATGACCACAGTCATAAACATTTTTCAACTTTGTTGCAAAGTATTAATAATGATAATTTATGAAATTTATATATCTATCAATATCTTTATTGTTAACACTTTACAACATAGTTGAAAAGTGTTTATGACTTTGTTCATTTTGTCTGTCTGTCTGTCTGTCCGTTAGCACGATAACTGCCGTAAAAATGACTTTCTCGAAATGAAATTTTAGTATGCTTTTCAGACTGTCTGTGGGACCTATGGGAATATAAATAAATCATATCACCCAATTAGTTTTTCATTGAACCCGGGTTGAAAAAATGAAATACATTGAACCCTATGGGACTTAATTTTTCAAACATTTTTTAAGCACATTTAAAATTCACAAATTGCATCGTAATTTTTAGAAAATATTCACATTATCTCATAAAATATATAAAAAAAATTTAGTAAAATATGTTAGGTAGTTTTTAAATTAAATATTATTTAATATAGGAAGAAAGCAAATTCAATTAAATTCTGACTTTTGCGATATCCTTGAGAAAGAAAAAATAGATATATTATATAATAATTATCATTCCAAGAGTTTAATTGTTTTGTATATAAGAGAGGCTTCACATTTTAAAATAAATTTGGTAGATAACAATTTTTTAAATTTTTTTTAAATTTTATATAACTTTTCATGATATACTTATTTGATGGCTTTTTTAATGCACTTTCCTACATCCTAGAGAATTAACATTTAGTACACAGATTAAATCTGTGAACATTTTATTCTACAACAATTAGGTGGATCTTTAAATATAGATACCTACAGTTTTTCGAAATGGCCTGCAAATAATCCCCGTTCACTTCTGTAAATCATTGTTGTAATATTGTTAAAAGTTCTGATGTGGACAGCACATGTCTTTCTCTGCAGACTCATATTCACGTTCTCTTTATTTCTTCAATAATAATTTGAGTTTATCTGCACAAAATAACATCCATAAGTATTTTAAATGACATTGAATTTGTACGTTAAACGTAAATTTGATTCTCATTTGATAGATGGACTTATTGTCGAAAGTGGCGTAGCGAAAATAAAAAAAAATCTAAAATATCTCAAGAACGGCTAGTCCTAGAGTAATGGGGTTAGTCTTATTCTTTTTGTTGTCAAAAATCACGTATAAAATTGGAATTTAATTGATATAATTGAGCACACATAGTCTTTTATTTTTATATTTAACGATTTTTGCGGGCCATTTTGCAAAAACAACCCGTTCCTTTTTCCCGAATCTTACTAGAATAACCTACAAGGGATTTATATATCAAATTTTGTTAAATTTGGTATATAAATCACTTGTAGATTATTGAAATACTATACACCAAATTGTGTTAAATTTGGTCCATTAGTTTTTAGCTAGAGTGGATAAAGGCAATTTCTGCCGGCCATTTCGCAAAGAAGGCAGATTCTTTTATTACGAATCGCACTATAGTCAAATGAACATCAGAGTTTCCCACAAAAACTTACCTACCAAATTTTATTAAATTCGGTCAATTAGTTTTTCAGTTGGAGTGGATGCAATATCCTCACAGACACACAGAAACAAACACAGATACACATTTACACACACATACGTCTTCCTAAAAATAGTTTTTCGTGTTCTGGAAGTCCCAAAACGTGTAGATCCTTCGAAAATTCGAGTTCCGATTTTCGGCACGATTCCAATACTCTGAATACATACATACGCACACACATATATTAACTGTGTATCTGTATTGTCTGTGTATTAAAATTCCGTGCCTACCCAATTACAATAGTTGGGATTTTAAATGATCCCTAAACTTTTATTATTTCTTCAACGAAGCCTAATTTTACCTTATGCAGAATGCAAATATCTCAAGCGATTGTAAGGTGAGTTACATAAGAATTGCTGAATTTTTTTCACACTAAATTATTTAGCTCTGGAGTCTGGAATGCAAGTTATATGAATGAAATATTCATTGATTTTGCATAGAGAATCATATGATTTACATTTCGATACAGTTTTAAATATTTAAGTATAATAAATTATTGTAGTACAGTGATAATGTAAAAGATATCACCACTGAATGTATCACATTTTAGAGATTTTTAAATGAAATTGCATTTCAGTTGAAAAGTGTTTCATAATCAAGGCTTATGCATGATTGATCTTTCTTGTTTTAATCCTATTAAAGGAATTAAAATCGTCTGCCGTCTAATTACGTTTGATTTTTTACATAATTCAAACAATTTAATTTCTCTATTAAAGAATACGATATAATTTTTTTAAAATGATGTAAAGCTTTCTTTACGGTGAGAAAACTATTAATTTTAAGCACCTTTGATCCTAACCTTGCATGTTTGGTAAAATAATGACTATGCTGAATACAATAAAGGGAAATACATCGATTGAAATGCAAGTTTTCATAAAAAATATTGAAAAGTAGATAGCAATGCCAGCAGTGCGGATCACAATGCAAGCATTTGTGGATCACAATTCGAGCAATGCGGATCACAATGCGAGCAATACGGATCACAATGTGAGCAATGCAGATCATAATGCGAGCAATTTGGATCACAATGCGAGAAATACGGATCACAATGTGAGCAGTGCGGATCGCAATGTGAGCTATGCGGATCACAATGCGAGCAATTCAGATCACAATGCGAGCAATATAGATCACAGTGGGAGCAGTGTAGATCGCAATGCGAGCAATGCGGACCACAATGCGACCAATGTGGATCACAAGATCACCTTAGAAGACTGGGGAGAGCTAGACATGGCGTCTAACAAGCATCATTTATCAACGGTGTGATCCACATATTTTAATATCTTTGGCGAAACATTTCTATACATTGATAAATCCGATCTTAACTTCAGAAACTGATTTTATCGCTTCTTCTTATGTGATGACCAAAGAGCTTTCATTGCAGCCATTTTTCTTTCCCAAACATAAAAGAAAACTGATTCTATTGCTACAACCGCATCATAGTTTTAAGTTATTGTAAAAGTCCACTAGATTTACGCCTGTATTACATGCTCCTTAATTGAAGTAATTTAACGATTTCGTATATTTTACGAATTTTTGATGTTTATAGAAGTTTGTAAAATTCCAGCACATACCGAGTTGTTGCCATTGCAAGTACAGTCGAACCTGCCTTAAACAAAATTCAGGAACTCATGGAAATAAATGGCTAAAAGAGTTGGATGATTTTTCCATTCTCTATTCGTTACAATAGGTGCTTTTTATTAATAAAATATTTTAACTTGGCCGTCCGTTTCGGGTTCTGCAGCTACTGTTTTACACAAAGGAAAGTAATACGAATTTCCTATATTTTTGGACGGAGCTAAAAATATTTTCCGCTTATTAAAGTGTTCTGTTTCAAACAGGTTCAACTGTATCAACTATTCGATACTAAAGAGGGCGAAATCGGTCCAAAAATGATTGTATATGAAATGAAAGCATTATTTCAGCATATATATATATATATATATATATATATATATATATATATATATATATATATATATATATATATATATATATGTGTGTAGTTTCAATTGATTGTTCTCTATGTCTTAATCTTTTATATTGAGCTAATTATTATTGCCTTTTCTCATTTTTGCCGTGTTTTCTTTTTCATTTTTATTTATATTTATACTTTTAATTGTGATTTTTGTATCCTAATATTCTTCTCATCCCCCTTTCCATTGTAGTGATATGTTACCTTCGATCTTTATCCCTAGTCTTGGTCTATAGTTACTCATTTGTAACAGATATGCTAGTGATGGGTTTTTTTGTACATACAGTAGTTTATGCATAATTTTCGATTAAAATCTTTCAATTTATATATATATATATATATACATACATACAGGGTGTTTATAATTAAAGTTCCACTTTGAAATGACAGAATGTTACTACTGGACAGAATGTTATCAAACTTGGTAATAGTTTACAGGAGGTCGTGGGATTTTATTTTCCTCAAAAAAAAAGTTCAAAAACTCACCGTCAGCGGGGAATGGCGCTGTATACAATATTGTTAAACGAAATAAGACATGAAGACATCGGTTTAAAAAGTTTTTAATCGTTTCTAAAACGTGTTATAAATCATGTTCAATCTGGCTTCCACTATTTTCTGAAAGCAAGTTAAATCGCATTACTCCGTTTTCAACAGTAGCTCTTAGCATATCAGGAAGAATGTTAGGGACATGTCGGTGTATCACATTTTTCAATTCCGCCAAATTGTTTACGTTATTACCAAAAACAGTGGCTTAGATACCGCGATTTTCATGCAGTACGGGGTTCCACCTCACATTGGTACATGTGTCAAACAATTACTTAAGCAACATTTCACGCATGACCGGATTGTAAGCCGACACTTCCCCATTTCTTGGCCACCCCGGTCACCAAACCTCAATCCCTGTGACCTCTGGCTATGGGGTTATCTCAAAGCCACTGTTTATGGTGATAACAAACAATTTGACGGAATTGTAGAATATGATACACCGACATGTCCGTAACATTCCTCCTGATATGTTCAGAGCTGCTCTTGATAACACAGTAATTCGATTTAACTTGCTTTCAGAAAATGGTGGAAGCCACATTGAACATGATTTGTAACACGTTTTAGAAACGATTAAAAACTTTTTAAACCGATGTTTTCATGTCTTATTTCATTTAACGATATTGCATACAGCGTAGTTCCCCGCTGACGGTGAGTTTTCTTTTCTTTTTTTGCGGAAAATAAAATCCCATGACCTCCTGTAAACTATTACCAAGTTTGATAACATTCTATCCAGTAGTTTTCCTTTTATAGCCATTTCAAAGTGAAACTTTAATTATGAAGACCCTGTATATATATATATATATATATATATATATACATCGTATGAGTATACACAATTTAAATCAATCTTAATAAATTGCATTGATTTTCTAATATGTTTAGTTCTTTTTTATATTTAGGTCTGCATCAGTAGTATTGAAAATTAAATAAAATAGTAAATTATACCAGAAATTTAAAAATAACTACGACTACTAGAAAATTAATACACGTTAAATCCTATCAGTAAACCGTAAATATAATACCGATAATGAAGAATTGGATGAGAACGTAACGATTAAACTCATTTAACGTTGGTATACATTAATAAATCCGATTACAAATTCAGAAATTGATTTTATCACCTATTCTTATGTAACGACCAAAGAGCTTTTATTGCAACCATTTTTCTTTCCCAAACATAAAAGAAAACTGCCGTACTTTACAAATAATAATAAAAGAAATGGATAAACTTATTTGTTCGGGTCTGCAAAAATTTTAGAATTTCCTTCATTCCTCTCACGTCTAAGAAACTTTGAGATTTCAGATGGGAAGTAATTTACTGCTGTCTAAGTGCAGTGCTGTCACGGTTTCACAAGCGATTAAATGCTCAAATCCTCATTTCCCCCCAAAATTTTTCTGGAAAAACATAGCTGAAAATTTTCCGACCCACATGTCTAACTACATCTTACACACACATCATACACATACTATAGTATACATATACTGCATCATACATACACTACATCATACTACTGTATACATATACTATATCATACATACACTACACCATACACATACTGTAGTATACATATACTACATCATGCATATACTACATCATACATACACTATAGTATATATATATACTACTACATACTACAACATACATATACTATAGCATACATATACTATAGCATGCATATACTACAGCATGCGTATACTATGCTCACACGAAAAAGTTGATTTATATAACGGAATGTCCAAAACGAACTTCATCAAATTTATAAAGCAGAATGACCACATCATCACAACACTTACTTTTCAGGTTCGTACCCCCATTGCAAATATCAGCCATACGTTCACTATGCACTCTCAGCATGGTATAAACAATAGCAGCAGGGAAACATTCATCATGCCATAATTTTGTGAACCTATATGGAAGAACAAATTCATTCCTTTCTATTTTCATATATTCTGCATTATAAGGAAAGTAAACATATAAAACATGATCCTATCAAATTTAGGCTTTAGGTACGGATCCAATCAGCCGTTAAGCTCCCTAAACGCAAGTGGCAAACCAATCAACTTGCTCTTAAAGTTGAGAAATAGAATTTATCCTTTATTCTTCTGTGTTGAAAGCTTTTATTGCATCCATTCTCCTTATTATAAGACGAAATAAAACAAGACAACACTGCAAATAACAAAGAAATGGATAAACTTGTTTGCTCGCAGTTGTAAAAATGTGACATTTCCTGCATTCCTGACACGTTTTCTATATATTGGGGCTCCGGATAGAGCTTAAATTGCTATTGATTTAGAGTAGAATTGTCATGTTTCCTCAAAGGTTTAAACTCTCATATATACTTGAAAATAATTCTAATCCAAGTCAATACTTAGGGCAATGCTAACTGGAATACACAATATAATCTATGACCGGCTATTTATTTATAGTCAAGGCAAGGTTAACTTGTATGTTTTGGACGCTGTGATCGGCTAATTACTCATTTTTGTCTTTATATACATCCAATAACTTTAACATACGTGATTCGTAGAATTAAGCCAACGCTCAATAATTTGTAAGGAAAGATTGATGTATGTATAAGTTAGGTCTATCTATATCGAAGTGACCATACCCGATAATTTAAAATGTTAAGATATCGGTCTTGGCAACAAAGCCACATAGACGAAATACACCAATTACAGAGTTGCAGAATAAAATCTACAACTTTACAATTGGCTAAAATAAAGTCCATGCAACACTTTGTACTAGAATAAACATTATGGTCAGAAGAGTTCGTATTTATTCCTTTAAACTAGTGACAGAGAAACTAACACTTTTAAAAATTTAAGTTGCACATTTTTAAAGGTTCAATTTTTTTCAATAATGTATAGCGATTAGCGTTGCAAACAGTGGTCTTAATCGCAAATGTCTCAATTAGGTACGACAGATCCCGTGCTCGATACTATAAGTGTTGCTGTTGTTGTTGAGACCCAGCCTGTAAGACTTACCAGAAAGGTGTAAGGTAACTGTTTGGACGGCCGGGAAGAGCCACCCAATTTCGACCGGAACCCAGTGGGAAGGCATCCACAGGGACCGTACCCTCCTTCCCCTTCCACCAACCTCTCGGAAGGACTTACGGACCCACATGTTTAACGTGATCGCACTCCGTGTGAACATGTCGGCAGATTTGGCAGCGGGGGGAATCGAACCCGGGCCTACTGGGTGCAATTCCCGAGCGCTAACCACTGGGATACCGCGCCCCGATAGTATAAGTGTTCAAAATTTCAGACATTTTCCACCGGAGAACTCCTGAAGTGTTTGGAAAGAGTCCTTAATCCCCCGTTTATGCCTCTCCCCCTAGGAATGAAATTGAAAACCCGTGATTGATACTCTTAAAATATATCCAGTGATTGATACTCTTAAAATATATCCCGTGATTGATACTCTTAAAATATATCCCGTGATTGATACTCTTAAAATATATCCCGTGATTGATACTCTTAAAATATATCCCGTAATTGATACTCTTAAAATATATCCCGTGATTGATACTATAAGTGTGCAAACATTCAGCGTTCTATGCTACCGGTATAGGAAGGCTTCTGGGTAGTTTTGAAAATACATTAAAATACCCAATTTCTCCGACCCAGAGGGAGAAATCCAAATTGCGTCTCCGTTAGGTTCTGTATCGTGCTCGATACTGTAAGCTTGCAAAGATTCAGTCTTCTAGGTC
Source organism: Amaurobius ferox (assembly GCA_951213105.1). NCBI lineage: Eukaryota > Metazoa > Arthropoda > Arachnida > Araneae > Amaurobiidae > Amaurobius > Amaurobius ferox. Next base: position 40,740,564 of record OX578139.1, on the reverse strand, counting down.
ACCGAGAAATTCTGAAGGGTCAGGAAAAATAAAAACGCATTAGATAATTGTTATATGGACAAGAACGTATACTCGAAGTTGTCTGGAATTTGAAATGCAAACCCCTGATTAAAATTCCATCAGAACTCGCAACGAATGTTCGAAAACCAACGAACGCTTGCAAAATACCTCCGTTTAAAACAAAATTAATAAATATGTATTGGATGAGACGTCACGACTTCAGGGAGTGTTATTTCCCATTCTTTATGAGACCTAAAGCTCCTGTATACCCTGTATATTTAGGAGCCTTATCAAACGCGTCCATCTCCTCAGTTGATTTCCCTTTTATTCAAACAAAAACTACATGCCCTTTCCGGCGTAAACACAGTAGTAGCCTGTATAAATCTGATTTACGCTAACCCAGATACTTTATGAACTCACTACCATCTAAAAACCCCACCGTCAGGCCATAAACCAGCATGAGGCCACTTCCTTCAGTACTTAAGCGCAGTCGGAATGAGTTCTGATGCCTTAGCAGGAAATTTCTTTCGAACTGTTAAGGTGAAGGGTTTCCACGGTGTAAGTTAGGCTTAGAAGCACACTATTTCTGCGAAAATTGTATGGACTTGACTGGACGTTTACGATATTAAAACGAAAGCATTTTAGTGAAGTCTATTTATGTGAGGAATCTGTATAATAATTATTATAAACAAGTATTAAGGTATGTATTTTAAAGAAAGGGAAATCAATACCCATAAATAATTAAGTTGCAGAATTTTTTAATAAGTTTTTACTTTCCTTATATACATAATATATACGGAAAGTATTGTGACGGGGTCGAAAATTCGAATTCGAGTTTTCGACGAAAGAGCACGTTTCAAGCATCCCTGATCACGAATCAAACATTTTTGAAGTGATGTCTGTGTGTGTGTGTCAGTGAGACTGTGGAGACGATAATTGACGAACGAATGGACCGATTCGAACGAAATTTTGTACAAAAATCACAATCCGTAAACACTGGCAACCTATTGTTTTTATACGCAATCGAATGTTCAGAACCCCCCTAAATTTTCGAGTGAAATTTTGAAAAAATCGTCAAAAAATCAAAATCGCTAATAAAGTTACGCAAATAGACATTTCTTATGTAATTTTTTATTAGAAAACGAATGTGCCATAAATTTTGGAACGCTGACATGAACCGTTTCCGAGATATTGCACAGTTTGCAAAAAAATCATCAAAACACATATAAAATAGAAAAAAATATTTCCTATTGAGAAACATGTTCACTTTTCATATGTAATACCATGCGATAAATTGGGTGACATCAGTCTCGTAGAACTAGCTCGTTCCATTCATGAAAAAAGATACTGTGTAATACTTTTGTATTTGAACGCCAATACTCATTTATCTGGTGTAAGAATAACTTATTTCTCCGTCCATAACGCTTGGCGAGATTTTGGCGACGAATTTGGCGGAATGTCGCCAACTTGGCGACTTTTTTAAATGTTGCCAAATGAATAAAAATGACGCTAAATCAATGAAAATGACGACAAATTGAAGAAAATTCAATATCTTGGAAAGAATATAAATATCTACGATAAGAATAACATTTTTTAACTGTAAAAGTAATAAATTCATTGCATTATATAAGGAAAGTCATGTGTTGCCCACATCAGATTTTTTATTGTTATAAACAAGTATTAAGGTATGTATTTTAAAGAAAGGGAAATCAATACCCATAAATAATTAAGTTGCAGAATTTTTTAATAAGTTTTTTCTTTAAAAATTGATGGTTTTTAGCATTAAAAATAGTTGTCTCAATTAAAAAAATCTGATGTGGGCAACACATGACTTTCCTTATATAATGCAATGAATTTACTACTTTTACAGTAAAAAAAATAGGTTTTTCTTGTAGTAGGTACTTATATTCTTTCCAAGATATTGAATTTTCGACAATTAGTCGTCATTTTCATTGACTTAGCGTCATTTTAATCCATTTGGCGAGATTTTCGTTAATTTGACAACATTTTAAAAGTCGCCGCCGCCAAATTCGTCACCAAAATCTCGCCAAGCTTTACTGACGGAGAAATAAGTTATTCTTATAACAGATAAATGACGTTTGGCGTTCAAATACAGAAGTATTACTCGAAGTATTTTTTCTTATGATTGGATCGAGCTCGATCCACGAGAATGATGTCACTCAATTTATCGCATGGTGTTACATATGAAAAGTGAACATGTTTCTCAATAGGAAATATATATTTTTACTTTCCTTATATACAAAATGTATAAGGAAAGTATTGTGACGGGGTCGAAAATTCGAATTCGAGTTTTCGAAGAGAGAGCACGTTTCAAGCATCCCTGATCGCGAATCGAACATTTTTGGAGTGATGTCCGTGTGTGTGTGTGTGTGTGTGTGTGTGTGTGTGTGTGTGTGTGTGTGTGTGTGTGTCAGTGGAGACGATAACTGACGAGCGAATGGACCGATTCGAACGAAATTTGGTACAAAAATCACAATCCGTAAACACTGGAAGACTATTGTTTTTATACGCAATCGAATGTTCGGAATCTTCCTAAATTTTCGAATGAAATTTTGAAAAAATCGTCAAAAGATTAACACCGCTAATAAAGTTACGCAAATAGACATTTCTTATGTAATTTTTCATTAGAAAACGATTGCCATAAATTTTAGAACGCTAACATGAACCGTTCTTGAGATATTGCACATTTTCCTAAAAATTTATGGAAAAGTCATAAAATACAAAAAAAATTTTCCCATTGAGAAACATGTTCACTTTTCATATGTAATACCATGCGATAAATTGGGTGACTTCATTCTCGTGGATCTAGCTCGTTCCATTCATGAAAAAAGATACTTTGAGTAGTACTTTTGTAATTGAACGCCAATAGTACTTTATCTGCTGTAAGAATAACTTATTTCTCCTTTCATAACGCTTGACGAGATTTTGACGACGAATTTGACGGAATGTCGCCAACTTGGCGACATTTTGAATTGTTGCCAAATTAACAAAAATCTCGCCAAATTGATAGAAATGACGCTAAATCAATGAAAATGACGTCTAATTGAAGAAAATTCAATATCATGGAAAGAATATAAGTATCTACTATAAGAATAACGTTTTTTTTAGTTGTAAAAGTAGTAAATTCATTGCATTATATAAGGCAAGTCATGTGTTGCCCACATCAGATTTTTTTATTTTATATAACTTTTTGATAATTTTTTTGAAAAATGTGAAATATCTCGAGAACGGTTCATGTTAGCGTTTTAAATTTTATGTTAATCGTTTTCTAATAAAAAATTACATAAGAAATGTCTATTTGCGTAATTTTATTAGCGGTTTTGGTTTTTTGACGATTTTTTCAAAATTTCACTCAAAAATTTAGGGGGTTCTGAACATTCGATTACGTTTAAAAACAATAGGCTTACAGTGTTTACGGATTGTGATTTTTGTACCAAATTTCGTTCGAATCGGTCCGTTCGTTCGTCAGTTATCGTCTCCACAGACCCACTGACACACACACACACACACACATACTTTCACACACACACACACACATACATTCACACACACACACACACATACTTTCACACACACACACACACACACATTCTTTCACACACATACACACAGACATCACTTCAAAAATGTTTGATTCGTGATCAGGGATACTTGAAACGTGCTCTCCCGTCGAAAACTCGAATTCGAATTTTCGACCCCGTCACAATACTTTCCTTATACATTATGTATATAAGGAAAGTAATAATAGCTCTCGTAGATTCTGCTTTGCGGTCGATTTTCAGTCTTTTAAATCACCGGTGAGCTTCAGGAGGATTTTGAGAGATTTTAAATCCCTCCAATTTGTCTACACCCAAGTGAGAAGTCGAAAATCCGGTTTGGACCAGAGGTTGATACTATACGTGTGCAACGATTCAGATTTCTGGAGACTGCTTGTAGATTTGGAAATAATTTTCGAATAAAACCCTAAATATACACCCACGAGGCGGGGGAGTGTGGTTGAAAATCCGGCCATGATCTTTTCTGTCCGATTGTTGATATTACAAGTCTGCAAACATTAAGCATTCTAACTCACTAGAGGGAGTTTTTGTGTGAAGCTGAAAATAATTAAATAAGCCACTATTTTCTCCGCCTCAGGTGGGGGATTGAAAATTCGAATACTTTTAGGTTCTATCCAATATTCTCTACTATAGGCGTGCTAAAGATTCAGCCTTCTGCACCATCAGGAGTGCTTTCAGAGGGTCTAAAAAGTCCATGGATGCTGTTAGCTGCAGCGGGATTGCAGTATTAATTTTTGGAACGACCTCTCCCTCACAGCAAAGATCGTCTCATGTGGAACAGTGACGTTGTAGTCACATGACTCCTGGGTCACAATGTGACATCATCTTTCTGACTTCTATACGACGTTACGTATTAGTCACTTTGTAACTTCATTGTGACTATATTCTGTGACGTTTCCACAATTTTATTAACACGTAACAATGTGACGACATTACAATGGCAATTACAATGTGACGTCACAAACATGTTAATATGCGACGTCACAAACGACCATGAAAATGACCAAAATGACTTCGCCGTGACCTCAATATGACATTGCCGAGACGTACTGCGACATCCTGTGACGTCACAGAGTCGCGGTGTGACGTAAATTTTACGTCACTGTGAAAAAAATGCTGTTAGGGCTATATGTTGATTTTGTAAATTTAATTCGCGATTGTATCGAAAAAGCGCAATTTTGGCATCATATAAGAAATGCGGGTCTCAGGGGAGAATCAAAGCACTGATATCCAGCAGTCTAGATAACAATAAGCTAATTGAGAAGATTGTATTGTCTTTTGAATTTAAAGTGGAACCAACAATGGTGTAAAGACGTATACTCTGGAATTGTGGGTGTGCTGTCAGGATACAAGAATGAGTTCAAATTTCTACATATCTAACGCTTTTAGTTAAAAGCACTAATAAGCGTAAACAGGATCAATATACAACAAATAGCTCGGTGAATAGACTATCAAGATTAGTAAACAATTGTCAGATATAATAAACCAGCAATAAAATGCTCAGCTAATGCACAAAATAGCTGCATTGTTCTCACAACACTGATGTATCTCACAATTCAATTAGCTTGCCTCACGTCAATTACTTTCAACTGAGCGATGGCGCTGTATTCTCCATAGAAATTTCTAAAGAGGGCTCGTATATCCATAGTCGATACATCGAGAATGTAATAATATCTTCGAAAAGTCGCCACATTTGTCAACCCTGTTACAAAACATCAAAGCAAGGCAACCCTACTTTCACTTAATAGGAATGTCTACCTGTAAAGATTTTTACTTTCCTTATATACATAATGTATAAGGAAAGTACTGTGACGGGATCGAAAATTCGAATTCGAGTTTTCGACGGGAGAGCACGTTTCAGGCATCTCTGATCACGAATCAAACATTTTTGAAGTGATGTCTGTGTGTGTGTGTGTGTGTGTCAGTGAGTCTGTGGAGACGATAACTGACGCACGAATGGACCGATTCGAACGAAATTTGGTACAAAAATCACAATCCGTAAGCACTGGAAGTCTATTGTTTTTATACGCAATCGAATGTTCAGAACACCCCTAAATTTTCGAGTGAAATTTTGAAAAAATCGTCAAAAAATCAAAACCGCTAATAAAGTTACGCAAATGAACATTTCTTATGCAATTTTTCATTAGAAAACGATTGAATTAAATTTTAGAACGCTAACATGAACCGTTCTCGAGATATTGCACATTTTTTAAAAAAATCAGCAAAAAGTTAGATAAAATAAAAAAAAAATATTTCCTATTGAGAAACATGTTCACTTTTCATATGTAATACCATGCGATAAATTGGGTGACATCATTCTCGTGGATCGTGCTCGTTCCATTCATGAAAAAAGGTACTTTGAGTAATGCTTTTGTATTTGAACACCAATAGTCATTTATCTGCTGTAAGAATAACTTATATTACCGTCCATAACGTTTGGCGGGATTGTGGCGATGAATTTAGCGGAATGTCGCCAACTTGGCGACATTTTTAATTGTTGCCAAATTAACAAAAATCTCGCCAAATTGATAAAAATGACGCTAAATCAATGAAAGTGACGACTAATTGAAGAAAATTCAATATCTTGGAAAGAATATAAGTATCTACTATAAGAATAACATTTTTTTAAACTGTAAACGTAGTAAATTCATTGCATTATATAAGGAAAGTCATGTGTTGCCCACATCAGATTTTTTTTCTTGGAGATACGCCATACACAGTGTATCTTACATATTTGTAACAATAGGTTAGATTTAAATTGTGCAGCTATGAAGTTGGGTTCCTAAATACATAGCTCGATTCGAACAACCAAACTTATTCTCTGGACCAAAAACACGTGAAATAGAAAAAAAAATGCATCAAACATATATATATTTTAATTAAAGTGAAATTTAGAATCTATCCCTATTTAGAGATTTTTTTTAACTTTATTTAAGAAAAAGTATGGTTAAATCTATAAACCTTTGAGCTTTCTTCTAAGACTTACTTAAAAAAATATATTTTTACAATCGCATGCTTGCTTAAATCAGAACGGTATGCAGATCTTGAATATTCGAGTACATGCTCGCCCCATTCTCTGTAATATAATTTTAGTTCAAAAGAGTATTTTCTAGTTAAAATATGCTTTTAAAGAACGTGGAATACAATGCATAAATCGATTATGGATACTCCAAAATCGCTGAAGAGGATATTTTGGAATTTAAATGCACACACATTATTTTATATTTCGAAATAACTATAGGAATTAGTAAAAAATACTTTAATTTTAAATTATTATAACAAATATCGAAAACAATTGTATTCTTTTAAAGTAATTATAAGGAGACTGCAAAATAAAATTAAAAAATATTATATGTAAATTTCTCATTTTTCTGTCAAAGTGATAAATTTGCATATATTATCATGTATCTCTTGTTTTCTAGAGACAAAGCAAACAGTGAGGAGTAAGAGATTTACCTGTGCAACTACCCGAGGGACTATGTCCCAATCTACAGCAGGAGAGGGCACTATAGAGTTACCTGCATACAAGTCTGCTCTAATCCAGAAATTAAAACCCCTGTCGATTGGCCAATAAAACAGGGCTCGGGGTTAACATCCATTAGCCAATAATAAGCGGCTCTAGCTTTAATCTTGAATTTCAAAGTGAGGTCCACGACCTTCCTTTTAAAAATAGGATTTTGGGAGACAAGGGTGTTAATAGCAATCGAATCCTCAGCCGACTCAGGAAGATTAAAAATAATGTGTTTGGGTTTCCTCCCAAACAACCCTAGTCAGCGCAAACTTCTCCTTGAACTATGGTTTGTCTGTAGTTGTTCTTTAATAGAACTGGCTCCCTTTTCCGAGGTGACCTCCAAAACAACTCCACCTTTAGAAGTATAATAAATCTGATTTACTACCATACCAAGTTGTGCCGAAGCCACTGAAGTCGCTAATATAGCTCCCCTAGTGGTCCTAGACGCTCCCCCCCAGTATACTGAACAAGTACAGATCAGGAAATGCTCTCCAAAGTCGGGGGCGAGGACTAGATTCAGACGGCAGAGTATAAGTGGTTCCAACAAACGAAACCTCTGAGTCCCCAAATGGGGTGCCCACGAATACTCAAAACTCCTCAAACAACGTCCTCGAAGCGAGATCGTGCGTCTCCAGAGGTGAGTTAAAGATATAGCAAGACATTTTGGCCCCATCTAACCTCGCCTTACAAATTCGAACATCGGTTACTGTTTCTTTAACAAGCTCCTCTAGCTGTCTAATTATTTGAACAAGAGGGCTCAGGAAGCGCCTAACAATTTCTGTTTGTAGGGTCTTGGCTAACTTTTTTCCCTCTGAGAAAGGATAGAAATCGCCTTCAAAATGCACGTAACCTTCAAGCAGCAATTAAAATTCAACTCTTCCTCCTATAAGGATCCGATCGATGTATTCCGTTCCACTGAGTAAGCCATCTTGACGAGATAAGTATGTACTGCTTTTATACTAATCCAGTTATTGGAATTATCTCGATAAATACATGGAATTGCAATTAAATTCCCGTTAAGTGGTTAATTAACTCTTTTAGGTCAAATTTCAACAAATCAGAAATAATGTCCAAACTTTTGGATAATGTCGTCTTCGATATAGACAAATAGGTCCACAGTAAACGTGGAAAAGATAATATTAATGTTAGTACTAATAGTATCAATACATTTAAATATTCAATACATGCAGGCAAAACTAAAGATTCAATACTTTATATCAACACACTCAGGCAAAACTTGATGATTTCAGTACCAGCGATACCAGTGCATTTAGGTGAATTTCAATAGTGATGTTTTACTATAATACCTTAATTAACGAATTAAAGGCCAGCAGTTCAGAAGAAATTACGTGAAGTCACTGAGTAAATCAGAATACCCGCAAAAGGTGTATCAAAAGTAGTCATCTTATTAGAACTGGTGGTTTTCCAGAGAAGCTGGCAGGAATAGCTGATAAAATATACATCAAGGGTTTCCAGTAAGGTTAATCACAATTAAAAACAAATCTTCCGGAAAGTGATGCCAATAGAGAACAAATGTCATTCATCAATTGGTCAGTATAAATCCAGATAAAATTAGGCAGAAGTAAAATAAAGCTCCAGGGTTCGAAGGAGGGTGTCAAAAGTAGTCGATCAGCCAGCAGGTTAGAAGAAACTTTGTGACGTCACTTGGTAAATCCAAAATATCAGCAAAGTGAGTACCGAAGGTGGTACAAACTCCAAAGTAGTATCAGAGGGTGTTAGGAATAGGAGAATACCACACAGTTAGTCTCAGTTCCGTAGGTAGTCAAAAACAGTAGTTAAGCAAAAGTTGTCCCGCAGTCGGATACAGCTAAGTCAGTAATACTGTATTATGCACTTAATAGTAACTCAATATATAGAATCCTGACTACCCTATTAATCATAATTTAAGTGATTTATTAAGCAATAGTCCACTGCACTAGCTAATTGGGCTGAGGAAACAGACTGAATCCTTCAAGGACCCCAAACCAGAACCATACACACTAATAGTCATAGAACCAGCCAATAGACAATGGTAAGTTCATGTACCAAAGTGAGTGACAAACCTGACTGATCAGTCGACAGGCCAGGGGAAGATCCGTGACGTCACTGGGAAAATTTAACCGGAGGAGTACCAAAGGTGATAGAATTACTAAAGTAGTGCCATGGGGTGCTTAGGAGAGGAGGATACTACGCTTGTAATCCCAGTTCCACAATAGTTATTCAAAATTCTGTCCGGCAGTCGAAGCCAGCTAAGTACACAGTGCGTTATTATGCACTAAGTATTAAACTCTAATAATTAAAATTAATATCATAATTTATGTTACTTATTGAGCAGTAGTCCACCACACTAGTTCCTCTAGGTTGAAGAAATAGGCTGAAGACTGTAGTCTTGAGATGAAGCCTCCAAAGACCCCAATCCCAGATCAGTTCAATCAGTCCCGATGTAGTAGCCTCGTACGACCCCAACAAAGTAATGGCTACCTAAGTACACAGTTCAATTTCAAATGCAAAACAATAACAAAGAATTTAGACACTCTTATATTTACAATACATACTATAACTCAGAATCGTACGTCTTTAGTCTTAAAACAATCGGAACATTACACACCTCAGTCTTGTAGCACTTTTACTCCACTGAAACACTTAATTTGCTATAATATAACACATCAAATTTTCACTTGCAAAACGCTCAACAAGCACGAAGCGCGCCATCTTGGGCAACCACAATATATCATCTGTCTGCTACGCTTGCTGACGCATTGGTGGCCGTTGCTGCAAATTTGACGAAATATCGGCACTTTTAAGAAATGTCTCCAACTGTTGAAGACCCAAGCCGTCCGACTCATCCAAGGACTTGAGCAGCCAGAAGGACAGCCAGTGTCTCCAACTGTGTAATAATTCAATATCTCTGATAATTAAATTTCATTTTATTTATATAGTTAATTTTTATTTGTGAGGATTATCAATTTAATATTTTGTATGTAAAATATAACGATGTTGTATTGTTCTCGGGAGGTTGTCTGGAATCGTATAGAATTTGTGTTTTGTCGGGAAAGTCTATGGAATCATAAACTAATCGCGTTTTATTAATGGGGGACCTATAGTAATTATATTTTACTTGAGGGTCATACAGTAATTAATAATATCCAGCGTGAGATGTGTATGTTTCATGAAAACCGAAGAATTCTAGGAAGGTAAGGGATGTAAATGGACGGAATAAGAGTATAAATGGGAATCTGAATGGGAATGTGATTGGAAATTTGAATAGAAGTATAAATGGAAATCTGAATGGGAGTATAAATGAGAATCTGAATGGGAGTATGAATAGGAAACTGAATGGGAGTGTGATTGGAAATCTGAATGGGAGTGTGAATGGGAATCTCAATGGGAGTGTGAATGGGAATCTGAATGGGAGTGAATTCAATATAGTAAATAGCGATGCTCCCTAGAGACAAATTTTGTCACAACTCAAAAATTATATTGTAGTGGATCTCAGATAATATGTTGACGGAAATGTGTATTAGTCGTTTTCCAGAACCAAAATTTAAGATTATTACTGAGGTGTGCATTTTGATCAGAATCATATTTTTTTAATGGACAGAAAAAAAAACTACGTGATCTGTTTTTACAATCACAAAGTTAGGTTATTTTAAAACACTTCTTAACACAAACATTTTAATTAATTTCACTTTTGCTACGATACACAGTGTAACTAAGGAATTTTTTCAATTAATTTTTAACAAAGACGTAAATGTTAGCGTTTTTGATTTCCATTGATGGACCGAGTACAATGTTTTCTTCTCATGCGTTACTTATGCTGCATGACTGCACAACCTGGTTGTTATGGAGAGCAGTGACGCAGTTATAGGGTTGCAAATAACTTTACCAAACAAGCGTTTCCAGCGTTATTTGTACGTAATCATTTAGATCCTTGCAGATAAATTCTGATTATATAAAAGAAGTTCTATTAGTGTGTGAGGTAAGGTAAATCATCTTTATCAACTTCTAAATTAAAGGATTTACCTTTGATGCCTTCAATTTGGGTGGAGTATAAAATTCTTCAATTGTTCTCAAGTACAAGAGAATGACATAAGACAAATTGAACAATGCTTAAATTTAAATTAGTCAAATCTTTATTTTATATTCCTTGATTAAGTCTTAAAATGGAAGTATTAAAGTCAACTTAGCAAATAATTTAACAACTTATCAACTTAACAACTACACATATATATAACAACAAATAACATATATATATATATTTAACAACATATCAGCTTAACAATTATACACATATATATAACAAAACAATTAACATTACATAAACACATATTTAGGTTTTGATTTTAGAAAAGCAACTACTCTTTACTCAGGTTTGAGTTCTTACTCAATTAATGATTATCAGTAATAAATGTTGTAAGTTCGCTCCGTGACCGATATTAATATGGAATAAATAAAGCGCTACCCCAGTTTGCATAGTAGCTGCTGAAATCGTCAATTCTGTCACAAATCTATATATCACAGAGGAAAATCGTATTGAGGAATGGGTATTATTGATACGCCTATCGTATTTTGCACATCACCCTTTTTAACACACTCGTCTTAGATGCAGTGGGATACTATGTTTGACGTAACGATATTTAACGATCAATATGCAGTGAGGCCACTTATCAAATTTTCGGCAAACACTTTGCTGTCACTTAACATTTACCATGCTGACTGAGCACATTTGCTAATTACTGTTACTTTCATTGATGATTCAAATTCGATTATTGATGGCACATTTTCGTTTAAGTACGACATGGTGCTCATCGTGATGCCACAGCATTATATTTTTAACGTAATCTCGTGTAGCAACGATGGAATTGGAGTGATAGTCCTTTTTTACGTATTTACTGCAAGCTGTCTAACCATCGAATCTAACACTCTGTATGAACACACAATTCATTCCCCCCTGTGACGCCTTCTTTAATTTGCTCTTGGTGATGGAAGAAATGGAAGCTGTTTATTTATGTTTGAGTTCACATTGGTGCTCGTGAATGCGTATCTTGGTTATGCGCTGAATTTCAAGAGCCTTATTGTCTTGATTGACACTTGTATTCGAAATATCAACATGTCGTGTGACAGTGATTGTTGTGACATTGTTGAAATTAAAGTACTATTTTATCTTGTTTTGCGGATGTGGGGTGTTTTGAAAGCATTATATAAACGCAATTTTATTACTGTGCTTATATACTTATTGGTGAAATTGAAGTACTATTTTATTTTGTTTTGGGGATGTTGGTGTTTTAAAATCAGTAAAGAAAGGCAGTTTCATTGGTGTGTTTATTGGTAAAATTGAAGTGCTATTTAGTTTTGTTTTTGGGGTGTTATGAAAACATTATATAAACACAGTTTTATTAGTGTGCTTATTGGTGAAATTGAAGTATTATTTTGCTTTGTTTTCTGGTTGGGGGTGTTTTGAAAGCAACGCAATGTTACTATTTTCAAACAGCTTCTCTCCCCTAATGTTAGGCATTTCGCTAATATGATCATATCACATCTTCCAGTTATGCTAGACCTTAGTTTTAAATACTTAGCTTGAGCTAATGACGATCGTGTATCGTATCTACGATTGCATACTCCTTGCACGATTATTTAAGACTCCTGTGCAGGGAATTATTTATTTTTGGTTCTTATGTAGGCCTATGGTAACAATCGATGTTTTGTTTTCGAGAATTCGCTGTAAGTTCGGATGAATTTTCAATTAGGGGTATGTATCTTAAATTCCATTTAGTACATTTTCTAGTTAACATATGTTTTGGCTAATTTTAAACTCGTTTAGTATATGTATCACAGATCAAAAAATGAATAATAGAGATCACAAAATTATTTTTTGAATAAAATCATCAAAACAATGTTTTCATTAAAGTAAAGCTATTTTGTTTCTATGCACTAAACCTAAAACATTTGGAAATATTTTACAAAATTAAATCTAAAAAATCATAAATGCTATTTTTTATATTTTCTTTATCGATCAGACACGAATATTTCACCTTTCCGACAATACACAGAAATGTATAGGGAAAGTATTCGAATCGTGCCAAAAATCGAAACGCGAGTTTTCGACGGATTTGCATATTTCAGGCACTCTAGAACACGAAAATCCCATTTTTAACATGGCGTCTGTGTGTTTCAGTCAATCTGTCTGTGCAATGTATGTATCCTCTCTTAACTCAAAAACTATTCAATAGAATTTCACAAAATTTGGTAGGTAAGTCACTTGTGGATTACCTTGATGCAGATCAGGTTTTGGTATGATTCGAAGAGACAGAACCGATATATTTTTGTGGCATAGCCCCCCAAAATCGTCAATATCTGAGTCAGAAAACTCAATATCCCTAAATGCATTAATTAAACGCTTGTGTTATGCTTAATTTTTGACGATAGAACGAATAATATCCACCCCATTACTCTAGTATGAAACGTTCTCAAGATATTTCAGTTTTCTGGAATTTTGAGGAGCTAGCATTTCAAAATGCATAAAGATATCAAATGAAATGGAGATGTATTAAAACTGCAAATTTTATATAATTTCAAATAAGTATCGGTATGATTTGGTGCAATTAAACTGAATTTAATACACTATGAAAAGAAGAAAGATAAAATACTTTTGAGCTTGTATGGAAAGTCATGTGCTGTTCACATTTGATGTTTACTTTTCCTGCAGTACAAGGTAATGTATAGGGAAAGTATTGGAATCGTGTCGAAAAATTGCAACTCGAGTTTGTGTAGTCAGTTTGTAAATCCGTTGAATATAAATATATACGTATATATTAAAAATATGGGTATTTCCTTATCACAGCGAGGATGAATCACCAAGCGACCGAGATGTGTCGCCAAGGTAGGTTGTAAAATCTGAAATTGTTGCAGTTCTAAAGAAATAGCACGTGCTTATACTATGGTTATATTGCTTTTTCGTACCTTGGTGAAATCGTAACTGCGACCTTGGCATAATCATAATTGCGGGGGCCGCTATAATAAGGAAGTACCAAAATATAAATATGTAATAAATTATATACAGTGAAAAATGAAAAAACTCTACTGTAAAATGAGCACACTAAGTAAAAGATTCGAAAATAAACATGTGCAAAGCAGCTAATTCGAAAAACAAATTCTCTCAAAAAGAGAATACAAGCTGTCGTATGCTGTGTATCTCAGAAATCTACAACCTGCTCATTTCATCTTCAGTGGACGCCGAATGCGTGTGCAAAGCCGTACGCTAGAAATTAGCATAGCACAGCACATCTTAACTTCGCACAGCACAGCACATCTTAACCTCGCACGGTACAGCTCATCTTAACCTCGCACAGCACAGTTCAACACAACACAGCACAATCCAACACAGCACAATCTAACACAGCACAATCTAACACAGCAGAGCATAGCACAATCCAGCACAGCACAGCACAATCCAACACAGCACAGCACAATCCAACACATCACAACTTCAATAAAATTACAGCTTTACAATTTTGAGTAGTATTATCTTTAGTAGCAAAGTTAGTTCAATGAGTATAGAAAAAACGGAAAATGAAAAAAAAAAAAGCAGACCAGTTTTATTCATTTGATATATTCTTGTAATTGCACCGTTCTGATCAATTTTTTTTCGGTTAAACATTACTATCAAATTTTAATTTTTCCAAAGAGTACATAGACCATTAATTAGATTATTGATCCTGTTGTATAAATATTTCGAGCGATCTAAGCCGCTAAGTCACGATATTCTGTACTTAAGCTCGTCCCATTGCAACTTGCACGCAGGCCCATCAGAAAAAAGCACGCATTAACAAAATCGGTTACTTCTTAAGTGGAAAGTTAGAACAAACGGTGATTAGAAGTTAAGCCCAAAGTTAAGTTGAGTGTATGCACTCCTGTCATAATAGTCTCAGTACATTAATCAGGGTTCGGAACTGGAAGCGTTAAGAAAGGCTATAAACATCTGATGTATTTATAAGTAATGTGAAGTATAGTAAATACTAAAAACGCAAAATATTCGTTAAAACACAGCATAAAATTAGTTACAATTAGTTAAAGTACTAACCGGTCTCGTAGGCAGAAAATAGTCCCAATCTTCACTAAATGGAGACAAAGAAATCACATCAACAAAAGAAAGCAGGAGTCCATATGTTGTAGTTGTATCCAGTCAACTAGGAAGGTAATGATATCAAACGATGAAATATAACATATGAAAAGAAAAATAACAAGTAGAAAAAGAATATGATGTGATCAGCACATGACTTTCCCTGCTGACTCATATTCGCGTTCTCTTTATTTCTTCAATAATTCAGTACATTGAGTTTAATTGTCAAAATAACATCCATAATTATTTAAAATTACACTGAATTTGCGCTGTTAATTCAATTTTCGTCCTCATTTGGCTTATTTTCTAAAGTGGTGTACCGAAAATGCGAAGAAACTAAAGTATCTTAAGAACGGCTAGTCCTAGCATAATGGGGTTGACATTATTATTTCGATCCTTAAAAATTATGTATGAAACAAGCATTTAATTAATACATTTGAGCATACGTAATTTATTATTTTAGATTTTGACGATTTTTGCGGGTCATTTCGCAAAACAAGACAAGTTCTTTTATCCCGAATTGTACCAAAATGTAATCAGCACCAGGGTAACCCACAAGAGACGTATCTACCAAATTTTGTAAAATTTGGTCTATTAATTTTTCAGCTAGAGTGGATACAGACAATTTTTGCGGGCCATTTCGTGAAAAAAGACGGATTCTTTTATCCCGAACCGTACCCAAAGCGAATCTGCACCAGGGTCACACACAAGTGACTTACCAAATATTATAAAATTTGGTCCATTTGTTTTCGAGTTAGAGTGGATACATACGCTGAACAGACAGACAGATAGATAGACAGATACACAGACCCATACACAGACGTCAAGCTAAAAATAATTTACCATAATACCAAAACGAAAAAATCCTTCGAAAACTCGAGTTGCGATTTTCGGCATAATTCCCCTATACAGTGCCATGTATTGCAGGAAAAGTAAAAAGAGAGACTGTATTCAAGATTCACACTTGCACAGATATTTTGAATTGTGCTATGCATACCTTCCCTAGTGATGTCCAATGAGCCAAGTACAAAGGCGCTCGTTTCCTTTTCCACGGACGTCATATGCGCGGAGCAATGTAAAAAAAACAAACATTACTGTCATACCCAGGATAAGGCTCCCCCGAGGACAGTTAAACGCCAAAGTAGCATTATTTGATGTTTTTCATTATTGTGAAATTATTTATTTAACAAGAAAGCTTTCTTCCTCCGAAGTGGTAGTTGTTTTGCTTTCTTTAATTCTGTAATCCACAACGAGTGCATGCTTTTAGTGCATTAACTGACGCTTTTCTATCAAATAAACTACTCCATTTTATAGACTACAGATGTTTCAGATCATTACGCTAAAGTAATGACCTTAAGCATCTATAAATGCGATTATCCGCATTTGTATTGTTTACCTCAAGCAGCTTGTTTATTTTATCCATTCAGTCTCTTTTCCACTTACATTAGCGAATAATGATAAAGCAATGAAATATACTCGGATACAGCGTATCCGTTGTGTCTTATTAAGGAAAATCAGCGGAATGTAAAGCTCTGATAAAGAATACCTTTCATATGTTACTTCCTTTCCTGTATGCATAGTATAATATATAGGGAAAGTATTGTGATGGGATCGAAAATCCGAATTTATCGAATTAAAATAAAAGAATAATAAAACAATAAAAAATAAAAGCTCGACGAGGTCTGTCGAATTCAGCTAACCCAGTACTAAATTTTGTGACGCCTGAAACTTGGATTTTCCACTACAGGTGACACAGACAAACTTCGGCTTTCAACTAGGTCCCGAAAGATGTCGGATTTCAGGAGATTGCAAAAGAGGTTGGTTGGAAGGAAGGAGCTAATATTGTTGCTCTCGATTCATGGAGTTAGGCTACAGAAGCCAATGAGAAAGTTTTCAAGAATTTAGAGACGTGCTTTCAAAATCTGAGACAGTTTTATTTTTAGAGAGAGATATAGTTTATTTTTGTACGAGTAACTGAGCGATGCGGAGTCCATGAAACATCAGAGGAGACCATGACACTTGACACCTCATGGACTCCTGACACGGGCGACCATTTCGACGAAGTGTTGGTGAATTACACTTTTAGAAACTTATCCTAAAATGTTTGTTTGCTCTCTCTCTCTCTTCATTTATGGAAAAATAATTCTTTATCAATACAAGTATTTTAATAATGGGTTATCACCACTCCAACGATAAGCATTTTAGTCATTTGGCTCACACAACATATCCAAACCTTTGACACCCTACCAAGGGGTGGGACGCTGTAGCCCAGTGGTTAGCGCGCGGGTATCGCACTCGATAGATCCGGGTTCGATTCCCTCCGCTGCCAAAACTGCCGCCGTGTTCACGCGGAGTACGATCACGTTAAACATGTGGGTCCGTATGTCCTTCCGAGAGGTTGGTGGTAGGGGAAGGAGTGTACGGTCCCTGTGAATACCTCTCCCACTGGGTTCCGGTCTAAATTGGGTGGCTTTTCCTGGCCGTCCAAACAGTTGCCTTACACCTTTCTGGTAGGTCGGGCGGTCTAGGTCTCAACAACAACAACCCTACCAAGGGGTGATGAATGTTGAAGTGTTAGCAGTGGCGTAGAGCCCATTGATGCTCAGACGCTGAGACTCCCTGTTTAAAATCTAATTTAAAGATACTTTTAGTTATTATATTTTTAAAAATAACTTTACGAATATATATGTATTTTTTTAGAGAACTGTTACACTTTACTTTCTTAAAATGAATGAAACCCCCGGCCGTCCAAACAACTGGTCTGTTCTCCGACGATTCAACGGTCTGGGTCTTCAACTTACTTAAAATGAGACGTTTCAAATTATTTTTCCCATTAAAACTCATATCTAGAAGCTGAAATCATCTAGCCTCTACGGTGCATTGAAAGAAGCATGGTATTAAGACCGCCCACCTATCAAACGTCGCCTTGGCTGATAAACTAGAACTATAAGCTAGCTTCCAGAAAAGTGTGTGTATTTCTTCCCCCATTTTCAATCCTTTATAAACAGCGTACCTTAAGACAATGATTGGATATGGGACACACGTTTCATGAACGAAAGTTTCGTGGGCAAGGCTAATGGATCCGCCATTTTGGGTCATACGTGGCTCTATTAATTAATCTTCGCAGAAAAAAGTTATGTAATACTAAAAAATATGAGGCATTTTCCACGAATAACTGATACTCGCCTAAATTTAAACAATATCAAAACTAAGAAACATACTAATATTGACTACCATTAAACTTAGTAGTAAAACTAAGTAGTAAACTAAGTAGTTTGTGAAGTAGACTTAGTCACATCAACAATATGGCGAAGCATCCGTTTGCGTATTTGGGAGTTTTAGAAAGAATAAATCTGATTTACCTTTAAAAATCGTACTAGAATCAATCATACGAGAATCTCAGTTAAACAAAATCCACTGATCGTTTTCTAGCGGGTTTTTTGCATATTGAGGTTAAGAAAGTTTTCAGTTTTCAAAGTATAGTGTTTGTAAATAATTAATATACAAAATTGTTTAAGGACATTGTTGACTACAGTGATCTCCCCCATTT
This sequence comes from Amaurobius ferox, assembly GCA_951213105.1. Lineage (NCBI taxonomy): Eukaryota > Metazoa > Arthropoda > Arachnida > Araneae > Amaurobiidae > Amaurobius > Amaurobius ferox. Next base: position 40,721,806 of record OX578139.1, on the reverse strand, counting down.
TTAGTGCACTCCTTTGAATTGCTTTATTTCGTTAGTTTCAACAGTTTATATCTACAAAACTGATATATTTTTTCTATCACTTGCTAATAATATTCTAATACATTTCTTCTTCATACATAAGGCGCCTATAAAACGTTTTCCGGGATGGGGTGGGGGTGAACTCAAGCACATGATGTACAACATCGACTGGTTTGATGACCGCCTTTGTTATATTGAATGTCTCAGGGGAATGTAACTCCCCTTGACCTCCCTTATGGACGACCATGACTTCATATTTAATAAAATGAATGTAAATTTTCATCTAATTTAGAAATAAGAAATCATTTAAAATGTTATATCTTGTATGTATTCATCTTATATAGGTAACATCATAAAATATCATGCATTTCATCCATTCTTGGCATTTTTATGTAAAATTATTTAATTTTATTCACCAATAAATAAAAATTATTGAAATAAAACTTATGAAAATGCGAATTCCAATATAAATTCTACTTGTAATATCAATGGACATATGGAAAAATAATTCTTAATCAATACAAGTCTGTTAAGAATGGGTAATCATCCCTCCAACGATAAGCATTTTAGTCATTTGACTCACACAACATATCCAAACCTTTGACACCCTACTAAGAGGAGACACGATGAATGAAGTGTTAGGGAGTTACAGTTTTTTTTATCTTTTCCTGAAATGTTTGTTTGTTCTTTCTCTCCGTTTAAGGAAAAACAATTCAAACAAAATAAATAATTTGGCAAAAGATTACCATCTTTCCAGCGATGAGTATTTCAGTCTTTTGATTCACACAACATATCGAAACCTTTGACACCCTACAAAGGAATGAGACGATGAATATTTGTGTATCGGTGAGTTAACTTTCTAGAAACTTTCCCTCTTAAGTTTATTTGATCTCACTCCCTTCCCCTCTCTTCCCTCCCTCTCTCTTCCTCTCCTCCCTCTATCTTCTTCTCCTACCTCTATCTTCCTCTCCTCCCTCTCTCTTACTCTCCTCTCTCTCTCTTCTTCTCCTCCCCATCTCTTCATCTCCTCCTTCTCTCTCTGTCTCTCTCGCCGTTTATGTAAAAGTTATTCTATTTCAATACAAATATTTTAACGAAGGGCTATCATCCTTCAACGGTAAGCATTTTAGTCTTTTGACTCACACAATATATCCAAACTTTTGACGTTCTACAAAGGGGTAACCATGTGCCAGGTGATAATGTTATGCAATGATTTTCATTCAATGTGAGAAACTCATTACAATCTAAAAACATGATGACATATATTAACAATTAAGTAATGAAATATATTAGCAAATACTATTCAAACGTCATCGCATTGTCAGTTTCCAAACCCATTAATGTTAATGCATTGTTCTAATTGCCTTGTTTAGCAATTTTAGATAGAAAAACTAGAAAAAAAGATATATAGATATAGAAAGAAAAGTTTTGAAATATAAATAATATTTTACGAAACAAATAAAAAAAATATATTTTTATAGAATACCGAAACTTAGTGTTTTTCAGAAATCTTTAGCTTGCAGCTTAGTAACATACAAACATTATTATAGGTGGAGTATTGTATTTATTTACGTTTGCTTATTCACAACTTATTTTGTAAAGGATGTCGGTTTAATTAAAGAAAATTAAACTATTAATGCAGCAGCTTAATAATCGCTATTTTAATAAATGTATTATATCTTTTATTCCCACACTAATATATCACACTCAGCCGTTACAGTAAGGAAGCAATTATTGAGAGATTTACCTTCTCCAAACTTTCACACCTCTTGCGTAATGCTAACAATCTTTATTTTCCAAATCTAACATACCCACAACCTTTCCCCTATCAAATAATACCTTCTCTTTTATAGACTGTTGTCTGAGACCATTACGCCGAGGCAATGTTCTTAAGCATCTATAAAGTACGATTATCTTCACTTGCACTGTGTATTTCTTGTAGCATATTTATTGCGCTCATTCAGCTATCTTTTGGATTAACATTAGCCATGAATGGTAATAACCTCTCGGAATTGTTGGTGATAAAAGTATATTAGTATTTACACGGTTACTGATGAACAGTATATATTTATAGATGCCTGTACAATAGCATCCCGTCTGCCTTATCCATTTTATTTTTCATATATTACACAGTAATGTGTAATAATCAAATACACAGTATTAATACAGTAATGCATAATAATTATATATCGAAATTCTGTCTGAAGTTGGAATTTGAGTTTACGACGGACGTTCTCGTTTTGGGCACTCTAGAATCTGTAAAGATCTTACTGTCTCAGACGGGCATCGAACCGCTAATCTTCGAACTGGCCAGTTGATGCTTTGGTCATTCAGCTACTGGTAGAAGATTCCAAGTTCTAACTTCTCGAAGAGGACCCTATATTTTATTCCAGGTCGTATACTTGAGGGAATCTGAGGAATCTCAGTTGGACCAACTGTTTTCGTATTTTTAACCCTTTTTCTTAACTATTTTTCTTAGTACAATTGGCGCAAGTAGCTTGAATATTTATAAAATAAATACTATCTCTCAAACCGTATATTTCAATGAAAATGGATAATGGCGTCCATTTCCCACAAGAAATTCGAGTACTTTTCCATTTCGCCAAGCAGACTTTAGTGGCGACAACACACAGTATACACATAAAAAAATGTTAATAACTATTAGTTCTAAGATTTTTTTTGATTTGGAGGCATAACGATTTTAATATCGTTTAAATTTTTTTCAAATGGGTCTTTCGTTTCTTTCCTCCACATAAATTCCGCAAGATAACTTTCTAGATAATGACGTGCCGTTACTCTATGTTTCTTATTTTGCCATTTCGCGCTACCCCACAGTCTTTCTATTTTTTGTGTGTGCGTTCCAGTTTCTGGATCGACAAAATTGTATTTATGGTTCACCTTGAAATGTTGAAAACTTTCCTCTTCCAGTTTTTCAGTGCAATATGATTTCCACGAAACGGAATATATTATAGTTCTTTTTTCAATATTTTTTAATTGCTTTTAATCTAATGCTCATGGATCGGATTAGTACCTTCACAAGGAAACATTCGTTTGTTTCACGGCAAACTCCACCAAAGATCCACTGTTGTGGTACAATCCGCCCCGCATTGTTTTGTGGTTTGTGAACATACTTTCATCCATTTCGACGATCATATCATGTCCTCCTATTTTCTGTTGTTGACGTTTAAGAAAAGAATCCGCACAAGCCTCGCGCATGTAGTTATTCCAGACCACAACTGTTCTGTGACTGATTTCCAACTGTTTTTCACACCATTTTACTGAAGTTAATTCTTCGCTCCAACCACATGTAAACCTCACACACTTCAAGAAACTCAATTTCGATGACTCAAACCATGTGCCTTTCCGGATGCTTCTTTTACTGCGACAAGTTGAAAGGTTGCAGCGCCATTGAATTTCATTTCCGAAATACAATTTCATTTCATGATTATTATCACAAGTAGCAATTTTAGACAAAACGCCTTTCGCTTGAAAGAATCTGACAGATCCTTCCTCTGTTCTGGGCAAATCCCGAAATTTCATTGGTTTTTCATCTATTTTAGGCATATTAGGAAAAATACGTGACTGATAAGAAATGGCCGCGACTTGTTTTGAAAATGTGGCATTAAAAGGTTACCCGCGGGGATATTCCGTTTGGCGTCGGTTGTAGTATTTATGGCGACTTTATCGCCTGCGCCGGCGAAATGAAAAAGTACCGAAATTCGTTATTACCCTAGGAAGATGGAATATATACATTTCCCACGCAATAAGAGGAATAGGACATCTTCCTGTATTCCATCCTCCTAGCTATTAACCAGGCATGAATGATGTGGCTAGGCGCATGCGCTGTACCAACGCAAATAGTCTGTCAGTTCCATCTCAGGTACCAGAGATGACCCAAAGATATGTAATTTTATTTTTTCTTATTTATCGTAGGGCGTGACGCTTCTACTTTCAAGACTTATGTAGTATGTCATTGCATTATAAGGGAGTTAATTAAAACGTCTTTTTAAGGTAAACCGTTTCCCACGAAATTGTACAACTGATAACTCTTATGGAAACAGAAATATTTCAACAGATGAGATGCATTTTTCCTGAGGCATCAGTAACTTCCTTCTTTCTTTCCCTGCAATACATGGTAATGTATACGGAAAGTATTGGAATCATGTCTACACATGTTTCGAGACCTCTTGAATACGAAAAAACTATTTTTAGCGTGACGTCTGTGTGCGTGTCTGTATGTCTGTCTGTGTGTCTGTGCAATGCATGTATCCACTGTAACTCAAAAACTAACGGACTTAATTTCATAAAATTTGGTAGATAAAACCCTTGGGTATGACCCTGGTGCTGATTAGTTTTTGGTACAATTCGGAAAAAAAGAACCCGCCTTTTTTTGCGAAATAGCCCTCAAAAATCTCATGTATTCACTCTAGCTGAAATACAAATTGACCAAATTTCACAAAATTTGGTAGATAAATCACATGTGGTATACTCTGGTGCTGATTAGATTTTGGTATGATTCGGAAAAGAACAACCTGCCTTTTTTTACGAAATGGCCCGCAAAAATCGTCAATATCTAAGAAAAGACTACGTATGTTCAAATGTATCAATTAAATGCATGTTTTATACGTAATTTTTGACGGGGAAAAGAATAAGAACAACTCTATTACTCTAGGACTAACCGTTCTCGAGATATTTGAGATTTTTCGTATTTTTTAAGCCGCCTTTGGAAAAATGTCCAATGATCAAATAAAAGCAGAAATTGAATTTAAAATGCAAATTTAGTGTCATTTTGTGCAATTAAACTCAATTTAATGAGTTCTTAAAGAAATAAAGAAAAAAATGCATTTTAGTCTGCAGGGAAATTCATGTGCTGCCCACACTTGATAAAATTTTTATACGAAATGAACAAATTGTGTTATACTCAGTTCCTGACAACGGAATTTGTGATAAATTCTTATATCTCATATTGAAGTATATGCTGAACAAATAATTAAATGTTGTGACACCTGAAATTTATAAACTGGTGCTGCTTTTTCTTACAACACCTACAGCAAGAGTACATACCTGCGAGCCCAGCTAACCAACTTGGGTTTATAGCTTTCAGTCGTTTATAGCTTTCATATATTGGGTTTATAGCTTGGGTTTATAGCTTTCAGTTTATAGCTTTTAGACATCGAGGCGCAAACACATCATCTCTTTTCCAGCAAAGCCGCAACCTGGGTCGCGAAACACGGCGGAATCATTCACCGGGCAGGGGCCGAAGGCACCTGCCGGGCCCGACTCCGGTCACCGGCCAGACCTGGGCTCAGGGCATAAATAGCCACAGCCCCGTGATCCAGCCACCTGGAAGAGTCCGGGGACTGCCTCGTCACTTCCGCGATTGCATCCGTGAGTCATCAGCAGCGAGGTTGATTACCCCCGGATTAATTTGCCCCCCAGTTTGGAGGATCAAGGCTACAGAGCCAACATCCGAAACCACCATCTTGGGTGGCCCGCCCCGGGGGGGAACACCTACAGCAAGAGCAGCAGTAGAATACACATTATTTTAACTTCGAAAATATTCGACATTTTCACCAGATCTACCCATGCACAAAAAAGACTGACTGGACTTGATATGCTATCAAAAGAAAAGTACCTTCTACAAAGATTCAGTATATATTTAGCAGGGGATAGGGTAACTATTAAAAATATAAGATTACCCACCTTCTGAAATTACGCTACTCTACTAATCAATTCCCTCTAAAGTCAGATCGGCATACAACTGTCGATCTGAACGACTAACTTGCGCGCTCGACTTTTTTACTTTCCTTATATACATAATGTATAAGGACAGTATTGTGACGGGGTATCCCTGATCACGAATCAAACATTTTTGAAGTGATGACTGTGTGTGTGTGTGAAAGTATGTGTGTGTGTGTGAAAGTATGTGTGTGTGTGTGTGTGTGTGTGTGTGTCATTGAGTCTGTGGAGACGATAACTGACGAACGAATGGACCGATTTGAACCAAATTTGGAACAAAAATCACAATCTATAAACACTGGAAGCCTATTGTTTTTATAAGTAATCTAATGCTCAGAACCAACCCCCCTAAATTTTCGAAAATTTTTTTGAAAAAACCGTCAAAAAATCAAAACCACTTATAAAGTTACGCAAATAGACATTTCTTATGTCATTTTTCATTAGAAAACGATTGACATAAATTTTAGAATGCTAACATGAACCGTTCTCGAGATATTGCACATTTTTCAAAAAAATTATCAAAAAGTCTTATAAAGTAAAAAAAAAATATTTCCTATTGAGAAACATGTTCACTTTCCATATGTAATACCATACGATAAATTGGGTGACATCATTCTCGTGGATCTAGCTCGTTCCATTCATGAAAAAAGATACTTTGAGTAATACTTTTGTATTTGAACGCCAATAGTCATTCATCTGCTGTAAGAACAACTTATTTTTTCGTCCATAACGCTTGGTGAGATTTTGGCGACAAATTTGGCGGAATGTAGCCAACTTGGCGACTTTTTGAAATGTTACCAAATTAACGAAAATCTCGCCAAATGAATAAAAATGAAGCTAAATCAATGAAAATGACGACTATTTGTCGAAAATTCAATATCTTGGAAATAATATTAGTATCTACTATAAGAAAAACCTATTTTTTTTACTGTAAAAGTAGTAAATTCATTACATTATATAAGGAAAGTCATGTGTTGCCCACATCAGATTTTTTTCATACATACTAGCATCCTATATGGTCGTGATCTTGAAACTGGCGTCATAATCTTAATTCGTAAGTAACTTACGTCATAATCGTAATTCATAACTAACTGACGTCATAATCATAATTCGAAGATAACTGGCGTCAAAATTCGTTACTGAAAATCGCAATAGGGTCTTTTTCAGGCGCTCATTATCAGTGCATTCAACCTGCAAGGTCAACATGATCTGGCGTCATTTTAAAAATCTCCCTGTCCCATCCAGGGATCGAACTGCGAATTTTCGAACTATCCAACCGATGATACAACTATTGAGCTACTGGGACATTACTCCATTGTGTTTACGTCGGAGTGGATGCTACAAATCTACAGTTTTTACTTTCCTTATATACATAATGTATAAGGAAAGTATTGTGACGGGGTTGAAAATTCGAATTCGAGTTTTCGACGGGAGAGCACGTTTCAAGCCTCCCTGAACACGAATCAAACATTTTCGAAGTGATGTCTGTGTGTGTGTGTGTGTGTATGCCTGTGTGTGTGTGTGTGTGTGTGTGTGTGTGTGTGTGTGGGTGTCAGTGAATCTGTGGAGACGATAACTGACGAACGAATGGACCGATTCGAACGAAATTTGGTACAAAAATCACAATCTGTAAACACTGGAAGTCTGTTGTTTTTAAACGTAATCGAATGTTCAGAACCCCCTAAATTTTCGAGTGAAATTTTGAAAAAATCTTCAAAAAATCAAAACCGCTAATAAAATTACGCAAATAGACATTTCTTATGTAATTTTTCATTAGAAAAATATTAACATAAATTTTGGAACACTAACATGAACCGTTCTCGAGATATTGCACATTTTTAAAAAAATTATCAGAAAGTCATGTAAAATAAAAAAAATATATTTCCTATTGAGAAACAGGTTCACTTTTCATATGTACTAACTTGCGATAAATTGGGTGACATCATTCTCGTGGATCTAGCTCGTTCCATTCATGAGAAAAGATACTTCGAGTATTACTTTTGTATTTGAACGCCAATAGTCATTTATCTGCTATAAGAATAACTTATTTCTCCGTCAGTAAAGCTTGGCGAGATTTTGGCGACAAATTTGGCGGAATGTCGCCAACTTGGCGACTTTTTGAAATGTTGGCAAATTAACGAAAATCTCGCCAAATGGTTTATTAATGACGCTAAATCAATGAAAATGACGACTTATTGTCGAAAATTCAATATCTTGGAAATAATATAAGTATCTACTATAAGAAAAACCTATTTTTTTACTGTAAAAGTAGTAAATTCATTGCATTATATAAGGAAAGTCATGTGTTGCCCACATCAGATTTTTGTTATAGTATAGCTATGTATATCATTATGTGCAACATATGTAATGACTCTAAGTTGAGAATTTTCTGATCTAATTTCATGAAATAAGGTGCTTAATACGTTAACTGCAATGTAAATCAAATGTAATGTACAATGGCATTATCATTGATTATCATTAGACCAACTTGTTAAGTTCATTTTTATATACCATGCTGCTAATTAGATTTTGGAGCAATTTGCAAAAATATATACAGATCATTTCTATTCAAAATGGCCCCTAAAGTCGACAAAACTTAAAGGAAATATTACATTTGTTCAAATTTATAAGGACAACAATCTTCCAACCTAAAACATTTATTCTCAAAATGCTGTTTCATTCATATTTCTGAAATATATTATTATTTTGAATTTCGCAATATTTAAAGGCGCACTTTACTCTAAAAATTATAAAATAAATCAATATATGTTTTATTGTTTTGTTATATTTATTTATTTGATAATTGCCAGTCATTTGATGCATTCAATCATTAGCCTATACATCGACCAGAATCGTGACGCACTTCGCCATCACAAGACTGTGCCCAGACGCAACCGAGTTAGCACGAGTAAACTCTTGCCTTGATCGCTCAGCTACCGCGTCGACATTGTTAATTTAAAAATCTGGTAATTTCTGAACATTTTGGCACCATTGGTAATTCTAAATGTTAAGTAAATCTTTTTTTAAGATATTAAGAAAATACAATGCATCAACTATACAATACCAAACATAAAATTATAATTTGCAAGCATTTTTCTCAAAACTCCTATTTTTGAACTTGCGCATATGATATTTTAAAAACCGTTTGGTGAATTCTTACAAAATGTTGCGTGATTAGTAATAACATCATTGTTTAATAATTGTGCGTATAAAATAAGAATTTTAGAAACAAAGAAATTGTTAAAATTTTGAAAAATATTAAATTAAAAAAATATATTAACATGCCGCATTAAAAATTAAAATAATTAAATTATACTACTATTCAAGTATATTATGAATTATATAATTCATAATATACTTGTATAGTAGTATTATGTAATCATTTTAAATAACTGTTTGCAATTTTAACAAAACTGCAAACTAGTTTGATTATATCCATAAAAATGTAAGAAATCATGCCAACAAAATATTTTATGATTTTATCGACAAAAAACATAGGTAAAATATAATTATTTTTTATAAAATATTTTTCAATTTTCAATTATTATTTTTATTTTTACTAATACCATAAAAATTCCATAAAAATTCCATTCCAATAATTTTAATAGATTTTTTTTAATTATGAGTAGAGTGTTTGTTCTCTATACAATTTTTATTGTTCACTAATTAAAAAAACTGCAGATTTTTTTGTAATTTTTGGAATCAAACCGTAAGAACTCTGAGGCACAACTAAACAACAGCGATTAAATGATCAAAACAGAAGGTCATCTTTTTAAAACAGGACAATTCACAAAACAGATTATTATGTTCTCAATACAGGACAATTCACAAAACAGACGATTATGTTCTCAAAACATTGACGTATTTCAAATTTTGATTTTATCGTATCACGTCACCAACTTCTAACTGAAAGATTACCATCTTATATACCCTTTGCGGAAATGTTTGGGAAAATAGACGTATCTGAGGAATTCCTAATCAATCTACAAAATTCGAGCAATTTCTAAAACTCGCTTAAAATTCGACAATTAGGCGACATCTCGTTAAATTCGTGGCCAAAATCAACAAATTTGCCGCTGTGGTTGACCATCCAAATAATAATAATAATGGCAATTTGCCGCTAAGCCATTTTAGGTACTGGAAACAATATATTCAAGAATGACACTTTTCTGAAGATGTTATAAATACCGTAAACATTCCATTTTAATCAATACTGCAAACATTCTAATTTAATCAATACTGTAAACATTCTAATTTAATCAACACTGTAAACATTCCATATGACCTTACAGGCATTAATATTAACTATACTCTGAAAAAAAAAAAGTAACAATAATTTGAGATGCAGCAAAAGTTCAAACATGCACTGTCACTGTACAAAAGTTTAAATTGGAATGTTTACAGTATTGATAATCAATACTGCAAACGTTCCGATTTAATCAATACTGTAAACATTCCATGTGTCCTTACAAGCAATACTATTATCTATGCTCTGGAAAGTAACAATATCTACGCCAAGGTTCAAACATGCTCTATCACCATACAAAAGGTTCTCAATACATTTGCATCGTAAAAAGTCTTGTCAAAATCCCTCATCTTATGTGATCTCCACTGTTTTATATCCCGCGGAATTTACAAGGATAGACGACCAACATAAATCTGACGAAACGAGACAATTTGAGGTAAAGCCCATTCTGTTTAACAGGGCATCAGAGACATTAACCTCCACCTAGAAGTAATCAGAGGTTGACAGTTACCGCCTGGGATCACGAAGGAACGCACTGTACGGGATTCCTGCCTTATTTCAGGTATTTTAAAATGTTCACGTATCGACTAGGATCAGGAAATTCATGCACTAAATTAGTGTAGATGTTTGTGGACGTTTGTCAATGTTTAATGTTTATGAAAGTCGGAAAGTTGGTGGTATTTTCATACAAATACATATTGAACATAAAATAAATGCTTACGATATTTATGTCCTTGATCATGAACGAATTACCGCAGAATTTTCTTTGGATTACCAAAATATATTGTATAATGAATTTAATAAATACTCAAATGAGTTTTTTTTTAATTTCAAATTTAAACTGTTTGTGTAAAGGACTGAAATGTGCCGTTAGGGGCAAGAGACCCTGAATTAAACTTTTTCTGTATTGTCACTAAAATTAATATTTTTATAGTGGTTGTTAATTTTAATTATGCACATTAACATTTTTGTCAATTATAGTAAAACATAATTACTCAACTGTCTGCTTTCTACTTGGATAATGCACATTATGTTTTTTTTTTATTTCACACCGTGTTTTACGAAAATTTAAAATTGAAAGCAAACTTCATTAGAAAGTTAATAGTAGTGATATTCACGAAAGCAGGTTTTTACTTTCCCTACATATATATAATATAAGATATAGGATAGGAACAGCATAGTGACGGGGTCGAAAATTTCAACTCGAATTTTCGGAGAAAAAGCACGTTTCACGCAACCCTAAACTCGAATCAAACGTTTTAGAGGTGATGCTTGTATGTGTATGTATTTTTTCGTTATATAATCGTGATGCAATATCTCACAAGCGAATAGAACATTTCGAACGTAATTTTGAACGATTATTACGATCCGTAAATACTGCAACTCTATTTATTTTAAACGCGAGCCAGCATTCGGTAGACCCCTCCCCCCCGCCCTCAATTTTAGAATAATTTTTTGTAAAAATTATAAATAAAATCAGAACATGCAATAATGCTAAATGAATTATTATTTAATACGTAATTTTTTTTCTAAAACGAATGACACAGACTTTAAAAAAGCTTGAACCATTCTCGATATATTGCTCATTTTTCAAACAAATTTATCTAAAAAATTACATAAAAATGAACAATATTAAATATCATCAAATATGTAGCACTGGGCGATGGAGTTCGCGATCTCGTTTACTAATTTGGCGAAATATTGCAAAGTTGGTGACTATTTAAATGTCATGCCGAATTGATGACTAAAAAAAGCTTAAATTATTTAAAAATGAATTCCAGTATGAGGAAGTCGATTTGAGCCGCACTGCTGTTAACCTTAACGTGTTAACGTTAACCTGTTCCACTTGTCTGGTGGAGCTTTATCTAATGTAAGAAAGCCCAACAGTACATTAAAGTCCATAAAAGTTATTATTCGTTTTGTTTATTTTAATTTTTTTGTTTATTTTTATTAAATCAAAATTTTAGTAATGAGCATTTATCGCACATGAATGCATGAGGGAAAAATAATAAACAAGTATATCCTATTTAAACAATGAAGAAAGTGCACTGAGATTTTAACGTTGCTGGAAACGCAAACCCATGTGCGATAGGGTTTAATCAGTGATGTAGCAATCAAGAAATAAAGTTCAGTGCAGCTGTCTATTGAATTTTCTTAGAACTACCAGTTGGGACACAGATGTCTCAACAATGAACGTGTCAGAAATCGCTAGAGTGCTATGTATAAGGGTTGTTGAAAAAAAAAGCGACTTTCACGTTTCATCAGTGCCGAATGAAAAAAAAAGTGCTATAATAATGTCAAAAATATGTTTTCAAAATCGCAGAATTAATGCCAGATTTAAGTATATTTCTGCTTCAATGTTAACTCTTTTACCAGGCATCTGATAGGGCAAAGTTATGTATGTATATTCTGTCCAAAAATGATAGTTAAATGGGAATTTATATAAAAAATATTAACGTTTCTCTTACATTTGATTTGACACGTTAAATGTACATGGGTGAACAATTTTTTCAGACCTCTATACAAGTAAAATTTAAAGCAAAATGTCATGTAGGAGCTTTCATATGGTGGTAAGCGGTCTGTACAGTTCACGATTAGCAAACTTTTAAACATTTTTACACAGTTTTGTACATTTATTTTGCACAATCATAAGAATTTTGGAGAATCAAGAAGTGATATCTCGTAGGCAATGTTTAGTGAAGCTCATATCATCCTTTGAATTTCGGTGCTACATCCATATCAATCATTATCTAAGCTCTCTATCTATAGCTAATCCTGCTAAAATGATGTGAGAAGAAAAAATGTCAATCGAAAATCGAAACGAACAGGAAGCTGATATCGTTATTGAAATCCTATACCCCCTAAGGAACTTTATGATGAATCCATGTCAATTATTAGTTAGGCACTACTTATAGTCGAATCTGAGAAATAAATGTTTCAAGGAACAGGATTCAGGAAAATAACTGGAAGTGAAAAAGCGACCGACCGTCTCGCTCAAAATCGCAAATTGGAAATGAAAACTAAGCTGTAAAACACGCGAGAACCATTAGATTGGCAGAAAGTGATGTATATAGAAACTAATACTGTATTAAATGGAAACGTAAACTTACTTTTGAAAGCAATCACAGGATTTATTATTGAATATTAGAAATTGTAGATTATTACTAACTTCATATCCGATCCATACACGAACTTAAACCGGACCGTATAGCTCAAAATTGCAATTCGGAAATTAACAAAACAACATTTAGTTTCACTTTCTTAACTTACCTTATATATACAGGGTGTCCCAAAAAGATGGAAACGCGCTTTAATTCTTTATCTGTTAGAGATAAGTGGGCAATGTAAATTGCAAAAATGTTGAAAGTAAGGTAGAAAATAACACTACGTTAATGAAATAGTCCTCCCATTAATTTCCAAAATGTTACACTTTTTAAATTTTTATGCGACCTCTTTGGACAAATTTGGTCAAGCAGAAAGAATTTATTTTTAATGCAACAAGATCATTAGAAAAAACCATATATCTGTATCTTTAAAATCAACTGAATTGTGATAAAGGAAGAAATCTGACTTATGCCACTTTTTAGTACCATGTGAAAGGCTGTTTCATTAGTGAAAATAGGGATCATAAACGACTTGATGATGGAAATTGCTTAGATCAAAAATACGTTAATATGTGTCAAAATGTTTTTCTAAAAGCATTACACAGACAGAGAACATATAAGGCAGTGGTACGCACTACTCGGTCGGGTATTATATGTATTATCATCCAGTTTTATATTTTTTGTGATATGCCACAAATTTACATTTCTAACTTGATATAGGGTCCCAATTCACAATGTTCAATTTTCAATTAAATATAACTCGCTCAATTTTAAAGATACAGATATGCGGTTTTATTTAATGATTTTGTTGCATTAAAAATAAAAAAATTCTATTTGACCAAATTTGTCTAAGGGGATAGAATAAAAATTTGAAAAGTGTAACTTTTTGAAAATGAATAGTAGGACTAGTTCATTAACGTAGTCTTATTTCCTAGCTTACCTTCAATATTTTTGCAATATACATTAACTTCTGATCTCCAACATGTAAAAATTAAAGCGCGTTTAAATCTTTTTGGGACACCCTGTATATATATATATATATATATATATATATATAAATTGAAAGATTTTAATCGAAAATTATGCATAAACTACTGTATGTACAAAAAAACCCATCTCTAGCATATCTGTTACAAATGAGTAACTATAGACCAAGACTAAGGATAAAGATAGAAGGTAACATATCACTACAATGGAAAGGGGGATGAGAAGAATATTAGGATACAAAAATCACAATTAAAAGTATATAAATATAAATAAAGATAAAAAAGAAAACACGGCAAAAATGAGAAAAGACAATAATAATTAGCTCAAGATAAAAGGTTAAGACATAGAGAACAATCAATTGGAACTACACAAAAAATGGTGGTTAGTTCGAAATTGTATTCTCATCAGGACAGCCATACAATTCGAATTAAAACCGATAGAATAGCCAGTTTCTGACAATGGCGATAGTATTTAACTATAGACACCATTGGAGCTGTCTACTGGCTAGTGGAAGGAGAAAAATAAATCAATTGAATTACAAATCAGAAAAATAATACCTCCTCGAACAGAAATATGAACTCACAAGTATTGTTACCGCGTATAAGTTGAACAAGCGACTGAGCATTTCAGCTCACTTCGTCAATGCGAGTGGGCACCGGAATGAATACATTTGAACGATACATAATATGTATGGAGACTTTCAAAAATAGTAATCAGTATAGGACTCAGGACAAGTGGAAAATAGTCATTCGAAAATAGTAGACAGTATTAGACTCAGGCCAAGTGGTAAGTTAGGTGATAAGAATGGGTGAGTTCTCAAAATTGAGTTATCCAATCAAAGATAAATAATGCATGTGTAAAATGAGTACGTGGTATATTTGAAATTATTAATAATATTATTTACAAATACTTCCGGATATTGGTAATTTTGACGAATGCGTTTAAGATTATTGATGTGTAGAGAAGTGAAACCGAGGATCAGAAAGTCGATGTATTCGAGATAGCTGGTTTAAAATGATGTTTCTAAACAATTGAATAGAATAACAAGATTGATATGATAGCAGCTTTAGGATAGTGAAGTTGTAAGAATCTTTTTTATCATATAGATTGGTGATTACATGATTGTTGAGGGTATCTAAATTTAGGTCTAAAAAATTTACAGTTTGACTATCGCTAGTCTCATTAGGAATTAATTCTAGGTTAGATGGGTAAAAATCAATATTAATTGGATAGGAATCATCAATGATAATACAAATTAAGTCGTCAACATATCTATATATAATATATGAATTAGAGTTAAAATGACATTCATAATAATAAAGATATAAGTTAGAGAGTATACTAATATATATATATATATATACACACACACACACACATATATATATATATATAGCATCATTAACGCGGGCGAACGTAAAATACTGTAAAATATTTTAAAACGCAATGTCATTTCAAGTTATGAACTCATATCTTCTTCAAAAAATCCATTCGCCCACGCAAACATGAAACGAGCCTCAAAGATAAATAGAATTTGGAGAAAAATTGATTTAAAATGGCATTCGCCACTTATAGCTGAACACTCTGTGGGTGGTACCGAAATGTCAGAGGTGCTTAAGACTTTGAGCAGCATATCCCATTTTAGAATGAAAAATAGTATTTTGATGCATTTTGAACGATATTAAATGTGTACGCGTAAATATAACATATATTGTATAAAATACGTATATTAAATATAATACACTTTAATTATATTATTCTTATAAATATCAGAGTGCATATTTTGGGGTATGTGAGGTTATAAATGAATGTTAGAGATCATAAAGGTTGGTATTTTAAAAATCTATTTAATCAAGTTTTCGTTATAGAATTGTATTATTACAAAAATGTAACTTTATAATAAAATAATACCGCAAAACCTTGATTAACCAAGTTTCACAAAATATTATCAATTATGCATTTTACCATTTCAAAATATATTTGTGTTACCGCTATTTTGCTTGTTCTACCGCTTGTTTTACCGCCATTTTATTATGTGCAATTTAACTGTCGGTATTTTATTTGCTTTCTCATTATCACAATGGGTACCCTAATCTTGAAAATACTTGTCTCTGAATATAATTTTATAGGAGTCCATTTTGACGAGAAGAGTTTAGAACCTTTTCCAAGTAACTCAACAGTTAGAGCATTAGCTGGCCAGTTTAAAGATTCTCAGTTTGATACCCGGCTGGCATCTTTACAATTTATTAAATTGGCTTTATCAACTTTCTTTCTAAAAGATTTCCATGGCGACATAAAATGCCGTTGCCGTATTAGGTGGAAAAGTCAACGATTTTTGAACGAAAAAGTG
Organism: Amaurobius ferox; assembly: GCA_951213105.1. NCBI lineage: Eukaryota > Metazoa > Arthropoda > Arachnida > Araneae > Amaurobiidae > Amaurobius > Amaurobius ferox. The sequence goes on along the minus strand of OX578139.1, from coordinate 40,705,362 downwards.
TTTGTTCTGGAGATGGAAAGCATCCGCAAATTCGAATTTCTCTTTTCAGAAATATGTATCTTATTACAATAATATTTTATTCAACAGGAACTCTTCGAATAGCTCGGTTCGGTCCCTCACTGAAAAAGGGATATCTTTACAATGGTGACCGAAATAATTCCTCCTGCAAGTTAGATTCTATGATAATAGGGGGGAGGGGAGAGCGAAAGAAGATCCGGTTAAGAATTTTTAGTTCATCTTGTAAATTATAGCTCCAGTTTCGACATCACGTCCACATTGTATGATAGCCTGTCTGAATAAAAATACAGATATTACAAAGGTGGTCAGTCGGATGGACAGTTACACGGCGATATGTGTTCAGAGGGAAACGATTATAGACCACAATAAATAAATGAAAACTTTGTAAATACAGCATACATACAACTTGGTATACGAGTTTCAAAGGCAAATAACAGCCTTCTTTCTCAGGACCGACATGAAATGCGGCCACACTTATTCAAGTAAAATAGGCAACTGATGAAGGTACACGTGGTTGAAGGTAGGAGAAATGAAGTTTCCAACGCCGCGGAAGGTAAAAAAAAAGGGGGGGGGGAATCAAACCAATTGGCCTACATGAAGGCACATAGGGGAGGTAAGAAGGGATACATGCTCCTCCATGGACGTTCAATTTAACAAAGGTGGACATCAAGTCAAATATGATCAACATGAAAAAATAACATTTCTTAAAAATATCCTTGAGTTTTCCCCTTCCTGAAATAAGGTCTATGGGGCGCCCATGTCAGGAAACAACGATCATACAAAACTATACAGGACAGAAAGAAGAAAATAAGGCGATAAGAGAATGATTAGCACAACGAAATGAAATAGATAAATAGAGAAAAAAACTTACAAAAAACATTAACGACGGAAACTTAATACTAGCTGTAAAAATAAGTAGAAAAAAATCAGAAACGCCAGGAAACCAATTGGAACAAACAAGAAAATTTAAATTTAAGTATGAAGGAACCAACTAGATTGGAAGCCAGTAACTCCAAATGGCCTCTTGCCAATTTTATTTGAATCAGTGAGGTCACCGATTTTTTCGACTCTGAAGAAGAAGTCTGTTATTTGTGTTTGAAACTAGTGGTCCAGCTATTTGTTTGTATGCAGTAGTTTTTTATTGATTGTAGGGCGGTTTTTGATTGATTATTTTTGAAAAGATTATAAGGTCAACTTCGACGATAAGAACTTGGAATTCTGTTCCAGTACCTCAATTGTTAGGGCAATGTCTAGATTGTTTGAAGGTCTGCAGTTCGATGTCACGGATTCTGGAATGAGAAAGTCGAGTTGAAAAGTTAATTTTTTTTGTATTTGACTTTATCGTCTATTTTGCTTTGTTGCCGAGTTTGTCATGCAATTCTTAAATCGGTCGCTTAGGGCTCTGTAATCAATTTTATTTGAACGGACATGTTAGCTTTACTAAAGATATACAAAATTTTACACCGATGAACCTTTTCAAGCAAATTTATTGAGCTGTTTAAGAAGGTTCTTGGAATATTCTATAATTAAATTCGTAAATTGTAGATAAAAAAAAAACCTTCCTATATAATAAATGCACCAAAATCTTCGAAATGAAAAATGTAGATAAATGTCCTATAATGTTCACAGATTAGAGCCCCGTGTTATTAACTACTAACCACAATATCTTTGAAGTCTATAAATCTTCCACAGCAAAAGGATTTATTTGAGATCATATATCACTGAGCAGAACGAATAATACAGTGCTGAGATACAGAACTGAGTTGTATATCATTTTATTTTGTGGTGGTATTTGTTCTTAGTATCGATATAAAATGTTTTTTGTTGTGAGCTGAAATGCGATAAAAACAAACTTTTACGATAAAACACACAAATATAAATTGTTGCTTGTGCGAATAAAACGTTAAGTACTTCATTAAATAAAGCAGACATATACAAATTAATGACAATAATTGTTTCGAGAGAATATTGATCCCTCTTCTTCAGGTCAAAACAGTGTCTTTACTTAACAAACGCCAAACAAGAACAGTCTATGTCCCGGAAGTGGAAAAAAAATCACACAAATGAGAAATTGCTGTTTGTGAGAATAACTCTTTTAGTATTTCTTTAGAAAAAGCATACGTATGCAAATTACGTGACAATAATTGTTTTGAGGGAGTTTTGATCCCTTTTCATCAGGTGAAAACAGTGTCATTATTTAAGAAACGTCAACTACAAAATGTCATACTCGGCGTTTAAGTTTGCCAAGCAGATTTTGCTTCGCGTTTGTTAAGTAACGAAGGTGCTTTACCTAAGGAAGAAGGTATTCAAACTCCCTGTAAACAATTGTTGTTTCGTAATTTGCATATGTCAGCTTTCTGTAAGGCAGCATTAAAAGTGTTATTGAAAAAAAAAGCAAAGTTCTTCATCTTTGCAAAAGTGTCCACCATAAAAATGTTTGAGACGAAAAACTATTGCCATGTTTATCAAACTTCTTTAGAGTAAAGTATAAAGAGGACAAGTTATTGGATATAAATATGTTTCACTCATGAACTTTTATAAATTTGGCAATAGTTTTTTATCTGAATCATTTTCAATGCTGACATTTTTTGTGAAAATGAAGAATAAGTATTTGTTTTTACAAATTGTTGTCTTTTACCGGATATTAGTCACTTTTGTTTTGTTTTTTTCTTTCTTCAGCATACATGGAGCAGTCAGGACCCCCAACACATCAAATTGTAACTGTATGTCCTTAATCAGTGTTCTGCAGAACTTATCTTGTCAGTATCTTCTTTTGGAAAAATAATGACATTTGCGAGATTTTGACCTGTCATTGGGGAACATTAAATTTTGAAATCTTAAAACTTTGCAATTTTTCCTATAGCTGTATCCGCATTACAATCAGCATAACAAATTTCAACTGTTTAACACATTTCCTGTGGAATTTTGATGAATAGTGATATGTTTTGAAAAAAAATATTGATTTTGACACGTCATTAGGATACTTTAAATTTTGAAAGGTTCACATTTTGTAATTTTTCTTTTAATGATCGTTACAAAGACTTAGAATACCGAATTTCAACAGTGTATCTGAAAGAGATTTTCTGCAGAATTTTGATAAGTATCTCCTTTTTATGGGATAAACTGATAAATACAATATTTTGTAAGTTTTTGAATGGTCAGTAAATACTGTTCTTTAAAACTTAAAAATTTTGAATTTTATATATTTTTTTTCTACTGCGAAAGGACACAAAATCAAATTGTGCACCTTAATTGCGACCAAATTCAAATTGTTGTTGTTGAGACCCAGACCGTCCGACCTACCAGAAAGGTGTTAGGTAAATGATTGGATGGCCGGGAAGAGCCACCCAGTTCAGACCGGAATACAGTGGGGGAGGCATCCACAGGGACTGTACCCTCCTTCCCCTACCACCAACCTCTCGGAAGGCCTTACGGACCCACATGTTTAATGTGATCGTACTCCGCATGAACACGCCGGCAGTTTTGGTAGCAGAGGAAATCGAACCCGGGCCTACCGAGTGCAATTCCCGCGCGCTAACCACTGGGCTACCTTGCCCTCAAATTCAAATTGTGTACCTTAAAAATATTTTCTGTAGAATTTCGATTTACGTCAACTTATTTGAGAGGAAAAACTGACGAATACGGCATTTGAGTGAAGTCAAGTAGTCATTACGATTATTTAAAATTTGATGAGTAATAAATTACTGTACTTTTCCCTAAGATTAGCACTGTAATACTCAACATGACAAATATCAATATTCTAACTTTATTAATAGTATTTGGAGTTTAGGTGTGAAAGATAAATTTTCGACAATAAACAAATGTGCTGTTTCTGACGCATTAATGCATAAAAAAGTGGCATCGGTAAAATAAACTAAATTGATAGCGTCTTGTCTCATTACATCCACGTGTCAGAAAATTCAAAAGTAAACATTCTACTCCTTTAAGTTTCTAAGATGCAAGAGGGGGTGTGGCTGTAATTTGATGGTTCGTATTACAGGTGTCCGTCAGATACTGCTGTTGATGCTAAGCCCCTTGAATTAAAAAATGCTAGGTCATGTCCAAACGATCACTCTGTCCAAACGATCACTCCTAAAGCAATTAGGCTACCCTCTCCTGGTCTGTTACTAGAAGATTTATAGCTCCCATGCAGATGAGAAGATGAGAGGGAGTAACCGTAGAGGAACAACAGGTATGAGGAGGGAAAACTCTGTCTCCTCGTTCAAACTTAATTCGTTCAAACTTAAAAAAAAATGTAGAACAATATAGAATTTTTTTTAAATGCGAGCGAAGACATATTTTTTAACGTGGCAGCATAGGACAAAATTTGACATAATCATGAATTAAAGGGTTTATTTATTGCTCGATGGTCACTATACTTAATCAATGTTGTTAAAAATTGACGCGATGCAATATTTGTGTTCATGATGTCACTCCTCAGTTGTTTGTGTGGGGGGAGGGAGTTACCCCCAGGTCGTACATTGTTAAGTATTGTATTAATCGAAAGACTTTTTCCAGCCTTTTAAATTGAAGGGTAACACGCTATAATTGTAATAATTTGGTCGCACGATGACGATTTTTCAAAATAATTCTTGTAAAATTTGAAAAAAAAATCTAATATTAACGGTATTTGGTATGAAAAAGTCGAGTTGAGCCACACTTTAGCAAATTTTTTCTTATATACAACGAATAATTATTTCAAATAACACAAAGTTGCATAAAAAATGCCTTTTGATTATAATTACTTCTAGTTTTAGCTAAACAATTGAAAAGATAAATTCTGCAATTCTTTTTTTTTTCTTTTTTTTGCAGTTTCTAATTATAGGAATTATATTCATGAAAAAAAAGCCACGATTAAAAAATACATGAATATATCCGCATCCATTAAGACTATGATTACAATGGTCTTATGGCATTCTTCACTTTCTTTGTTACTGATTCATTGGATTAATTATTACAAATGGATTTCCATATACACTCCTTTGGTAAACTATTAAGATGACAAAGAAAATCTCTGAAGATAATGCATTACCATTGAATAAAATTGTGAACGATCTTAATGATGCTAAATGTTATTATATGTTTTTAATTCGAGTGGAAAAACTGTTGAGATTATGTGCATTATAAACTTAAATTAAATATGACCTTAAGATTTTTCTTTTATTAAACGCATTAATCCTTATTTTTAACTTTCCAACAATTCATAAGAGAGATTGTAAATGAGTAAATATTCTGACAGTATCAAAAGTCACTGATTTATGAATTATGAACCTACAGGGTTTAAGTGTCGATGAATGCGAATCAACAGTTTTTGAATGATATATTTGTCTAAGTATGCCTGTGAAAGTATACATTCAATATTTCTGTCGAGAATTAAATGATTAGTATGAATATTTCTGCTATTATTTAATTTGGTACTTATAGAAGGCCTATCGTTATCCATTTAGGCGTGCGAAGGAAATATTTTTAATTGTTGTGACTTTTTATTCCCAAAATTATAAAAAATATATAAAATAAATATGAAAAATAAGAATTAGTTTGAAAAGCATATGTTTATATAATAATGTCTAATATACTTGCGAGTTTCTAAACTTTCTAAGAGTCCCCCCTCCCCGGGAACGTAACTGACTGAATCTTTACAAACTTGTAGAATCAACTAAAAAATAGAACCTATCGGAACCGGATTTTATATCTTCCAGGACCAGGCGAAATGTTCCTTTTTTCCCTGCTAAATGTCTTTCCAAACTCCCTGAAGCCACTTTCTGTTCCACGAAACTGAATCTTTGCACTGGTAGCATCAATCATTCGATAGAACCTAACGAAGCCAGATTTTTCACTGTCCCCGGGAAGGGACGCGGTAGCCCATTGGTTAGCGCGCTAGAGTTGCACTCGGTAGGCCCGGGTTCAATTCCAGCCACTGCCAAAACTGCCGCCGTGTTCACGCGGAGTACGATCACGTTAAACATGTGGGTCCGTAAGGCCTTCCGAGAGGTTGGTGGTAGGGGAAGGAGGGTACGGTCCCTGTGGATGCCTCCCCCACTGGGTTCCGGTCCAAATTGGGTGGCACTTCCCGGCCGTCCAGACAATTACCTTACACCTTTCTGGTAGGTCGGACGGTCTGGATCTCAACAACAACAACTGTCCCCGGGGAATACAGAAAATGAGAGATTTTTAAAAAGTTTTTCTACACCTTTAGAAGCCACAGGTGACTAAGAAGACTGAATCTTTATACACTGCAGTATTGTGGTCAACAGAGGTAAGTGCTAGAAAGCCGTAATTCGGTGCTCCTCAGCGGACAGTAAAATGTCGCAAAGGGAGCACTTCAAACAACATTAAAAAAAATTTCAAATTTATTTTTAGTGAAGTGACATTTACTGCCCTGATAATTCTTAGAGTTAAAATTACCTGCACCAGCTCTCGAACCGGTATAAAAAATGCCTATCCAGTTCTTTTAATTTTTCCTAATTTTTTGAAAAATATAATCAACTGTAACTGATTCTTTGCAGCGTCTGCTTCGACAACAAGAGCTTGTGATTTCGCCCCAGTAGCTTAACGGTAGAGCGTCAGCTGGCCAGTTTGGAGATCCAGGGTTCGATTCCCGTTTGGGGCAGCAAAGCTCGTTACAATGTCGCCTGAACAAATCAACCCTGTAGGTTAGTGCAAATATGTTGGCGGTCTGAAAGTGACCCTAGTCCGACTAATACAGATTCAGTGGACTCTGGAAAATTGAGCGCCGATTTCAAATTGAGAGGATAACGACCACACAGGATACCTTCCTTGCGTGGAATTTCTCATAAAATATTCCACAAAGAGCAACCCTTTGCTCAATATAGATACGCATATTTTATCATTTATTTCAATATTTAAAATTTTTGTAAAAAAAACTACTTTTTTTTACTATTTATGAAAATCTAATGGGCAACAGTGTAATTAATTCCCCAACTGCAAATTTGATAACAAATCTTACAATTTTTAATTATAGTTGACACATACGTTCATTTCATATTAATTTCTCTTATAGGTACACCACACATACACAAAAATAGCCGTAGTTCTGAAAATAGTTTATTTGCTTTCTGACATTCACAAAATGTGTAAATCTAACAAATACTCGATTCTGTTACAATGATAATTTTCTTATACATAGCATGCTTGCTATGTATGCATTGCATGAAATGTAAGAATACGCTGATCATTGTGACGTGAATAGTCTTAAAGCTGGCTGCATATAGTTAAGTTCTCAGCTACAAAAGTGCTGTTAGGAAAGGTTAAAAGCTATTTCAAAAAATCGGATGTGGGCAACACATGACTTTCCTTATATAATGTAATGAATTTACTATTTTTACAGTAAAAAATATAGGTTTTTCTTTTAGTAGATACTTATATTCTTTCCAAGATATTGAATTTTCGACAATGAGTCGTCATTTTTATTGATTTAGCGTCATTTTTATCCATTTGGCGAGATTTTCGTTACTTTGGCAACATTTCAAAAAGTCGCCAAGTTAGCGACATTCCTCCAAAATCGTCGCCAAAATCTCGCCAAGCGTTATGGAAGAAGAAATAAGTTATTCTTACAGCAGATAAATGACTATTGGCGATTAAATACAAAAGTATTACACAAAGTATATTTTTTCATAAATGGAACGAGTTAGATCTACGAGAATGATGTCACCCAACTTATCACAAGGTATTACATATGAAAAGTGAACATGTTTCTCAATAAGAAATATTTTTATTTTATCTTATATGACTTTTTGATAATTTTTTTCAAAAATATGCAATATATCGAGAACGGTTCATGTTAGCGTTCTAAAATTTATGTCAATCGTTTTTTAATAAAAAATTACATAGGAAATGTTTATTTGTGTAACTTTATTAGCGATTTTGATTTTTTGACGATTTTTTCAAAATTTCACTCGAAAATTTAGGGGGGGGGGGGGGTTCTGAACATTCGATTGCGTATAAAAGCAATAGACTTCCAGTGTTTATAGATTGTGATTTTTGTACCAAATTTCGTTCGAATCGTTCCATTCGTTCGTCAGTTATCGTCTCCACAGACTCACTGACACACACACACACACACACACACACACACACACACATACACACACAGACATCACTTCAAAAATGTTTGATTCGTGATCAGGGATGCTTGAAACGTGCACTCCCGTCGAAAACTGGAATTCGAATTTTCGACCCCGTCACAATACTTTCCTTATACATTATGTATATAAGGAAAGTAAAAATTATACAAAATGTGGATAAGGTAAGGGAGGGCTCCTAATAATTTCGGTCCTCTATAGCATTTGACTACTTTCCCTATAGTGAAAAGCTGACCTTTTGAGAATACGATATTTCTTCTTGTGAATTTGCTGAGCAATTATTGTTCTCGGATTTCTTACGTCAGCGCAGTGGGTGTATCTATCGCTAGTAGAGATATGGGTTAGAAAAATTTTCCGGAAATGGGAAAATTTTCAAAAAAATTTCCCCTTTTTTTATTTTTAATTAATTTGAAAATAAAATGCAATACGCTTTCCAAACTTCTGAAAAGCAAGTAGCTTTACAAGAAGTTTTTGATCATTGAGTTTACTAATTTTGAAAAAGAAAATGAAGGAAGGTGGTATGGGGGGGGGGAGCAGATGTGTGTATGTGTGCTTTATTTTATAGCAAAAGAAATCCTATTCTTTCAGTATCGACTTCTCCAACATTTATAAAAATATTTAAAAAATTGCATGTTTTCACAATTTCTGCTCAGGAAAAATGTTTTAATATCACTAAATTTACGCTTAACTTATCTTGCAAATTGTCTCTTCTTTTAATATTATATAAAATAATTTATTTTTAAAAGTTCTTAGTTACAAGCATTTTTATAATTTAGTTTTTTCGTTTAATAATATTTATATATTTAATAATTCATTTCTATACATATAATAAACTAGTATTTATTTTTTGTTATTTTTCGGGAAGATGGTAAAATGTTTCCCTTTGAATTATCAGTAGGTATTGAAAGAAATGTAATATAATATTTAATGCATTTTTCAATTATAAAGCGTTTTAAATATTTTTTGTCTTAAATAATATTTTATAATCTACGTTTTATACCTATAATAAACAATAAATTATTTATGATTCTGATAAAGTTTAAGAATATTTAATTATTTCTCATGATGTTTCTTTTGTTCAATGTCTTAAAATTGGAATTTTGAATATGAAAAAACACTATTATATATGAAATAGATTTTTATTTTTTGTACTAACTGCAGTATACAGATACAAGAAATTTTCAAGCACAATTTTGTTTTATACATTTCCATATTTAAACCTTTTTTTAGACTTGTTATGTAATATATGTTTGACTGTAGGTCTAATATAAGAATAAATACTTTTAAAAGTCACCGAACATATTCCTCCAGATGAAATACAATATAGAATACAATTTCAAAATTGACCGGAAAATGTTTCCTCTGTAGAAAAAAAATCTGGGAAAATTTTCCGGAAAATCCACATCTCTAATCGTTAGTTAAAAAAAGTCACCCAAAAAAGTGATAAATAAAAGAGCAAACCTATAGCTGCTGACACCGAAGCTATTAAATAAAGCATGTTTCAAATATGGATAAAAATAATATGTTAGAACTCACTTAGAACCATCAAACATAAACAATCCTGAGAAAGTACTGACATAATATATCTAATATTTAAATAACTTTACAAAGTACCAGTCAATTGATCTAAATTTAACATTGCAGAAATTTTTATTAACCGTGCATTGCGAATTTTTATTCTTCACTGGCGGATGATGTGTTTGCTCTAGAGTGAATGATCTGCAGTTAGTAACATGTTCAACTTGTTTTAATTTGTTGCGGTCTTATTTATACGCAGCTTTCTAGAACTGAATTTAGGTTCCAGGTTAAGACAAAATCAGTTAAGACAAAATCATTTTTATATAACATACAGTTTTAAAATTTTATTGGTATACATGGATAATACATAAAAGTATTTCACTTTTACTTTCTCTTGTAATAAGTGAAGAATTAGGTTGATTAATTACGATGATCAAACGAAATTAATTTTATATAACATATGATTTTAAAATATCATTGTTTGTTGTGGACAGTAATAAAATTACATTTATTTTTGAAATAACGAAATTAGTTCCTATATGAAATCCACACCGAAAAGCTATTTCAATTCGGAAAGTTTATTTTCCCTGGTCATCTTACCGTCTGCGGAAATATTGAATTGGAATGAAACCATCTGCTCCTTTACATTACGGCTTCAAGAATCCATTTTTTCAACTCCATAACGGCAAAATAACTGAAAATTCCACCCCTCTAAATAAACACCTTCAATGACCTTGTCTTTTGTTCGTAACTCCTTCAGTCAGGAGAAACTTGAAGGAATGGCTGCAGGCATTCTTCAAGTTTTCAGAAGAAGATTGAGAGTTTCAAGAGAATTTCAGTGGTACAACTGTTGTACCGCCGTAACGAAAAGGTTAAAAACAATGACACCCGTATTTCACATTTATATTAAATAAATACTTTACTATTACAACGCACAAAGGAAACTTCCTGAGTTAAAATGGGAGAGGACAAATGCGGGCGTAGCTATACAACCACTGTTATTTGTTCCGGCTATTCACAGCTGAATTTTATTAAGATACTAGCAGCAAACCCGTTCTTCGTACGGAGTATATAATATAAAGAAACTTATAATTCGCAATTATGTACAAATTCTGTTAAAATATTAAATGTATTACTCCTAAAGAGAAGTTTAAGAATATCTGTTCTCACTATGCAAAATTATCTTCACGGGCAGATCTGAAGAATAAAACATCCTGGCCCCTTTTGTAAGCAAATTTACAAAAAAAAGGAATCGAATCCATATATGCAACCCCGTACTACTTATAGTGTTGCAGATTAAAAAGTATGCCAGTGTGTTAGTAGAACGTTACCGTATTACAATATGAGTCTCAAAAATATTTGCCAAAATAAAAGAGATGACGTAATAAATTGAAAATATCAATAATCTTCGAACTCTTTATACCAGAAGGTCGTATTTCATTCCAATGTATGCCAATATATATCAAAACATATGCCAATATACCTGTACTACTTATATTCTCGTTGATTAGAAGATGTACTCGTGTATTTGTAGAAGATTACTCGTACAACGTACAATATATGAGTTTAAATAATTTTTGTCGTAATAAAACAATTGCATAATAACTTGAAAATATCAATAATCCCTGAATCAATAATCCCCAAAATATCAGTAATAATAATGTTTAAACCTGCAGACCGTAATTGATATTATCCAGTCAAAAATGCTATGAGAAAAATCACATCGTTTTTCTCTAAAATATATTTTTATATCCATTTATTTATTATTCAAATCAAAAAAATAATAATTAAAATTAACAGACAGATTTAATTTAATTGCGTTTCTGAGCAACATGATATAAGATAGAATCTTCCTCATAAACTGCGAAATTAAATAACCATTTGATATCTTTATACTTTTCATTGTTCAGTAAAAGCTTGTGAAATATAAACCATGGAGATAGATTTCCCATTTAAATCATGTTTCAAACAATTCATGTTTTCAGAAAGTGACTAATTGGCGCAAAAAATCTCCCATCAAACTCAGAGATAAAGTTTTATTTCGCTTTCAAACGATTTTCAAGCTTTTCGTTTGGATAAACCAAGGAGTTAGAGAGTAAAACTCCTAGGAAAAAGTTTCGTGTTTCATTAATATCTCGTCAACCTCTGATCTTAGATACTCAAAACTTGGAATAAATTTATGGAGGACTATTTCAAGGCTATCCACAAAATTTCATCAAATTCGGTTCAGCAATTCTTCCGTGATGATGAGACAAACGAAAATTTTGTTTTTTACTAATATCTCGAGAATCACTGATTGTAAAAACTCCAAACATATACAAAATTTTAAGTGGGACTATTTTCAGGGTACCTACAAAATTTCATCAAATTCGGTTCAGCCGTTCTCCCGTGATGACGTAACAAACAGACAGACAGATTTTCAATTTTATATATACAGATTTCCTAAATAATAAGATATATTTCCTAAATAATAAGATATTTCCTAAATATGCTAATTTTCTATGTTTGAACATAATTGTCAGAATTTTCAATTTGTTTAATTCCATATAGGTTCACCGTATTCCTTGCCTGGGCTCCTACGTAACTACAAAGAACACGAAAATTTTAAATTCTTAGGGGAAACCTATAACAAATTGCATATACATTTATCAATAATACTATGGAAAGTGATAAAAAAGATTTTTACTAATCCCATTGTGTTTTCTTTTTTTATCTGTGTGCATATGATTACATGATTATTCAAAAACTTATTTTTTGTTTCTTTTACTATAAAATTTATTTATGAACGCAACAGACAACTAAAAATTTTAATAATTAATGCATTATTAACGTATGTCAGAATAAATTTTCTGTTAGTTCAGTTTTTATTATGTAATTTTATGTTAGTGAAAAGTGACATATATTTTTTCCTGTTCACGTTCGTGTATAAACAAATTTAAACCAACCGAATTCTAAGTATGCATAATCTATGCATGCAAGTATGTGTGTATGCTCTATCTTTAAACAATCCTGGCAAATAGATTGTACATTTTTACTCGAAAGTGAAAAAATAACTGGAAGTGGAAGTCCTAAGTTAGTTTCATTACTTCTACATAATTTAATGCTTAATCCATATCAGTCATTATCTAAGCTCTACCTATAATCAATCCTGAGAAATAGATGCTTTAAAGAAAACTTATGGAATGGAAGTGGAAATAATATCGGAAGTAAAATTCTTAGTTAACCTTCCTACTTCCTACATAATTTAATTCTCCCTTTATATCAATTATCACCTAAGCTCTATAGTTAATCTCGAAAAACAGGTGTTTCAAATAAAATGAGCATTTTTAGCTGGAAGTGGAAATCCTTATTGGAAACTCCAACCCCCTCCAGAATTTGATGCATGATCCATATCAGTCATCATCGAAATTGTATCTATAGCAGATCTTGAGGAATAGATGCTTTAAAGCAAAATTTTTCAAATAAACAACAGTGTGGCAAAATTTTTACCAACAGAAATAAAAATGAATACCTTTGATAAATCAAATATTTAAAAATTCGTATTTGATTTTATTTAAACTTCACAATTGCTTTATCCTTTTTCTGCTGTAAAAATAGTTTGGAAATAATTTTCTAAATGATTGCATAAAAAATAAATCGCATTAAATAAGGAAGAGTTACCAAAGAACTGACGGAATACAGTGCAATTGTATTTGAAGAGCTTATGTTATGTTTTTATAGTTTTTACATAAGCTGGGAAGAAATGCATTAAATGAATTTATATTTGCCATTATTTCAGAAATTAAGAAAAGTATTCTGATTCACTTGGATTTTTATATGTACGTATTTTTTCTTATATGCTTACTTTATATTATTCGTGTTTATTCAAACTCATTTAGCTTTATTACTTATTGCAATATTGCAAAGAGAATGCACAGAACTACATAGATAAGCTATTACATACAGATTGCTTAGATTATCTATTCCATAGCAAAGAGATTGCTTAGATCATTTATTCTATAGCACAGAGCTGTTGCATAGAGAATTTGTTCAATTGAGTTTGCATAGAAAATCTTGTATACGTAGATGCTTTAGTAGATGCTTAGATGCTTACGTAGGTGCTTTAAATATACGTAGATGCTTTAGAGGTGTGGACACGATAATTCAAGAAAAAGTGCACCTAATTTTATAAAATTTTTGGTGTTGATACCTTATGTGAAACTAGATACATTATGTGAAAACGTAACTTGTTTCACATAACGTATCAAATAACATTGATATGATATGTGGAAACTAGAATTAGGTATAATTATTAGTAATTCTCTAAATTAGAACTCGAATTATTTGAATTTTAATATTTTCATATCATTACTTTCTGTCGAATAACAATAATTTCCGGAAAAATTATATCAACGAAAAATGGCAATGGTACAGCGATATATTTTATCGACACATGTAAGTTAAATGCACTCATTAGCGTCAATAAACTAATGCCATCTTGAGAAAAGAAACTTATCAATAGTTTTAAAGTCAAACCCCGCTGTAATATACCTTGATACAATGAACTCTTGATTTTAGTGAACTTTTCACATGGTCCCAATTGAACTTCTATTCCGCGAATGTTATTCTTCCAATGGCTTAGTAAGAGATTCCAGCAGCAAGGAGTTTGGATACAGTGAACCAAAATCACCTTTATTTTAGTTTGCCTCCAGGTATTACACAGTAATATCACTACCCACAACAAAAATTATTTGTCTTTTGTTCCCTTTTGATCATGTGTCCTTAAAAGGTAGCAATGAGAAGGTTGTGGCTTTTGCCCCCCCCCCCCCTCTCTCTACGTTCAACTGGTTTCTTCGGGAGTACGAATTATTTTCATAATTCATTGCCCATTTGGATCGTTTGCGCTATCGACATGATATCGTTTTGCAATGGCTGATGCTGGGAACTGAAAAACTTTTCAATGGATGATCATATGCAAATTAAACGGATAGAAAATGGTGAAAATCAATCGGCGATCTACAGAGGATTTTCCTGACCTAAATTTACAGTTTTCATGATTTAAAAAAAAATTGTCGCATGATCATCTCTAATAAAATTAAGGACAAAACGTCTTTAAAACGAAGGGACATTTATTAAAACATCTTAAAAGACGTACAAAAGTTAAAACCGCCAGACCGCTTTGGAACGTTTATACGCTCTTCATCAGTGGCTGTATGAATGGTAAAACATGGAATGTTCATTTATAGGGATCAGTTATACAGCAAATTTGCTTTAAAATATAAAATGGAAAATGAACTTACTATTAATTAATACAAAATAATCCAAAAAATATACACGGAAAATACAAAAATTACTTTAAACGCTTTCAAATTGTAAAAAATCTTACAAGAAAAGTGTTATCAATACATTATTTAGTTACAGGAAAATCAAAATATCGGATGAACCGTCAAGCGTAATTTTCATGAGAATAACATCATAAATAACTACTAAGAGAATATTACGTATTGCAATATTGCAAAGAGAATGCACAGAACTGCATAGATAAGCTATTACATACTTAGATCATCTACTCCATAGCAAAGAGATTGCTTAGATCTATTATATTATATAATATTATTAGATCTATTAGATTATTATATTATATAAGTAATAAGTAGAATTGCATAGAGTAGAGAATGAGTCGCCAAGGATAACTTAAAATTTGAACGGGATCAAAATTACAAATCGACTCACGGTAAATATAAATAAACAGGGATTCATAAAGGAGAATATTACGTGGATTGTTACAACGAACTGAAAGGAAAGTTTTTTTCAAAAATGGGCAGAAATTTATCATTAAACATATATTGAATAAGAACCGTAGAAAGTTTACCATATTTGACATCGCGAGCGTGTTCCACCAAACGGATGCCAACAGTACGTTTTGTGCTACCAATGTAAAATTTATAGTCAATATCAGAAGATAACAGGAGAACTATATACACCCCAGAAAAGCTTTTAAAGTCATCTATATTCCCAAGTCTATCAGAGCGAATACGATTAAATAAAGTGGTAATATTAGAGTGAGAAGGTTTGAAAATAAATTCATGACAGAAATGAATGAAAGGACGGAAAATCTTAGAATGGTAAGTAAAACTAGATTTATGGGCTAAACGATATTTAATAACAACAAATTTAGTATCAAACTGAGTAAATTTAAGGCGAACATGAGCGAAAATCTTATAAATAAAACTCAAAAGAATAAGCAGCCTCATGGCCAAGATTAAAAATAAAATTAATTCCATCAGTCAAAGCAGGGATACAAGAGTATTAAGGATAAAACTACATCGAACAATATTGAAGATGATAAAATCTACCAATCGCCAAGTCGCTGGAAAAATATATAGTAGCAGCATTTTTTAAAAATGAAGCTGAACATTTAGAATATTGCGATTACGATATAATAACTTCCGATTTACCAACCGATGATGCGGTACAGTTTCGATTATTGAAAGAAAAAACGAAGTGATGGGCGATTCGTCTTTAAATGTTGCAGTTCCCATTTCAGCAGTAAGATCTAGCAATTTCGTTCCAATAGCTCAAAGGTAGAGCGTCGGCTGCCCAATTCGGAGATCCAGGGTTCGATTCCCGGTTGGGGCAGCAAGGCTTTTTACAATGTTAGACAGGATGAAGAAGGAGAAGTTATAAAAGTTTTAAACTCATTTAATTTCTGATGTGAAGATTTTTTTTTCAGAAATTATAGAGCTTTCGGGTTGGTCGTGTGGTCTGGGTGTTCCACACTCTTTAGTGCAGTTACCTTACACCTTTCTGGTAGGTCGGACGGTTTGGGTCTCAACAACAAGAACACTCTTTAGTGATTTCCCGGCCGTCCAAATGGTTGCTCAAGTCTTCGGATGAGTCGGACGGTCTGGGTCTTCAACACTCTTTAGTGATTGTTGACAAAAAAAGGTGGATAAACTGAATTTGAAATATAGATGTTTTTAGCCCAAAACTACAGTTTTATTTTTTCTGCAGAGAAATGAATGTGACTTGGTAAGTTATATAAAATACCAATTTACACTATTATACTTGCTTTTTTGCTAGTTGTTTTTTTACAAATTGATACAACATATGTCTTTTATTAATCATTAATTAGTTATATTTCATTTTCATTAATATTTGCAGCACATAATTAAAAATATCTAAACGACCTTTTGCAACTTTTTCTGAACATGTTTCTTTTACAAAATATGATATATTGAACTCTTCGGTTATAATAAACTTCTGAATCGGTCCGTTGGGGTTCATTATAGCGGGGTTCGACCGTGTTTCAAAAGAACAATTTTGGGTGAGAAATTTGAAAAACATCCATTTTTCTTCATTCTAAAAATAAAAATTGCCAAAAAATAATAAAAATTGGATAATGAATATCGTTAAAATCTAAAATAAAAGATTACATATGCTCAAATATATATCAGCTAAATACTTGTTCTTGACATAATATTTGACGATGAAAAGAATAAGATCAATCCTATTACTAACAGTTAGTTCTCCAGATATTTTAGTTCTTTAGCATTTGTGTTAAACCGCCTTTAAAAGTATGTCCAATTATCAAATGAAAACGAAAACTCACTTAAAAGTTCAAATTCGTGTAATTTCAAATGATTATGAGTATTATTTTGTACAATTAAACTCACTTTAATAAATTATTAAAGAAATAAAGAGAAAATGAACTTAAGTCTGTAGGGAAAATCGTGTGCTGCCCACATCAGATTATTTAGGTACTGATACTGTCATCACAAATTATGAAAACTTTCTGTAGCATTAGTTTATGGAAAATGACTTTATAATATTAATCTGCATTTTCATAACTAAATGGTAATATAAAATTATTCTTGTATTTTTATGCTTGTCTTACAAAGTGGTTGTACAAATACTTGAAAATATGAAGTGAATATTAATTTATATTTATGGAAATGAATATAATATGCGATTTAATTAGAATTATTTTACGATTCGCGAAAGACACCAAAAGATAAATTGATTGATGCATTTTTATCCAGGAATACACGTCCAAGGAAATATAATTAAAAAGCCCATAAACATCTTCACGTTTATTATGAATACGACTACAATGCTTTGATTGTATTCTCTGACTTCATTGTTGTCGACGTATTCCATTAATTAATACAATTATTTTCATACAATCATTTCAAAAACTTCGGCATGTGTATTGCTTTTATATTTGAGTACAAAAGATCTGATAGTATCTCAACTCGTACATCCTACTTCAATTAGAACTAAAAAAAAAAAATGAAAAATTGGATTATTTGAATTTTAGATAAATTTTGATATAAAGGTATGTAATTTTTCAATGTATAGGTCTAAAGAATCATAAGATTTTTTCTTTCTGATCGAGGACATGTCTGGCGGACACACAGGTCAGGGACGAAGCGTTGTCTGAAATACAGCGCTAAGAAGACGACTCTGAAATAAGGAATATAATCTCCAATCTCTACATCTATGTAGTATATCCCGTTTGTATGAATGGCTTTTGAGAGTTTCTGAACTCGCAGCAGACGATGTCGCGAATAAAACCAATGGCATTCCAAACCATGACACTTTGATTGTGGATCGGTGTGACACGCTGCCTTTGAAAATACATGTGACCAACAAGGCCCAGCAAGTTGAATCGTGACTTGTCAGAAAATACTGCTTGTTTCCAGTCAGCTAGCCAATGTCTGTGTTCGAGAAACCATCGTGGCTTGAGGTGCTTGGGCTTTTTTTTTTAATTACCCAGGCCGTCCACATCTCCCAAAGGGTGGAGAACAATTATAATGGACAGCCGGGAATAACACGGAAATGCGATAATACACATAGACAATATACAGCTTCGGACAGCTGTAAAATGCAGTACAGGGTAGCTAAAGTTCAGATACGACACTCTGTCTATTTTTTTTTTAAATTTAAATTATTTTAAAAGTAAAAATTGGAAGATATATCGCCAGTTTAAAATCAATTTATCTCAACAGACGATTCTCATAGCACAAGAGATGCGAACGGTGATTGAGGTGATGATTAAACGGTGATGCATATGCTTCAATTTTTTAAATGTACGGTTGTATTTTTTTAAATGTACGGTTGTATTTTTTTTTAATTATAAGCATTCTGTAACAAAATCGAATAGTGAGCTGCTGCGAATGAGGGTCAGGAGGATTCTAAATGGCGTATTATATCTACATACGGCACGAAATACGTCACGGAGGGTGTGAGCGCCAGAAAACACCATCGAGGAGGGGGGGAGGCGCGAAATCAGTTAAGGATGTTGGCGAGCGTCAGCGAGAAGGGGCAAAGCCGCATAGTGAAAAGATACATATTTTTTATATATCCAATATCTAAATATCTAAAAATAGTATCTATTATCTTTCTATATATCTAAATATATGCATATATAGTTTATCTAACAATGATTGTGATACAGTGCAATATGAATATATGAGAACTTAGAGATGAGACGTATTCCTGGTATTATCATTGTTTTACAACATCAAACAAAGTTGATGTGCAGGGAGTTTTCATATATTTAACACATCTCTCTGCTTTTGATTTTATTAATGTATTTATGATGTTAGCCAGGAACTTCAATATGCGGACAAATTTTATCTATAATTAAGCTCTGATGCATAAAAAATCTGAATCATTTTTTAAGTCAATAATATATTTATAAAAATCAGAAATATTTTCAATATTTGAGAAAGAAATGAAAACATTAATTCGTTAGTGAACTTCTTTCAATTTTTCGTCATAGACAACACATTCATAAAAATAATTAAAAACATAAAATCGTCTTCACGAACCATTATAATTTTGATTGTAATGGTCTTATTGTATTTGCCGATTTCTTTAATAGCAATCCATTATATTAATTAATACAATTACTTTTTATACAATTTTTTATTAAATGATTGTCATTGTGTTTGAGACAAAAGAATTTAATGCCTCAACCCACTTTCTGTATTTTGTGCAATTTGATCTGAAAAGGTCTGGCAATTGTGCATTTTTAGTTCAAATGAAATATGACTTTTAAGCTATGAAAAAATATATCAAATATATTTTTTTAAGATATAATTATTTGAGATATTAATTTAAAAATATTTTATGAATAATAGATTAATATTTTTTAAAATCATATAAGGCGAAATTTAATATGCATAATTAAAAATATATATAACACGGATTTACTTAGGGTTTTGTATTTTACCTTAAACAAAACAAAATGAATTGAACACCAAAAACTTTCAATAACTTCAATTGATTTATGGAAAAAGTTGATTTTGTTGTGTGGTAATAACAAGATAAATATATCATTTTCTTTTCAGAATTCTTTATAAACGTACCTCAAAATATAAAATTAGGTTTGATTCTGTTAATTTTTTTTCGAAGTATAAATTTAAGTACAATTGAACTACAATTTAATTAATTTCTGTTAACTATTTTGATTTTTACTTTTCTTACATGCATATTATATAGTTAGAGTACTGTGTTCGAAATTTCGACAGGAAGGGAAGTTTCAAGCATCCCTGAAAGCGAATCGCATGCTTTTAAAGTAATGTCTCTTCATGCGTGTGTGTGTATGTGTCAGTGAGACAATGGATGCGATATCTCACGAACGAATGATGAGTTTCTAAAGTAATTTTGTCCGATGTTTACAATCAGTGAATATTAAAACCCCGTTGATTTCAAAAGCAATCGAATGTTCAGAAGACAGCCCACCCCTCACGCGCACATTTTGTACAAAATTTTGAAAAATCAAAACCGTTAATAATGATAAATATAAGCATTTCAGAGAAAATTTTTCGTTACAAAACGAATTAAATTAGTGTTAGAACGCTGGCGTGAAAACGTTCTCAAAATATTGCGTGTTACTCAAAGTTTTTCTTACAAAAATTACACAAAATTACATTAATTAATTAAGTAGCAAGTATCATCCGCAATAGGTTTATTTTTCATATAAACTATTATGTAACAAATCTATTAACATTCTTCTCCCGAATCTAATTTCTTCCATTCACGAGCAAAGTTACGTTTTCTAATAGTTTTGTGTTCTGACGACAGAGAACTCGCCAATATTTATGTATTTCAGGGTAATGTAAATTATATGTCCACTGCATTTGGATGAATATTTTGCACGTGAGTACTTCAGAGTCCACTTCGATGCTAAGAGCTGCGTAATTTCGCCCCAGTAGCTCAAACGTAGAGCATCGGCTGACCAGTTCGGAGATCAAGAGTTTGATTCCCGGATGGGGCAGCAATATTCTTTACTATGGCTCGCGGACAAATCAACCTTGTAGGTGAGTGCAAAGATGTCGGAGGTCTGAAAGCGACCCGAGTACGACTAGTACGGATTCAATGAACTCTGGAAGATTGAGCGCCGACACGCCCCAGTTGAACTCTGTTAATTTATGCTGTTACTTATGTTGGAACTTCTTCCAAAAATTATAGAATATTCAAGTTATTAAATTTATTTAAAATGTTTTACTCAAAAGCATGCTGGGTTCACAGGTGATAAAATCATTTTACATTTCGTAATGCTTCCCGCACATTGGCAACCCTTCAGAAGTACGGAAATATAATATATGTAACAAATAATATTTCAAGGACTTTGCAAAATCGCGAAGTAGCTGTCTATTGCCCTAAGTGTTTGTTTGTTTGAGACCCAGACCGTCCGACCTACCAGAAAGGTGTAAGGTAACCATTTGGACGGCCGGGAAGTGCCACCCATTTTAGACCGGAACCCAGTGGGGAAGGCATCCACAGGGACCGTACCCTCCTTCCCTTACCACCAACCTCTTGGAAGGACTTTCGGACACACATGTTTAACGTGATCGTACTCCGCATGAACACGGCGGCAGTTGTGGCAGAGTGCAAATTCAGCGCGCAAACCACTGGGCTACCGCGCCCGAAATGTACCAACAGCACGCAGTGTTCCCAGGTGGTCACCCACCCAAGCACTAACCGCGCCCGATGCTGCTTGACTTCGGTGATCAAACGAGAACCGGTATTTTAAGCACGGTAGGGCCGTTGGCTCATATTGCCCTAAGTGTAACGTTGTTGGTGAAATTTTAAGTAACCTTGTATGGCACGCAACACGTTTCCTCATAGACAGCCATCGTGTAGCGGCGAGTGTGATTCCCTGATACTCATTCTATTAATATTATTTGTCTGTGACCATTTTCCGGCATATTTCTTTGGATTTATAACAGGATATTTTGCAAATATCAAAAAATGTAGTAATTTTTTATATATAATATATTTTTACGATATTATTGGTACATATGAATAATATGCGACTATTTCACTTTTAGTTTTTCTCCTACTCTGTGAGATGATAAAATAATGTTATCCGTTTTGGGTTTAATTAAGGCTGTCCTATGGCTGCAGCATAAAAATTTACCTATGACCTGTTAGACTAAAAATAAAATAAAATGAAATTTATACTTGAAATGTTAAAATTAGTGTCAATATGAAATCCATAAATTATTTCAATTGCACTTTCCCCTGGTCACTTTAACAAATGAGGAAATATTGGTTTGAAATGAAAACATCTACTTAAAAATGTACCTGCGTTTGTCATATTTATTGCAAGTAAATACCATTTTAATGCCCCAAGAAAATTTCGAAAGCTAAAAACGGGAGTTGAGAAATGTAGGCGGGGCTATATATGCAATTGATACATGTCCGGGCTAATCAAATTGATTCTTGAAGATATTTTCTAAATAATACTAATTTTCTATAATTAAACATAACTGTCAAGATAGTTAATTCGCTTAGTTTTTTATGGCAGATCTGCCGTAATCGCCTGGGCTGCTATGTAAAAGTAAAGTACAAGACGCCATTTACAAACATTAGAGCGGATATACAACAAATTGTTTACAAATTTATCAATAATATTACAAATCGTGGCAAAAAATCATAAAAGATCAAGTATTATTGTGTGTGTTTTTTATCTATGTATATATGACTATAGAAAAACTTATTTTTTTTTATTATAACATTTTTATGCATACAGCAAACGGTTAAATAAATATGTTATTGTTTTCTTTAAAAATGCATATCAAAAAAAATTTAACTATTCTGTAAAAATATCTGAAACTGACCGTAGGAATTTAGCTATATAAGTTACATTAAAAATAACAATAATTTTAAATAAATAAGGAAATAAGGAAAAATTTGATTTTAAAATGTATAAACGTAATATTAAATAAGATAAGCTTTTTTTTAATTTTTCGTCTTAGACAATCCATAAATATCCTTCAGTATCCAAAAGTATCGATAAATGTCTATAAGTATCCATAAAAATGAAAACCATAAAATTATCTACATAAACCGTTATAATTTTAATTATATAGGCCTTATTGTATTTGCTGACTTCTTTACTGGCGACCCATTATATTAATTAGTACAATTACTTCTGATACAATGTTTCATTAAACTATTTTGGATAAGTGCTGTTATGATGGAATGCAAAAATAAATTAAATCCTTAAAACTCATTGTATTTTTACTTTCCTTATATACATAATGTATAAGGAAAGTATTGTGACGGGGTCGAAAATTCGAATTCGAGTTTTCGACGGGAGAGCACGTTTCAAGCATCCCTGATAACGAATCAAACATTTTTGAAGTGATGTCTGTGTGTGTGTATGGGTGTGTGTGTGCGTGTGTGTGTGTCAGTGAGTTTGTGGAGACGATAACTGACGAACGAATGGACCGATTCGAACCAAATTTGGTACAAAAATCACAATCCGTAAACACTGGAAGCCTATTGCTTTTATATGCAATCGAATGTTAAGAACCCCCCTAAATTTTCGAATGAAATTTTGAAAAAATCGTCAAAAAATCAAAACCACTAATAAAGTTACGCAAATAGATATTTCTTATGTAATTTTTCATTAGAAAACGATTGACATAAATTTTAGAACGCTAACATGAACTGTTCTCGAGATATTGTTCATTTTTAAAAAAAAATTATCAAAAAGTCATATAAAAAAAAATTCCTATTGAGAAACATGTTCACTTTTCATATGTAATACCATGCGATAAATTGGGTTACATCATTCTCGTGGAACTAGCTCATTCCATTCATGAAAAAATATACTTTTAGTAATACTTTTGTGTTTGAACGCCAATAGTCATTTATCTGCTGTAAGAATAACTTATTTCTTAGTGCATAACGCTTGGCGAGATTTTGGCGACGAATTTGGCGGAATGTCGCCAACTTGGCGACTTTTTGAAATGTTGCCAAATTAACGAAAATCTCGCCAAATGGATAAAAATGACGACTAATTGTCGAAAATTTAATATCTTGGAAAGAATATTAGTATCTACTATAAGAAAAACCTACTTTTTACTTTCCTTATATACATAATGTATAAGGAAAGTATTCTGACGGGGTCGAAAATTCGAATTCGAGTTTTCGACGGGAGAGCACGTTTCAAGCATCCCTGATCACGAATCAAACATTTTTGAAGTGATGTGTCTGTGTGTGTGTGTGTGTGTGTGTGTGTGTGAAAGTATGTGTGTGTGTGTGTGTCAGTGAGTCTGTGGAGACGATAACTGACGAACGAATGGACCGATTCGAACCAAATTTGGTACAAAAATCACAATCCGTAAACACTGGAAGCCTATTGTTTTTATACGTAATCGAATGTTCAGAACCCCCCTAAATTTTCGAATAAAATTTTGAAAAAATCGTCAAAAAATCAAAACCGCTAATAAAGTTACGCAAATAGACATTTCTGATGTAATTTTTCATTAGAAAACGATTGGCATAAATTTTAGAACGCTAACATGAACCGTTCTCGAGATACTGTACATTTTTCAAAAAAATTAAGAAAAAGTCACATAAAAAAAAATTCCTATTGAGAAACATGTTCACTTTTCATATGTAATACCATGCGATAAATTAAGTGACATCATTCTCGTGGATCTAGCTTGTTCCATTCATGAAAAAATATACTTTGAATAATACTTTTGTATTTAAACGCCAATAGTCATTTATCTGATGTAAGAATAACTTTTTCTTAGTGCATAACGCTTGGCGAGATTTTGGCGACGAATTTGGCGGAATGTCGCCAACTTGGCGACTTTTTGAAATGTTGCCAAATTAACGAAAATCTCGCCAAATGGATAAAAATGACGACTAATTGTCGAAAATTTAATATCTTGGAAAGAATATTAGTATCTACTATAAGAAAAACCTACTTTTTACTTTCCTTATATACATAATGTATAAGGAAAGTATTCTGACGGGGTCGAAAATTCGAATTCGAGTTTTCGAAGGGAGAGCACGTTTCAAGCATCCCTGATCACGAATCAAACATTTTTGAAGTGATGTCTGTGTGTGTGTATGTGTGTGTGTGTGTGTGTGTGTGTGTGTGTGTGTGTGAAAGTATGTGTGTGTGTGTGTGTGTGTGTCAGTGAGTCTGTGGAGACGATAACTGACGAACGAATGGACCGATTCGAACCAAATTTGGTACAAAAATCACAATCCGTAAACACTGGAAGCCTATTGTTTTTATACGTAATCGAATGTTCAGAACCCCCCTAAATTTTCGAATAAAATTTTGAAAAAATCGTCAAAAAATCAAAACCGCTAATAAAGTTACGCAAATAGACATTTCTGATGTAATTTTTCATTAGAAAACGATTGGCATAAATTTTAGAACGCTAACATGAACCGTTCTCGAGATACTGTACATTTTTCAAAAAAATTAAGAAAAAGTCACATAAAAAAAAATTCCTATTGAGAAACATGTTCACTTTTCATATGTAATACCATGCGATAAATTAAGTGACATCATTCTCGTGGATCTAGCTTGTTCCATTCATGAAAAAATATACTTTGAATAATACTTTTGTATTTAAACGCCAATAGTCATTTATCTGATGTAAGAATAACTTTTTCTTAGTGCATAACGCTTGGCGAGATTTTAGCGACGAATTTGGCGGAATGTCGCCCACTTGGCGACTTTTTGAAATGTTGCCAAATTAATGAAAATCTCGCCAAATGGATAAAAATGATGCTAAATCAATGAAAATGACGACTAATTGTCGAAAATTCAATATCTTGGAAAGAATATTAGTATCTACTTTAAGAAAAACCTATTTTTTTACTGTAAAAGTAGTAAATTCATTACATTATATAAGGAAAGTCATGTGTTGCCCACATCAGATTTTTTTTACTGTAAAAGTAGTAAATTAATTACATTATATAAGGAAAGTCATGTGTTGCCCACATCAGATTTTTTTTTCAGTATTGAAAAAGATCTAGCAATTCTGATTTTTTAGTTCAGAGTAAATATGACTTTTAAGCTATTTAAAATATGTGGAAAATAAGATATTAATTTTAAGTTTTAATTATCAGAGATATTACTTTTAATCAAATATATTTTATGAATATTCGCAAAAGATTAACATTTTTACCTTCCTTATATACATAATGTATAAGGAAAGTATTGTGACGGGGTCGAACATTCGAATTCGAATTTTCGACGGGAGAGCACATTTCAAGCATCTCTGATCACGAATCAAACATTTTTCAAGTGATGTCTGTGTGTGTGTGTGTGTGTGTGTGTGTGTGTGTGTGTGTGTCAGTGAGTCTGTGGAGACGATAACTGACGAACGAATGGACCGATTCGAACGAAATTTGGTACAAAAATTACAATCCGTAAACACTGGAAGCCTATTGTTTTAATACACAATCGAATGATCAGAACCTCCCTAAATTTTCGAGTGAAATTTTGCAAAAATCCTTAAAAAATCAAAACCGCTAATAAAGTTACGCAAATAGACATTTCTTATGTAATATTTCATTAGAAAACGATTGGCATAAATTTTAGAACGCTAACATTACCCGTTCTCGAGATATTGCACATTTTTCAAAAAAATTATCAAAAAGTCATATAAAATAAAAAAAAATATTTCCTATTGAGAAACATGTTCACTTCTCATATGTAATACCATGCGATAAATTTGGTTTTTTAAATCTCGTGGATCTAGCTCGTTCCATTCATGAAAAAAGATACTTTGAGTAATACTTTTGTATTTGAACGCCAATAGTCATTTATCTGTTGCAAGAATAACTTAAAAAATTATCAAAAAGTCATATAAAATAAAAAAAAATATTTCCTATTGAGAAACATGTTCACTTCTCATATGTAATACCATGCGATAAATTTGGGTTTTTTAAATCTCGTGGATCTAGCTCGTTCCATTCATGAAAAAAGATACTTTGAGTAATACTTTTGTATTTGAACGCCAATAGTAATTTATCTGTTGCAAGAATAACTTATTTCTTCGTCCATAACGCTTGGCGAGATTTTGGCGACGAATTTGGTGGAATGTCGCCAACTTGGCGACTTTTTTTAAATGCTGCTAAATTAGCGAATAATTCGCCAAATGGATAAATATGACGCTAAATCAATGACGACTCATTGATGATCACGACATGGAAAATGACGACTCATTGATGATCACGACATGGAAAATGACGACTCATTGACGAAAATTTGATATCTTGGAAAGAATACAAATAACTGTTATAAAAATTATCTATTTTTTTACTGTTAAAGTAGTCAATTCATTGCATTATATAATGAAAGTCATGTGCTGCCCACATCAGATTTTTTAATATCATATAAGGCAAAATTTAATATGCTCAATGAAAACTCGAATTTACTTAGGGTTTTACGTTTTACTTCAAAGATAAACATTTTATGTAACCCCACACACAACTTTGCTCACATTTTTTGAATTTTAGAGGAAATTCATTTTTTAGTAGTAACAAAAATAGATATATCAATTTATTTTAAGGATTTCAAATAAAAGTTCATTAATATAAAAAATAGGTTTGATTCAGTTTATTTACATAAAGATAAAATCCATATAGATACAGTTAAATACAATTGAACAACTATTTAATGAACGTATTTTAACTACAGTGAACTCCGGTTATAATACTCTCGATTCTATGCGGATTCGGATAAAATGCGTATATAAACATGTCTCTCCTTTTCATTTTTCATTCACTCTATCCCGTGTCTCTTTCTGTTTTCTACTCGCCGGTGGCAAAACAAAACAGCAGTGAATTTGGTGATGAGTAGGATTTATAGAGACAATTGTAAATCAGTGATTTGATACTGACGCACAGGAAACAAATATGCCAAGTTATCAATGATAAAAAAATAGCTGCTGCATCATCCAATGGAAATATTGAAATTTAAGATTCTGGAAGGCATTATTTATATGCTGAACCCAACGGCATTTCCTCCTTTGCGAGTGAGATTATTTCTCTGCTTTGTCTGCCATTGCTTCAGCCCGACTTACAGGGAATGCTTATCATTTTCAAGGTCAACAAAGTTCAAAAGAATGATTGATTGCTTATAAAATTGTTATTTTCGATGTGGGAATACTGGGATTTTTTCCCAGGTGCCTCGAATTGCTTTCGCCTGGGATCTTTGGAACAGAAGAACCTTTAAAGGATATTGATACTGTTCTGCCGTGGTTTGAAAGGCTGAAATGCCACTTTGTCGCTAAAATTAATTCAATTAACCTCCTTAAAAATGGAAATTATGAACAAAAGGAACTTCATATAAACAACTTAAAATAACAGTCTTTATGGCTTCCATATAGTTCTCTAATGACTGAAACGCATGTAAATGCACTAATATTTGAATGTATAGTAATGCATATGATATGCAGTTGTAGTTTTTCTACTAAAAAAAGTGCTTTTTTACTAAAAACATATAGAATACAGGCTTTTGCATTCTGTTCATATATTTGTTTAACTGACAACTAAATACAGAATGTAAAACTATACATTTCGCTTATAATAAAACGTACAATTATTTTTTAACACTCAAAATTGAGCAGTAAAATAGCACTTCTCGTTTATAATCCGGTTGCTCTTATAACGTGGGTAGTTCAATGCCAATATTTAGAAGTTGCGGGTGGTTTGATATTCACTATATATTTGGATTTAAGTATTACAGTATACTAAGCATTTAAGGACACATAAAAACTTAATTATTTACGACATTTTTTTATACACTACTCTCAAATAGTAACGTCCAATATTTAAAAACGTTTCTAGAGTTTAAATAGTTTTACGCAACTTTATTCGCAATATTTTGAATATATTTTTTTTCCAGGAAATATAATTTTCAAGTTGATTATGGATACTGGTTAGTGATCGATCATTATATTAAGATGGTGATTTCGAAGACAACTCGGGAGGCAGATTTTATCCGGATAGGAAACTCACACCTCATTTGTGATGACCAATGAATATCCTGAAATTTTGTGGAGCTTTCATCTTATCGCTGAAAACTCTTCATGAGCTTTTGAATGCATTACTGTAGGGGAAGCTTCAGACCCTTGTTGACGTTGGACACTAAAACTATACAAAACGAAAATTTTAAGCTATCGCATCAAATAGTATTTTAACTTCCCTGAAAATTCGGGATACGATTTCACAACAGAAAAACAACAACACATGAAAAAGCATACTTAAGGATATATCAATAATATTTTGATTTTCTGGGGATAAAACTGTTTATTTTAACAGTGGATTTGATCTCTGAGCCACCGACCTCACATTTGTATTGGGAAAGGAGATTATAGGATAAAATAGGATTTAGACGGAATGCAGATGGCGGATTTTCATCCAAATTATCCAGCAAAAACAAGATTTGGGGGATTACTGAATTCTCTTATATACAGTAGCGTAGCTAGAAATCGTTGGGGGTAAAGGGATTAGTAACCAAGTATTTTGTTTTCCATTTCCTCCAGATATCATTTCATCCAACTTCTGGGGATACCAACGAGTTCCTTGAATCGGGGAGGAGGGAGGGGTATGGCACACAACCCCCCCCTTGATGGTGTCACTGGTTACATGGTGCACAAGGTTTTGAATTTCAGTTAATTTCAGTAGCAATCCAATATTACTATATGGACCTTTAGTAAATATTTTCAATATTCGAACGCGTGCCCTATATCTTTAATTCTGGACATATAGTCGCAATATTTTTAATATTCGAAAGATATTTAAAAGTAATTGAAATAGTAAATATTCGATTTACATTAGAAGCGGTTGCAGAATTTATGCAATATTGGATTATATTTTAGTACTCCAGTCAATGCAGGAAAATGCCAAAATACAGACAGTCAAAACCTGGTAAATTAAAAATACGGCATATAAACAAAAATAAACTGGCCTGCCTGTTTCAAAGGCAAGAAACAACTTTCTTCTTCTGGACCAGCAAGACGCGCAAGACGCTTACTGAAGTCAAACCAGCAACTTAGAATAGCCCACATGGCTGAAGGCCAGAAAATGGAAGTTGTCAGGGAAATGAAGAATGAAAGGGATTGAAATCAAAACTACTAGCAGGAAAATACGAACACATAAAACTACAGAGGGAAAACCATAAGAAAATAGGGCGGAAGAGTGGAACGAATTGAAACAACTAGATATTGAGAAAACCCACTAAAACTCTAACGACAGAAACCTGGCACGATTGAACCAGTTGTAATAAAGAATAAATGATTGAAAACGACTGGAAAGAAATTAGAACACACAGGAAAACTGCAATTTAAATAAGAACGATCCATCTTGTTTCGGAGGTCATGTGAGCTAACTTCGTCACGTAAAATTGAGAAAAAAAAAGCTAATAACCGTGAAAAGACAAACAATCGAAGAAAGACAGCCAGACTGGGGAAAAATATACCAGAGCTTTCTGATCACTAACGAGGGAGTTTGATTGAGTAGCAACAGAGAAATTTTCAACAAAGTCCTTTTCAGAAATTGAACTATAAGTGAGAATGATCTTGGCATCCCAGAACTTTAAAATATGATGAAAATCTGAAACAAGGATGTTCAACGATTGAAGACTTTGATACTCTTGTTTAGAAACGCAACTATTGTGTTTCTTCATACGAAATTTAAAACTCATTTCTGTTTTTCCGATTCAAGACAGGAATGGGGTCGTTAGGTAAAGTAAATTGAATTTTATTGAGAGGTTTGGATACACACCTAAAATTGAAATCTGAAAGAATAGTCTTATAGCTAGCAATCTTATAACTAGCAATCTCATAGCTAGCAGATCAGTATAAAGGTAAAGCGATAGAATTACGACTCGTGCCATAGTAGGTTAGGACAGAACCAATTTATCGGACCTTCAGCCATGTGTGCTCTTCCTTACTCACCAGCCTGACTTTAGTTAATGACGTTGCCTTCTTGTTGGTTCTGAAGAAGAAGACTGCTTACTGCCTCCGAAACTACACTCATGGCCTTAAGCATAGTTGCTGTTTATGTAAAAATTTCACTAAATCTACATCGGAATGGAAGGAAATGCGGTATGCGGGTGTAATGGGGATATAGAAGAAGAAAACAATGCAAAACAAGGATAATAACGACTTTTATTATTCAAAGGAAATGGTTGAAAGAAAAAGGGTGACAATATGAGTGTCAACCTCAGTGAAGCAGAATGATTAAAACAATATGATGCTGCAGTTTAATACGGTGTGTGAGAACCTTGGGTAGCCATGCATGCCTTACAAAGGTTTCCCATGCTTTCGATGAGTATTTGGGTGAGTTGTGTGCTCAAAGAGTTCCAAGCCTCACGGAGAACAGTTTTTAATCCCGGAGCGGAGCTTCGTGGGTAGCGGATGGCTTCAAGATGTTTCCTCAGCATATATCCCACACATGCTGCATTGAATTCAGATCAGGAGAGTTGGCTGGCTAATGCATATGCTGGTTATCTTCAGTTTGAAGGAAGTCGTCGCCCGAGGCCGCACGGTGAGGACGCGCGTTATAATCCATGAATATGATATCAGGACCAATAGCACCTCGAAACAATCGAACGGTAGGGTCAAGGACTTCGTCTTTTTATCTTTGACCTATAACTGACAACGTGTTAAATATGTGGAGGCCTGTGCGGCCGTCCATCATGGTGCCTGCCCAGACCTTCCCCAAACGGAAAACGATGTATCTCCGTGATGTTTCCCGTATGAAAATGCGTTCCACGTTCTGTCCAGATCGTGGTACGATAAGAATCAGTTTGCAGGCTAAACCTGGACTCGTCACTGAACATGACATTGTCCCACTGTTGTCCACTCCAATGCCGATGTTCCAAACTCCACTGTAAATGCGTGCGTTTCTGTACAGACGTCAAGGGGATGCAAACTGCTGGTCGTCTGACATAGAGACAGACCAACGTGTCTGAGTCTCCTGTAAACAGTTTGTCTTGAAACAGTGATACCTGTGGCGACTGTCAGGGCTGAATCCAGTTGTCTGGCAGAAAGGTTCATCTGTGGTCACGTAGTTATGCATATCGACGTCGACTGAACTATTTTTCATATGCACAATAATTTACCTTCATCCCACTATTCTCCACAACTGATTGTGAACCATTGTATCCATATTAACTCAGAATTTTTTGCATTTTACGAATTATGCTTAACTTTTGGACATGAGTGTAATTAACCAGTTTATTTTTGTTTATATATACTGCATCTTACAAAGTTTTGCTTAATGATGGCAATTTTGCAGCAGTTTTTGAGCAATTATTTGACAGAAGTCGGAATTACTCAAAATTAATTTCGGCTACGTTAAAGGACATAACTTGACAGTTTCTAGTATAGAGGTTCGCATAATTGTTGCATATTATTGGTTGTACCAAACTGACGAACGAATAAAAAGCGTGAAACCGGTACATCGATGTTTTATCTGCAATGATACCACGATCTTATTTTGGGAAACGCTCCTATAGGTGCCTTTTGTGAGTAAGACGTGACTGTTTGTAAAAAATCTGTCAGTCTTATGTTTCTTTTATGAACTAATGCCAGTCTTATGTTTCTTTTATGAACTTATGTCAGTCTTATGTTTCTTTTATGAACTAATGTCAGTCTTATGTTTCTTTTATGAACTAATGTCAGTCTTATGTTTCTTTTATGAACTAATGCCAGTCTTATGTTTCTTTTATGAACTAATGTCAGTCTTATGTTTCTTTTATGAACTAATGTCAGTCTTATGTTTCTTTTATGAACTAATGTCAGTCTTATGTTTCTTTTATGAACCCGGTCCCACAGTCCTTTCATATTCATCAGTTAATCGGCCTTGTTTCTGACTTCGAATAAGACATTCTACAGTAGTGGCCAAAATTGTGGACATCTTTTCGAAAAAATGTGTTTTTGAGGTTTGATGGATCATAATACCACTTTGTTTTTATAACAATACCATAAAATTATATATCAATGAAAAGACAATTTAATCAATATTATAATGCAATAACATATATGAATTATTTTTTAATAGAACAGCATTTATAAAGGAGAAAAATGAAATACATAGAAAAAATGAGATATACAAAAATTCTCACCATGTCAATTAATACATAGTTGGGTAAACTTTAGTATTAATTACGGCCATACAGCTCTTTCCCATGGAGTGAACTAAGTTTTTTAGTTCTGCAGCTGTTATAATGTGAAACCAAGATTGAATTATTGCTTCTGTTAATTGGGTTTTATTGCTGTGTTGCTTCTGATTAACAAGTTTCTTTAGTTGGCTCTATAGATTTTCGATGAGGTTAAGGTCTGGGCTATTTCTAGGCCATTTAAGCAGTTGAATATGATAATCTTGAAGCCAATTTTTGGACACACGAGCAACATGGCATGGAGCTGAATCCTGTTGAAGTAAATGTTTCATTATCTTGGAAAAGATCCCATGCCGCAGGCTGCAGTTTGAGTTTATCTCATTCATGTATCTTCGTGCATTTATATTCCCATTGATTAAGCAAATTCTGCCCACACCACTTGATGTCATACAACCCCAGATCATAACACTAACTGGGTGTTTCACGGTAGGTGTAATGTAATCAGGATGCAAATCTTCTACTATTCTTCTCTTTACGTATTTTACGCCATCACTATCAATCAGGGAGATTTTGCTCTCATCATTTCAAATTACACGGCCCCATTGTTCCATTATTCAGTTAACACGGGTTTTAGCCCAGTTTAATATTTTCAACCTTCGTTTGAGAGATAAAAATGGCTTTCTTTTCGTGGTATTGTAGCATTTAGACTAAATTCATGCAGTCTGCGTCGAACAGTCCTTGCACTCAACTTCACATTGCATTGCGCCATTTCATCTTGTACACCGAGATGGTTTTCTTCTGTCACCTAGGCACAGTAATTTAAATTTTCTATCATCACTTGCTGTTGTGCACCTTTTCCTGGCTTCACCAGTCTGGTTTTGTAGTGACTGAGTCTCCTTACACCTTTTCAAAAATTTAGAAATGCCACCTTTGGTTGCATTTTCCCCAATATTTCTTCTAATTTATTCATAACTGAAGTCTTGTTCACTTAATAGTACTATTTTACATCG
Organism: Amaurobius ferox; assembly: GCA_951213105.1. Classification (NCBI taxonomy): domain Eukaryota; kingdom Metazoa; phylum Arthropoda; class Arachnida; order Araneae; family Amaurobiidae; genus Amaurobius; species Amaurobius ferox. The sequence continues at coordinate 40,671,325 of OX578139.1, read as the reverse complement.
CTTTCTGGGTGATCGGACAACTTTCCGCGCCATTTCTTTAATTTTATTGCGTTTTGCAAGCTCACTAAATCAAACACAAAAAAAACTAACCAACTTGATAGCAATCACATAACACTCTGATAAATGTCCTGTGACCTGTTGGCTAATTGCCAAAACAAGATGACACTTGATTGGCCCTCTAAATACTCATGCTCATTGGCTACAATCAAACGAAGGAACGCTACTTCATATAAACCTAAGTAAGTTGTGCTTCTTTTTCTGGTTATTTAGCTATAACTTTTGATAGGATACAGATTATTAAACAAATGTCATAGCATTACAATATTGATGATTAAATTGTCTTTCCATTGATATATAATTTTATAGTATTGGTACAAAAAAAAGTGGTGTTATGAGACATCAAGCCTCAAAAATAAATTTTTTCTAAAAGTTTTCCACAATTTTGGTCACTACTTTATAGTATAGTAAAGTTTCTGCAGCAGAGTTACTTATACGCTCCACAATAAGATATTCAATATGTATAGTAAGGCTGTTTCATCAGACTGGCTTATGAACTCTTGAATACGACATTAAACTGTATGGTAATGTTGGCGCACCAGACTGGCTTATGAGGTCTTTGATGAAACATCAATTGCATAATAAGGTTGTTTCATCCAAGTGTCTCATGATCTCTTGATTAAGGCATTCAACTGTTAAGTAAAAGAACAGTTGCCCCACGTTTTATTTCAAAATAGAACTGACTTATGTACCCCCACTGTGTTCTGGTCTAAATTGGATATTCAATTAGACGCAGAACTCCAATCTCGAATTCTTTTGTAGAGCTCTTCTCTGGTAACAAGACAATGGTAAATTTCATCTCAAAATATTTCACCGTTCCCGATATATTTTACCGTTCTCGAGATATTCTATCGTTCTTGACATATTTTACCATTCTTGAGATATTTCACATTTCTTGAGATATTAAACGTTTTTCAAATAAATTTATCAACAAAATGACATGATATTAAAATGTAGTAACCATCGTCAAATATGTTTACTTTCTCTATGCAACAAATCTGCTAACATCATTCTCATAGGTCTTGTTCGTTCCATTAACGAGAGAAGACAATTTTCGTTAACCATGGAGCCGCACCAGTCCCATCCTGTCTGTGAGGAGGCATCGCTATAGACATATACCATACACATTATCTACATTGAGTAATTTCTACTCCCGCCCCCTTTCATTCCTGGGACTAACCCCGTGCATGAAATATATTTGCACGTAAGTTCCAAGTATAGGTTATGCATCATAACATTAGTAATGAATTTGGATTTCGACGTCCAAAAATTCGCCAATAGTTCTTTATTTCACAGGATGTTAATTAAATGTTAGTTGCATTTTGATGATGATTTTACACCTGATCAGGGGAGGGGGCGGTATAATTCGTTCTGCTTCGAAATTTGTCGAACATGCCCTATTTATGTGATGCTAATTCAATGCCAAAAACATTGTGCCGTGGATGTTGTACATCATTATTTCTTTGTGAAATAAAGTCATTATGCAGAGAAAATCATGTGTTGCCCTATCACATTGTTTTTAAATTAATTTCAGTCGTTTAAAAACAAAAACGAATAATTTTAGTCCAAAGAATCGGGATAAATGGATTTCTACGGCATGGTAAAAGTGCTTTTAACCAATAATGCCACAGTCCCAGCTAAAGAGGTGAAGATATATAGAGGTTAAAATATTTATAGAAATTGGGGTGAGAATAAGAATAGAACTTGACTTTGCTCACAATAAATAATAATAATTTCATTAATCTGAAAATGTCTTCCTATTTCACCTTTTTCCATATTACATCTTGATTATTGTCTTAGGAAATAACTTTCTTTTGTAACCGAATATAACACTTATTGATTCCCAACAATAAATACTCTGTGACACAGGTGGCGAGCCGAAAGCAATCGAAAGGTTAGAGGAACAAAGCTAAATTGGATTTAGGCGTCTGTATTCAATTTCGTATTTAGTGTAATAGAATTATTCTAGGCTGAATTTTATATGCCAATGTAAATTAGAATAAATTTCGCATTTAGGTATTTATTAAATCTTCTGTCATTTTTTAAAAAGGAAGAGAACTATATATTACACTGTTTCATTTAGGTTGGTTTCACTGTTTGTTTGTTTTGGCCAAATCTAGAAATACATTTTAACCCACTTCTGCCGAGGTAATTTTCTTGAAATTTTGCACACATAAGTATTTACGATGACAATACAATTATTCTACAAATCGGGAGTTGATAACTCACATTTTTAATACATGATTCTTACTCCCAATGGAATCATATATATATATATATATATATATATATATATATATATATATATATATATATATATATATATATATATATATTTATATATATATATATATATATATATATATATATGTCTAGAATAGCTAGTAAAAACCTTAATAAGATTAGCAAAATAATATATGTAGAAATGAACTAAATTACTGCTACAGCACAGAAAGAAACAAAGAGACATAAATCAACGATGCTTAAGATTTTTTTTTTAATTTTGAAACAGTGCACCGGGTTGAGTTGTAACAACCCGATTGCTTACATCCTAACAGAGTTGAGTTGTTTCACAACATTCTCATTAGGCCAACGACCGTACCGTGCTGAAAACACCGGTTCTCGTTAGATCACCGAAGTCAGGCAGCATCGGGCGCGGTTAGTACTTGGGTGGGTGACCACCTGGGAACACCGCGTGTTGTTGGCTCTTTTCGGGCGCGGCAGCCCAGTGGTTAGCGCGCGATTCTCGCCGCTGCCAGAACT